>WOXC01005485.1:600000-1180994 GCA_011680675.1 Gymnobelideus leadbeateri
AGGAAATAACCAGTCCAGACTAGAATCACTCATCCTATCAATATCCCAGGAAGTTCAATCATGACAATTTAATGTCCACAGCATCCCTACTTTATAAAGATCATGCCCCAGATATCATCAGGAATCAGAACAAAATTTGTTTCCGATTCTGGGTAAGTCATTATATTTACACATCTTTAAAATGACAGGATGAGAGGAGATGATGCCTAAGGTCCTTGACAGCACTACCATTCTGGGATTCCATGAAAGTTCATAGGTAACTTAAGAGATCATCTGCTGGGGTGGCTAGGTGGTGCAGTGAATAGAGCATGGGCCCTGGATTCAGGAGGACCTGAGTTCAAATCTGGCCTCAGACACTTAACACAAAAATTAACCATGTGATCTTGGGCAAGTCACTTAACCCCAATTGCCTCCAAAAAGAAAAAAAAAAGAGGTCATCTGCTGGAAACCTTTCTTTCTTGGTAAGACACAGTAGATATTGGTAGTGAAGTTAGGGTTCAAACCAGATCTCTAAGTGCAGTCTTGAACAAAAAAACTCCATCTTCCAACTTCAGGAATTTTCTCTGGCTCATTGTCCCCCAGGTCTGGAATGCTCTTCCTCCTCATCTCTGCCTCCTGGGTTCCATGGTTTCCTTTAAGTTCTAATTAAAATTCTACTTTGTACAGGAACCTTTATTGATCCCCTTTCATTCTAGTGTTTTTCCTCCGTTGATTGTTTCAAATGTGTCTTCTTTTAGGATAGTTATTTGGATTTTATCCTCTTCCATTAGATTGTGAACTCCTTGAAAACAGGACTAGAAGTCTTTTGTCTTTCTTTATACCCCAGCACTTAGAATTGGTGCCTGGTACATAGTGGGTGCATGTTTATTGCACATAGTAGACAATGCTCATTGGCTATTTCCACTATTTGTATACTGCCTCTCAATATAGCCTGCCTTGTAGTTTATTTTGAGTGAATTAAATAAATCTACTCTGGGAAATGGAATTACATGTAAAATACAAATAAATCATGCTAGGATACATGGGGGAAAGAGAAGGAGTAGCAGGTCCATTTAAAGCCTTAAAGAAAAAGACTAGCGGAAACAAGAAACAGAATTTAGGGTAATGAATCCTGCATTAATTATTAAAAATTCATGTTTATAAAACATTTTAAGATATCTAAAGCTCTTTTCTCAACAGCCTCAAGGTTGTTATAAGGATCAAATGAGATAATATATTTAAAGCACTTTTCAGACTTTAAGGTGCTGTATTTTTATAGGTAGTTATTATTATTGTTACATTATCATTAGCTAGTAAATGCTGAAATAAGGACTTGAACACGGGTCTTCTTGAATGCATGCCTGGTACTTTTTCACTAGCCTTATATTACCCCATCTTTATCACTGTACACCAATAATTACACTCTACTTAGAACTTGAGGAATCTTTAATGCTATCTTTAAAAAAATTTACTCATATCTTTTGATTTTACCTACATTTTCTATATTTATCTATCACTTTTCTACATGTAAGAAATCTGCCTTCATAAAGAACAACCAAGACAGGGGGAGGGGAAACAATTCAGCAAAAGAACCACAGATAAAGTACGGGAGTTTAGAGTATAATTTATCAATAGTTCGTCCCCACACCATCTGCTAGTCCCTCTCCAGGAAATGAAAATGGGAAAAAATGACAGGTTACACTTGAGACTGGTGAGGGAGAGAATGAATGGCATCCTTTTCTGGCTCATGTTTTGGTAGCTTTATTTTTAGTTATTCACATCTCTCGCAATGCAAAATGCCCTCAAACAGTCTGTCCATCTTCTTCCTCTTTCTGTTTCATATTCTTCTTCTCTTTTTTTCCTTTCTAGGTCTTACCTTCCTTTCTCTCAAAACCCAGGGGTAATAGGTAGAGTATGGGAAAGAGGGAAGAGGATTCAATTAACTTAAGGCAATATAAGGAGTGCTATATAGAGGTTCAAAGGGTACAGGTTCAACTAACTCATCACTCAACAAACATCTATTAAGTATTTACTATGTGCCAAGAACTACTTTAAGAATTGGGGATACAAAAAGAGGCAAATACACAGTCCTTACTCTCAAGGAGCTCATATTCTAATTAGAGAGACCACATTCAAACAACTATGTATATAGAAGAGCTATACAATGTAAATGAGAGGCAACCTCAGGGGGAAGGTACTCTGAGGAAGGGGTTCCAGGGACAGTTTCTTGTAAAAGGTAGGATTTAAGTCAATTCTTGAAGGAAGCTAGGAGTCAGGAATGAGAGGAGACGTGGAATAGCTGGTGAGAAGCCATGGAATCAGGAGATGGAGTGTTCTCTGTCCCAGGTCCCCACATTTTCTCCCTTTATACCATCATACTTGGTGATCTCATCACCTCTATTGGTCTATGTAGATGAGACCTAAGTAAACTTGTTCAGCCCTAACTTCATCCATGACCATCTTGAATTGTACATCATAAAGGCATGTCAAATACATGTCCAAAACTGAACTCATTATCTCTCCCTTCTCTCCATATCTTCCCTTCTTAATGTCCTTATTATGATTAAGAGTATCACCATTTTTCCAGACACCCAGGTTCCCAACCTAAGTTTCAGCCTTGACTCCTCACTCTCTCTTACTTCCCCTATCTAATCAACAATCAAATAACATTATTTCCATCTTTGTAACATCTCACATATATGCCCCCTTTTCTCTGCTGAGATGGCAATTCTCCTGGTATGTGTCTTTATCATCTGATTCTTGGACTACTGTAATAGTCTTCTAGTTGATCTTCCAAACACAAGTCTCTCCCCATTCCACTCCATCCTCAAAGCTGCTGTCAAATTGATCTTAAAATACAGATCTGACCCTGTCACCTCCCATCAAGCCACTCAAGTGCCTCAGTAACTAGGAGGATAGTGGTGTCCTAGAAGTAATAAGGAAGTTTGAGAGGAGTGGGGGCTGGTTCAGAAAAGATAATGAGTTCTGTCTCAAGCATGTTGAGTTTGATATGTCTACGAGACTACAGTTTAAGATGTTCAATAAACAGTCAGTGATGCAAGACTAGAGATCAGGAGAAAAATTAGGCCTTGATAAAGAGTTCTGAGAATTATCTGAGTAGAGATTAAAATTAAACTCAGAGGAGCCAATGAGATCACAAAGTGAGATACTATAGAGAAAGAGAAAATGAATGCCAAGAACAGAGCCTTGGGAGATACTTATGGCTGGTGGATGTGACCTGATGGAAGGTCCATCAAAGAAGATTAAAAAAGAATGTTTTGTCCTGTAGGAAGAGAATTAGGCAAGATCCATGTCATGAAAACCTAAAGGACCAGAGAGTATCCAAGAGAAGAAGGTGATCAACAGTGTTAAAAGTTACAGAGATGTCAAAAAGGAGGAGGACTGAGTATATGTTATTGAATCTGGAAATTAAGAAATCACTGATAATTTTGAAGAGAACAATTTCATCTTAATGAGGTCATAAGCCAGACTGTAGAGTGTATAGAAGTGAATGGGAGGGGAGCAAATGGAGGTACCAATCATAGATGAATTCCCCAAGATGTTAAGCCACAAAAGGGAGAAGAGATAAAGGACAGCTATCTACCAGAAATGGTAAAAATCAAGTGAAGGTATGTTTAAGAATGAGGGAGATGTAGATGTATTTATAGGGAACAGGAAAGCAGTCAATAAGTAGAGATTAGTGAGATTACCAAAGGTTTGGGAATGAGAAAGATGACAATCCTAGAAAAAAGCAGATGAAATGGGATGCCTGTAGAGGGATTTGCCTAAGCAATCACAAGGACTACCTCTTCTTAAGATAGACTACCTATCTAAGAGATAAGAATGAAGGAAACCATGAGGGCAGAGATATAAAGAGGAATAAAAAAGAGAGAACTCTGAGCTAAAAGAAAGTCCCTGACCTCAAGTAGCTTATATGTAATGGAGGAAGATAAGACATAAAAGGAAATTGAAAAGGGAATTGGGAAGAAGGTTCCAAGGCAGTATCAACCAGAGTGTCAAGAACCAGAAAAGGAATGAAGAAATGAGCTTTAGTATTTGTGATTCTGATAGGAACTCACCAATTAGAAAGAGGAGGCCACAGTAGTGGAGCAATGTTCCAGGGTGAGATCATAAGGGCCTACATAAAATTGTGTGGGACTCAGTTAACATTGATTTTCTTCCACTTTATTCAGTAGCACATGAAGAGGAGTAAAAGCTGTAAATGATATAAGTAAATCTAAGGTTGGAGCTTAGCAAAGTATGATTGGCAATAGCATAAAGGACTTAAGAGGAGAGAGTTGTAGATTTGTACTAATTTGCTAATGATGGAGATAGGGAAGAAGGTGTAATCAATACAGTACTGAAGACCTGAGAAAAAAAGTGAGGGACAGAGGGATTAAGGTCACAAAGAGAACTAAAAATACTGAGTTAGGAGCGGAAAGGCAGAGGGAGAGGTGCAATGACAACAGACTGTGATCAGATAAGGGAATTTCAGAGTTCCTGAATATGGAAGTGGAACACCTATAGGTGATGGCAAGATCAAGTCTATGACCATATCTGGGTGTTGCTGAGGTGGAATGTGAAAGCAGCTCATTGGAAATGAGCCAGTTGAGAAAGTAGAAGATCAGGGTGTTTGGGATAATATGTACAGTGAAGTCCCCTAGCATGAGGGCAGGGGTTGTAATCAAAGGTTAAGTCTCAGTTCTACCACTGTGTAAACTTGGACAAATTGTTTAATGTCTCTGCCCCTCACTCTCATCACCTGTAAAAGGAAAGATTTGAATTAGATGAACTCTAAGAGACCTCTCAGCTCTAAATCTGTGATCCTATTACACCTCTTTCATGTGAAAAGCACTATAGCATTGCATGGTGGGCTTGACTATGGAATTGCTAGGATTCTTTTTTTTCCCCTCCACTTCAAGCCCTACTAACAGTTCAGTCACAGCAAAACACACAGTTCTTTGACCCCAAATGAACACCCGGCCTCTGAGATCCTAACACAAGTGACAATGGAATGAAGAAAACAGCAGGGAAACATCATTCTGCCCTTGATTCTGACAATTGCATAGACATATCAACTCTACCTAACTTAGCATAGTGGGGTTTTTTTGTTAATGCATTTTTAAAAAATCTAATGACAGATACATTTATTTGTTCAAGGGAAAAAAAGAAATAATGCCTGCTTCCTCTTGTAAGTACAAAATGCAGGGAAAATGAGTATTGACTAAACAGTAAATAATAAAAACAATATAGTATCCCATGTTGTCAGTGTTTAAAAGCAAAAACTTTTCCTCAAACCTCCCCCACCTTTATTCAAGCAAAAGGAAAACCTCTATCAATAAATTGCCTTCAGGGTAAACTCTGGAATTTGTAAGTTCTGTTGCAATGAAATTTTGAAAAACATGTCATTGTAACAAAATAAACATGACCTTATCTGAGTACAATATGCCACCAAGTTTGATGACAAATAGTCTGGTGTTATGCTTATTGGTAATGAAAAGCAGCTTTTCTTTAATACTAAGGTATAATTGAGAATCAAGCAATATCTTTTGAAAAGCTGAGCTTTTTCCTAGAGCTACCAGGATAAGTTGGGAATGTGCAAAATTGAGAATAAGAGAGTGAGGGGAAGGGGAAGAAATAGCCAAGGTGACCATTTCTTAGACCTAGAAGGGACCTTGTCAATTTTCTAGTCATAACATCTTCAGGCCATAGATTCAGAGCTGAAAAGGACTTCAGAAGCCATCGAGTCCAAGTCCTCATCTTACAGATGAAGAAACAGAAACAATGAGGTTAATTGATTTGCTCCGGGTTATACAGCTAATGTAAGAGCAGCTGGGTGGTGCAGTGGATAGAACACCCAGTCTGGAGTCAGGAAGATCTGAATTCAAACCCCCAGCCTTAGATATTTACTAGCTGTGTGACCCTGGGCAAGTAACTTAACCCTGTTTGCCTCAGTTTCCTCATCTGTAAGAGAGTTGGAGAAGGAAACAACAAACCACTCCAGGATCTTTGCCAAGAAAACCCCAAATGGAGTCACAAAGATTTGGACACAACTGAAATTACTGCACAACACATAGCTAGTGAGTGTCTGAGGTAGGATTTGAGCACAGGCATTGATGACACCAAATCCAGTTGTCTATCCATTACACACACTGCCCTCTCCTCCCTTTATTTTACAGGTAAGGACACACACTGAGATCAAAGGAGGGTAAGTGACTTGTTCTAGAATTTGAACCCAGGCCCTCTGACTCTAAATCAAGATATCCTATAATATCTCAGAACAAGAGGGATCATTCAAATGACTCTCCCTCAGGCAGGCCTATAAAGGTTAAAAAATCTGCTAGGTATATTTCTCTTGGAAGAGAGCCATTTTGAAAATATTAGCCATGACTTAAAATTATACTGATAGCTAGAAGTACACCTGAAACATTACATATATATTTAGACTCAAATGATATTTTTATTTGTTTTATTGAAATCACTTGTTTTTTCCTTTAAAAATTATTTGTTTCAAGAGATGTCTTTCTCTATAGGGCAGGGATAGATATTTTTGGGAATGGACATTTAAAATACCATTAAAATAAAAATATCCAATTAAAAAAAGATTTCTTTACTGTGCTACTTTAATAATATCTATGCACATTTGTAAGCCTAGAATTCAGTGCTTCCACTAAAACGTCACCCTTTGACATCTGTTAATGACATGGTAAGAAGGTGAAAAGTTTTCAAAAGCTATGCCAATGAAACAAAAGTTCTGTCAGGTCCATCTAATGTCCAACCAGGCTGGATAATTTTGGAGAGACTGCTGTTCACCAGAGATGTGGCCCGGTGAGTGAGGATATTCATGAAACTCTACTAATGGATAGGGTATCAAACGCTCATCAGGAAAAGGAAGCCCAAATCATTTAAAGTTTAAAAGTAAAATATGTAAACAAGGTTTTCAAGTCAGCAATTGAATTATCCTTAGACTGTAGAATGAACTGAAAAGATTGGTGCTCAGAAATTCTAGTCAAAGCAAGAAGAGAAAGGGGGGGAAAGAGAGCATTTTGTGAGATACTATATTAGTCAAAGGAGGCAGTATTACCTTCCCCTTTTTTGTGCAAGGCATTTTGGGATGGTGGGAATTTGCTTAAGCATTTCAAAGAACTTTCTTTATAGAAATATTAGTGTCCAAAGGGACATGCAAGTAATACCTCTGCATAATCCAGTGTCACAATTGGAAAGAGACACAGACACTGAAGACCTGACTGAAGACCTATCCTAAGTCTGATCGGGATAGTTTTGTGATGATTTCCCTGGTACAATCCTGGAAATGTCAATTTACTCTCTAGCCACTGCACTATCAGGATACCTCTTCCAACCATGCCTAAAAGCATGCCAACATCTTCATCCAGAAGGGCATCCTTCACAGCCAACTTTGCTGTCCTCCCCTCCTTTGTAGAAGATATTTTGGGATGGTTGGGGATTGCTTAAGCATTTCAGATGCTCATTTTATAAAACAATGTATCAGGGCCTGAAGAGATAAGTAGCAGATACTTTGGATAATCCAGTGTGTCCCGGTTACAATAACTTACACAGTAAAGAGTGAGTTCATGTTTCATTCCAATCTAGTGGATTCTTCTCATCTTATTAATGTGTGACTGTTTGTGCACATCTCCCTTTTCATCTGTTACAACTGAAATGGCATCCAGGTGATTTATCTTTAAAAGGGAATTTCTAGAGAGGAGAGATTATGTCTTTATTGAATTAAATAACTTTTACTTCATGTACCTCCCAGAGAATTAAGTGTCTAATAGAGAATATCAGATACTGATGGAGATAATGAGCGTTATTATTCCAAAACAATTATTAGGTGTCTAACTGCATATGTACAAGGAGGATGATATTGAGCGATATTCTGATCTCTGAGAGCTTATAATTTAAGTCAGGATACTTAGCTAAGAGAAGCAGAAACCTTTTTTATGGCCTCCTATAGGGATTAAATGTGCATTGCAAGTGAATGATGCTTCACAAAATATACTAGGAAATGGAACCTCTCTGTGGACCTCATCTGTGAACGTGAAAGAGGTAAATCAATGTGGATTAAGGAAAGGAGAAAAAGAGGAAAGAAGAAGAGGAGAAAAGTCAGGAGAAATAAAGGGAAGAATGACAAGAATCTCAGAGTCAGGGTGAATTCTGGTGGTCATCTCATTAAACTAAAACTAAAACTGCCTCTACAATACTTGACAAGATCTAGGGTGGGTTAGACACTGCCTTTTGAGGCAATTGACTTCATTTTTGGATAGCTCTATATGTAAATTCATTGTGTTAATGAATATATTTCATTCTACTAATATATTGTTAATTAATTACTATGCTATAGTAATATGATAATATATTTCATTACATTAACCCTAAGCTTAGTTTTGTTTTTTACAATTTGCACCTGTTTTTCCGAATTCTGTCCTCTTGGGGTAAGCAAAATAAACCCCATCTCTCTTCTACATGATAATTTTGCAAGTATGTAAAGACAGCTATCATGTTGCTTCTAAGTTTTCTCATCTTTAAGCAAAAGATAAAGTCATGGAATCATAGATTTAGAGCAAAGTACCTGGCATAAAATAGACATTTAACAAATACTGATTGACTGACTTTCTACCCTGCAATGCTACCATATCCAGTTCCTTCATCTGGTCCTCATATGGAATGATCTCTAGACCCTTTTCCATCATATCTACTCTCTTTTGGACATTCTCCAACTGAACTATGTCCTTCCTAAAGAGTAACAACAAAAAATGAAGACAGTACTCTAGATGTGACCCAACCAAGAGGGCATATGAGACCACCCCTTCCCTAATCCTTGACACCATGCCATGCTTAATAAATCCTAAGATTACATTGCCTTTTTGGTTACCAGATCACTTTATTGATTCTTATTCTTTTCATATTGAGAAAAAAGAATAGACCTCTAACTGAGGAAAAGGAAAGAGATGGTTCTACCAACTCTAGGCCATGTGTAAAAAAAAATGCAAGAATTTATAAGGAAGGGAGGCCACTTCATTTGGTTTTTCTTTTCTTTTAATTGTGAATTAGAAACTATCAGAATTAGCACTTTGTGGCTCATTTTGGGGATCATAATATAGGTTCTTCTATTTTGACACTGGATGATAAATATTACTTGTATTCATCATGGAATATTTAGCACAACATTGTGAGGCATTAAGAAGTTCAAAAAGCATAGGTGGGTTCCTATGAAAATAATGCTGAATGAATGTTTAGAAAGCAGAAAGCAAGACTAGAATGGTTGTATGTGTGTTCTATTATTAGATGAATTGCTCTCTTAAATTGGGAAGGACTAAAGGAATCAGGGTTGTGAACCATCACAAGATACCTCTTGTATATTCCTGAGGCTAAAACCACAGAGATCAAAAGTATTATTTATTACCATGTATCTATGCCAATTAATAGTGACAGAGAGGCCCAGGAGCCATGAAAATTAAACCAGGTTGGAAAATGAGAAATCAAGACAAATTCTGAAATATAACATACAACACTAATGTTATATTCATAGCATAATCATGTTTGAAACCAGAAAAGACCTCAGATGTAGCCTGAGCCAATTTCTTCATTTTGTAGGTAAAGAAATTGAAACCAAAAAGGTTAAGTCACTTGTCCAAAGGGACAAAGTGGTTAAGGGAAGATTTAGGATTGAAATCCAAATAATTTGACTCCAAATCCAATAATTTTTCCACTTTAACACAATTCCAACTTCTGGGGAAGAAATAATACATGGAAATTTTAATTTGCTGCTAAGGACAGCTTCCTGACAGTCCAAGCTGACCCAGAGTAGAATAAGATGCCTTGGGTTGTGGTTGTTGCCCCTAAATAGACATTATCAGGCAAAGCTGGATGTTCACTTCTCTGATAGAGCATAGTGAGTATTTTTTTTTCAGGTAAGGACTGGAAGAGAACGTTACTTCTGACTTGGAGATTCTATGTTACTCCTTATCACTTAATCATCATTCCATTTGAGTTTGTAAATGTGCCAATGGTCAGATGATGAAATGGTGAGAAGTACAAGTTAGATCTGTACAATGTTTGCTGGTGTAATCTGATTTTAGAACTGGTCTCCACAGTTGATTTTCTTGGGATGGTATTTGACATTAGATTTGACATGTGCTTTTGCTTTGAGGCCTCCAGTAGAGATAGTTTACACACATTGAACAGAAATATAAGGGGATAGTGAGAAAAGCTTAAGGTTAAGAGAAAAGAAGTTAGAACTTCACTGGGAGCCCTGAATCCAATCTCACTGTCTTTAGGGACTCAAAGGAGAATCAGGAAAGGCTTTCTGAAGGAAATGGACCTCAAGGGAGCTTTTACAAAAGAGGAAGGTGTGGGCATCTTTAATGGACACCAGCAGCTAGTTTCACAGACATAGAGTGTGAAGGGGCAAGATGAAGTAGGAAGGAGGGGAGGAAAGAAGAGAGCAAAAGGAAAATGGATTTTCTAGAAATAAAAGGGATTAAAAGATGCGTAAGAGGATTTTAGAGAAAATAGCATCAGCAAATCATATTTATTATGTAGGTTCAAGAAAAAGGTTAAAGGAATTGTGGTTATTTAACTTGAAGAAGAGAGGACCCAAGGGCAGCATAATTATTGCTTTCAAGTACATGATGGGGAAGCTGATCAGATGTGCTCTGAGACTCCAAAAAGCTGAATAAGAGGAAACAGTATTAATTGCTACAAAAAAAGAAGGAAGGAGGAAAGGGAGGGAGGGAGGGAGAAAGGGAGGAAGGGATGGAGGAAGGAAAGCAGAAAGGAAGGAAGAAATAAACATTTATTAAGCATCTATTATATGTTAGGCTCTGTGCTAAGCACTTTACAAATACTATGTCATCTAAAACTCAAAACAATCCTGAAAGACAAGATTATCTCCATTTTGAGGAAGTTGAAACAGAGAGAGGTTAAGTGATTTACCCAGAGTCAAAGAGCTATGGGTCTGAGCAAAGTGCACAGTGTCTGAGGTTGGATTTTAATCCAGGCCTTTCTAATTCCAGACCCAGCATTCTATTTACTATGCTACCTAGCTGCCTTCCCTATGAACTGTTCATAAGGGATAACACCTGGATTATCAGGGAGTTAAATATTTCCATGAGTTACTTAGAGCTACTTCTACATCTGGAGATATTAAGAAAAGAAGGTAAAAGGATCAGAAAACTGATAATAAAGAGATTATAAGGGATCCTTTGCTGGCTCATGGGTATGTGGCATTGATTGACAACTCTATTGCCCATATGCAGCTCTGGTTTGCAGTTCTAGGGTATATAGGAATGCTTATGGTAGGTCACAGGGGAACAGGGACTCTAGGCACAGTTCTAAGGCAAAAAGAAGCACTAGCTAGGAGAACAGGGAACATGCTCACAGTTCCAGGGCCAAGAGAATCATTAGCATTTGCAGCTAAAGAAAAACAGGGAACTTTCCTGGACAAAAACCAGAGTACAGACCAGGAGAACAGTGAGCAAATACCTTTCATTGGATCATACCACCTTGGAAGCTTTGGAAACTTGTAGAATCCCAGAACTAGCTGTGAAAACAGTAGCACAAAAAAGTCTAAATCTTGCAACAGTGTCTTCCCATCCCCCAAGTGAACAGAACTCAACTTTAACATAAAGTTCAAAGTCAGGAAATAGTCTGGGAAAATGAACAAACAATAGAAAAAGAATTTACCCTTAAAAAGCTCCTATGGTGGTATGGTGGCAAGGAAGACCAAGATATAAGCTCAAGAGAAAATAACAGGAAAACTGCTAAAAGCAAAGTTTTAAAGAAAAAATGCTAATTAGACTCAAGGCCAACAATAATTCCTGGGAGAGTTAAAGAGATAATAGTGGTAGAGGAAAAATTGGGGGGGGGGGTGATGGGAGTGATACAAGGAAATTATGAGAAGAAAATTAACAGCTCAGTAAAAAGACACAAAAATTCACTGAAGAAAAAAAATTTTAAAGAATAGACCAAATGGAAAAGGAGATAAAAAACCTCACTGAAGAAAATAATCCCTTAAAAATCAGAATTTGGTAAGTGGAATCAAATTACTTTGAGAGACCTCAAGAAACAATAAAACAAAGATAAGGAATGAAAAAAGAGAATAAATGTGAAATATCTCACTGGAAAAAACAACTGACTTGGAAAATAGAAGAAAGAGAGATAATTTAATAATTATTGGACTATCTAAAAGCCACAATCACAAAAGGTGCTTAGATATCATATTTCAAGAAATTATCAGGGAAAATGATGCCAATATCTTAGATGCAGAGGATAAAGTAAAAATTGAAAGAATCTACCAATCACCTCCTGAAAGAGATACCGAAACGAAAAGTTCAAAGAATATCATAGCCACATTCCAGAGCTCCCAGGTAAAGAAGAAACTATTGTAAGCAGCCAGAAAGAAACAGTTCAAATATTGTAAAGCCACAGTTAGAATCACATAATATTTAGGAGCTTCCATGTTAAAGGAGTGTAGGATTTAGAATATGATATCCCAGAAGGCAAAGGAGCAAGGATTAGAACCAAAAATAACCTACCTGGCAAAACTGAGTATAATCCTTCAGGGCAAAAATGGATATTCAATGAAATAGACTTTCAAGCATTCTTGATGAAAAGATAAGAGCTGAATAGAAAATTTAACATTCAAACAGGATACTCAAGAAAAGCATAAAAAGGTAAACTTGAAAGAGTAATCATAAAGGATTCAATAAACTGTTTACAATCCAATATGGAAGCTGACAGAGGTAACTCCTTAGAACTTTATCATTATTAGGACAGTAGAAAGAATCTACATAGACAGATGGCATGAGTGTGACTTTATTATATTGGGATAATCTCCAAAAAATATTGGGGTAAGAAAGAAGACTGCACTGGGAGAAGGGGGAAAGGAGAGGTAGAATGGGAAAATTTTTCTCACATAAAATAGTCATGCGAGGAAAAGCTTTTTTACTATGGGGAAAACTCAGGGACAGTAGCAGGCAGTGCTTGAACCTTACTCTCCTTAAAGTTGGTTTGAAGAGGGAAGAATAGAGCTTCCTGCTCTGCTCGTTCCTGTGTGCTGCTATCTCCCTAGATGCCTCCCTACACCATCACCTACTTCCCAGTCTGAGGGTGATGCGAGGCCACCCGGATGCTCCTGGCTGACCAGGGCCAGGAGTGGAAGGAAGACATAGTGACCGTGGAAGTGTGGATGAAGGGGGACCTCAAGGCCAGCTGTCTCTACGGCCAGCTCCCCAAATTCACAGATGGAGACCTGACTTTGTACCAGAGCAATGCCATCCTGAGACATCGTGGGGAGCAAACATGGGCTCTATGGCAGTGATGATCGGGAAGCTGCTCTCTTGGACGTGGCCAATGATGGAGTCTAGGACCTCAGGCTCAAGTACCTTCTCCTCATGTACCAGAATTATGAGGCAGGCAAGGACCAGTATGTGAAGGACCTGTCTACCCAGCTGAAGCCTTTTGAGACCCTGCTGAAGCAGAACCAGGGAGGCAAGGCCTTTATTGTGGGGGACAAGATCTCTTTTGTGGATTACAACTTGCTGGACCTGCTGTTGATTTACCAGATACTGGCCCCAGGCTGTCTGGACACCTTCCCCTTGTTGTCTGCCTATGTAGCTCGGCTGTCTTCCCGGCCCAAGCTCCAGGCCTTCCTGGCGTCACCCCAGCACACTGGTCTCCCCATCAATGCCAATGGTAAACAGTGAGGGCTTGGGCCTGACCCTTGCCTTGCAATAAAAGCTTTCAACACCAAAAAAAAAAAAAAAGAGGGAAGAATAGATAGTTAAATAGATAAACATAGATAGATATATATACTGTATGTGTGTATACACACATGTGCACACACACACACACACACGCAGTCAGATAGAGAAATCTCTCTTACCCAATAAGAAAATGAGAGCAAAAGGAAATGAGATATATGAGCAGAGGGGTGGTAAAAGGGAGGATAAATAAAGGAAGACAGAAGCAAAACAGACTTTTGAGGACAGATAAAATAAAAAGATCAACAGAAGGAAAACTGAAGAAAATAGGATGGAGGGAAATGCACAGTAATCATAACTCTGAATGTGAGCAAGGTGAGCTCATCAAGAAAATGGAAGCAATAGCAGAATGGACTAGAAACCAGAATTTATTATATATGTTATCTACAAGAGACATAATTAAAACAGAAAAACACACATAGACTTAAAATAAAGAACTGGAGCAGAATTGATTATGTTGCAGTTGAATTAAAAAAAAAAGCAAGGTAGAGATAATAAAAAGGGAGAGATAATCAGGGAAACTACATTATGCCAAAGACAATGAAGTAATATAAAAAAAAAGTTTACACTATTTCTCTGGTAAAGGTCTCATTTCTCAGATATGTAGAGAACTGAGTCTAATTTATAAAAATAAGAGCTATTACCCAATTAGTAAATGGTCAAACATATGAACAGGCGGTTTTTAGAAGAAGCAATCAAAACTAGTTATAGTCATATGAAATGCTCTAAATCACTATTGATCAAAGAAATGCAAAATTAAAAAAAAATTCTTAGGTTCCTTGTCACACCTGTCAGAAATGACAAATATTGAATGGGATGGGGGAAAACAAGTACACTTTTGGTGGAGTTGTGAACTGATCCAACCATTCTGGAGAACAATTCCCAAAGGCCTATCAAATTGTGCTTATCCTTTGACCCAGGAATACCACTACTATATCTGAACCCCAAAGAGATCCAAAATAAAGGAAAATAACTTATATGCACAAAAATATTTACAGCTGCTATTTTCAAAGTGGCCAAGAATTGGAAAATGAGTACTCATCACTGGAGAATGAACAAGTTGTGGGATATGATTGTGATAGAGTAATATTGTCCTATGAGAAATGACAGGAAAGAGGCTCATACAATATGACAAGACCTATATGAAATGATGCAAAGTGAAGTGAGAAGAACTGGGAGATTATTGTGCCCAGTGACAGCAATATTGTAATGATGATGATCCATTGTGAAAGTCTTGGCTACTTTGATCAATACAATGATCTAACATGATTCCCAGGGATTCACAATGAAAAAATACTATCCACCTCCAGAGAGAGAACTGATGAAATATGAGAACAAATTGGAGTATGATTTCCTTGTTGTTGTTTTTTCTCCTTGTTCATGATATGACTAACATGGAAATGACTTGCATGATTTCATGTATATAAGTGATGTCATGTTGCCTACCTTCTAAGTGGATGGGGAAGGAGCAGGAGGAAGGGATAGAATTTGGAATTTAAAATTTTTAAAGAAAAGAATGTTAAAAAATAAATAAATATTTTAAAAGAGCAAATAGGATATTATGAGAGACACTGTGATAGGTTTAGAATTTTTGTTGCATTGCTGTTGTTGTTGAGTCATTTCAATTGTGTCTAACTCTTCATGTTCTCATTTGGGATTTTCTTGGCAAATATACCGAAGTGTTTGCAGTTTAGTTCGCCAGCTCATTTTACAGATGAAGAACTGAGGCAAAGAGGGCTAAGTGGCTTGCCCAGGGTCACACATCTAGTAAGTATCTGAAGCTACATTTGAATTCAGGTCCTCTTGACTCAAGGGCCCTATCTACCATACCACCTGACTGCCCAGGTTGAGAATAAAAAGTCAAAAAGCAAATAATTCCTATCCACAAAGAGAATGTGGAATACACCACTTAGTAAATAAGTAAATAAAAGGTAATTTCAAGGAAAGAGAACAATAAGAACTTAGAGAATCAGGAAAAGTTACTCACTGAAAGTCGACATCTGAGCTACCAACTCATAGAGGTAGAATCAATAAGGCTTGGCAAAGTAATAGAACATGAAGATAAAGAGTAAGGAAAAAGTGAAAACTAATTCTGATTTTTCAAATATAGGCAACTGAAAGTATATTATTCTCATGAACTTTGGAGAAGGAATAGACTTGGAGAATGTTAGAGTAGATATAATGAATTCTATTATATATGTGTTGAGCTTTGAGTTGCCAATGGGAATCCAGGTGGGAAGTAAAAGGGGACTGGAGTCCAGGAGAAATATTAGGGATGTATACCTTGATTTGAGAGTCATCTGTTGAGATAATTCAAGCCAGGGGAGTTGTTGAGATGACCACTCAATCAACAAGCATTTATTTAGCTCATGATTCTAGAGAGCTGGAAATCAATCTTCTTCACTTTACATAATATATGGAAATTGGGACAGAGGTTGAGGAAAGCATTGGCATACTGAGGCAGATTAGCATAGTGAATAGAGTTCTAGCCTCGGAGTCAGAAGACCCTGGGTTCAAATACTGCCTCAGATACTTCCTAGTTTTGTGATTATAGGCATATCATTTAATGTCTTTTAGTCTCAGTTCCCCACATGTAAATTGAGGAAAAGTTAGGATGGGAGAAGCAAGGTTGAAGTAGCCTCTAAGGTCCCTTACAGGTCTAAAACTATGGTCTTATGAGTGACTTGTCCAAGGTCACACATCAGAAGAATTTGACCCAGGTCCTCTGACTCCAGAGCTAGTACTCTTTCCACTGTAGCATACCACCTATTGCCATGGTATGCATTATGCTAGGCACTTGAGATAAAAAGACACAAATTAAATTGAAACCATAGGAGCTGGTGAGAGAGGAAGAAGAAGAGACACTGACAACAAAAACCCAGGACAGAACCCTGAAGGATTCCCACAGTTAAGAAGGAGGAAATACATGAAACTCTCCAGAGTCTTAGCTTGTTGTTTCAGTATGTTCAGTATAAAGCAAACAGTATATTGAAAGATCATGCCATTTAAAGATCAACTGAAAGAGCTAGGAGTATTTATCCTGGGGGAGAAAAGATTTAGGAATAATATAGTAACTATCTTCAAGTACCTTAAGAATATGGAAGTCAGGGATCTGACTTCAGACACTTAAGGCACACACAAACAAAAACCTAGCCGTGTGACCTTGGGCAAGTTACTTAACCCCAATTGCCCTCCAAAAGGCAAAAAAAAAAAAAAAAAAAGAATATGGAAGTTAGATTAGAAATATTTTTTTTAGTCCCAAAAGTCAGAACCAAGAATAATTGGCAGTAGTTGCAAAAAGGAAAATTTAGGCTTAATATCAAGGGGGAAGGAGGAATCCACTTCCTGGCAGAGCTATACAAAAATGGAATGGAATTAATAGGGTCTTGCAAACTGGAAGTCTTTCAGTCAAGGCAAGAGAGCTATTTATCATGGATGAAATAAAGAGGATTTTCAGTCAAATAAGAGGGACTAGGTTTGAATCCCAACTTTGCCACCTATTGACTTTTATAACATCTAGTAAATTACCCAGCCTTCTGGGCATCAGTTTCTCCATTTGTAAAAGGGGGCAGGGTGGGGTAGATTAGATCACAGTTAAGGTCCCTTGATGTTCATTTTATGTTTCTATGACCTCCAAAAGTCTTTACAACTGTGTGATTCTATGATTTGGCAAGGGCTTCTGTGTTCAAGAAAGAAAGAAAGAAAGGTTATATTGTCTTCTTTGGTGTTTTCTTTGATTTTGTTGGTTGGTGGGCATTTGGTTGTTGTTTTTTAAGTTTTATTATTTATTTGTTTTGCTTTTACATTACAAACATTTAGAGATCACTCCTACTTTAAGAAACTTTTCTTTTAGCAAAGTAAAACAATAAGGTAAAACTAATAATACAAAGATCTTGTCTGAAGGTACTTATGGCATTTCATATTTATAGTTCTCCCATCCCTCAGAAAAAAAAGAAAAACAAGATTTTTATAACAAATATGTAGTCAAGCAAAACAAATTCCCTCAATGACTGCATTCAATAATGTCTCTAATTGCCCTAATGCCATTGCCTATCTATAATGTTTAGTGATAAAGAATTGCATGAGCATATTCTCTTTACCTTATAGTCTCAGCAGCAGTTCTTAAACTGTGGGTTGTGACCCCTTATGGAGTCATGAAAAATGTGGCAACAGTAAAAAGCTTCTGAATGCGCAATGACCAAAAATTAATTAAAAATCAAACACATATTGAATCCAAGGTGTTTCTGGCAGTGCTTGCACTTTGCACTGAACATGCTGTCAGGCCACATGATACTAATGAATGTTGCCAAAACATGGAAAGCAGTCCGGGAGTGGAAAAAGTTTAAGAAGCTCTGGCCTAGAGCACTGAAAGGTTGGGTGATTCACTCACACACCCAGGGTCACACACCCAGGATGTGTCAGAGACAGGAACTGAACCCACATCTTCTGGCCTCAATAGCCATCTCTCTATCCATTAAACCAGAGAATGCTATGGATAAATTTCAGTGGGTCTATTGACTTGAATGGGTAAAAAAAATTCCATCTTTATTTTCATTAACCTCTGAAATTTCACATTTCCTTCAATTATTTATTTTTTTTTCCTTCAATTATTTAAAAACATGATTTCAAAAAGGGGTCCACAGGTTTCACCAGAATGTCAAAGAGATCTTTGATATTAAAAGGTTAATATCCCCTGCACTATACCATGATTTATAGCTATTAAACTTATAATAAATATATAATTATATTACGAAAAAATTTAAATTATAACAAAAATGCTGGACATATTGTATATGTGCATATATGTGGAGAGGGAGAGAGGGTGCGGGGGAAGGAGCCCACTTTAGACATTCTAGCAATTGAACTTTTTTTCCCTTCCCAGTACAAATTTAGTGGTGTGATTGAATGTGTAGAATAGAGCCCTAGAGGCTGTGGAGTTGCTATGAAAAATGATAATCTCTGGAGGCTTTATGAACTAATCCTTACCTGGGGCATGCTGTTGCATGTCAAGTGTGAATTATACTTTACAAAATTATATTGAAAATAATGTGAAAAATGTCATGCCTGCTGCTTGTAACTAAGTTAACAAACAATGGATTAATGGTATTTCAAGTCAGCACTGGGGGAACTAAAGAATCAAAATCCCAGATTTCTATTTATAGGGAATTCATAAGATAGTGCCTTTATAAATAGATGGAGCCATCCATTATACTGTTCACATGTGGAAAACACTAGTGATTTTCACAGAGTATCATAAGACAGAATCTGTTCTAGGATACGTGAATGAATATAAATATTTCTTTGTAGTTCTAAATTGTCAAGTGTGAATGAATCAGAATGGTGAAGTTAGGGCACAGAATAGGGGGGAAATGATAACCTAAAAGTTACTAAGAATTTCACTGCTGACAATCTTATACAACATCTAAGCAAATACTTAAACAAATGTTGTTTAATGACCTCATTTCACAATGCAATATATGGTTTCCTGATGTGTATAGTAAAATATAAATACTTAAATAATTTATCATGGTTGGTTTGAAAACATCAAATAGCACTTAGCATCCAACTCTCAGAAAACAACTGCTATTGACCTTCTAACAAAAAAACCCCATAGCTTCATCTCTATCTTCACCCCACTAAGTCTTTTTACAATACTCACTGCTTTTAAATATCCTTCTATAACCTTGAGATCTTACACAGAAACTTGTGTGTGGACAGAACTGTAGAGCTTACTCATTCCAACTTACCTCTCAGTCTTAGAATCTCTTCTGCAGTGTCCCTGACAAATACTCTTCCTGGTTTCCTTTCTCTAAAATCATTCTTATTTTATCTTCGCAAAAAGACATTCTACTTCCTTAAAAGGCACTATCACCATTAGCATTAAAACAGACAAGTATGCTCAACACCTAGGAAGGATGAGAGCCAGAGAGGGGAGAAGAAAAATGAATGGAGACAGGGCCCTGAAAGAAACCTACCTAAGGATTGTGAGATGATAAATGGGCAGTTAGAAAGCTTTGTGTGCTATGCATCCTTAGTGCTAAGCACGATCCTTTGTTATCTACCAATAAGCTTAATAAGTACTTGATGACTATATGCCAAAGTATGGGAAACCTTTCAGTAAATCCACACCTATATTACGGTTTTTGTGACAAATTCACTGAGTGGCTCTCCTCTTGGGGAAGGTACCTTTACCATAGGTCTAATTGTACAAGTCAGCCCCAGAAACTACCATTGCTACAACCATGTTAACTACTCGCCTAGATCATGGGCTCTTAATCTGGAGTCCATTGCTTCTGCAGATATATTTAAGAGGATCCATAAATTTAGGTGGGGAAAAATACATCTTTATTATCACTAACCTGCAACCTAATTTTAGCAATCCTTAAATCATAAATAGAGGTAGTAAAACATTATTCTGAGAAGGGATCCATAGACTTCTCCACACCATCAAATGGTTCATGACACAAAGAAGATAAAGAACCCCTGATCTAGTCTGAATTCACTATATGGTGGCATAGAAAGGAAGAAATTTTGTTTGTTTGTTTGTTTGTTTTGTTTGCCATAGTAATACTAATGAATCTGCCCTGTATTTATATCTATCCATTGTGGAATGAATTAATGAAAAAATATTTACTAAGCACTTACTATGTACAAAGCATTGCATTAAGGGCTGGAAATACAAATCCAAACCAAGATGATGTCTGCTCTCAAGCTGCTTCAATTCTAATGGGAGACAACACATTTTGGAGGTTTCAAGAAAAGTCTCAGTGATCCTGAGCATGCAGCAGCAAAGAAAGTAATTTTAAGATAATTTTCATTGATAAAACCATATCTCTTTCTGATGTTGAGCCATTTGAGGGAGCCAAGGACGTTAGTGGATTTGACATCCTTCTCTAGGTCTTCAGATGCCATGGTTTCTACAGAGGTGAAGGCTAATTAACTCCTGAAGAGGCAGGTGACAAGTACCATGTCCACATGGGTTGATTGTCTGGATAGTAGCTGAGGGGGCAGGACTGGAAGTAGGAGCAGTGGTCAAGGGATTGGGGGTGGAGGAGGACGCTACTACTCCTAAGGCTCTCCGAATTATCTGCCAATATTGTTCCCACAGGATCTTAAATTAATCAGAGCCCAGGATTGTCTTGTCTGTCCTTGGTCCTAGCCAGAGAGTGAGCATAGATACTTTGTCTGAGGATCTTATCCTGGTTAGCTATTCTCAGTAATACCAGAAAAGGTGGTGAGGGCCTACTTCACCATATGCATGATACAGGGGGATCCTAAAGTCTCTGGTTAATACATGACTTCAATGGGTGTTAGGGGGAGGGGTGAAGCAGGGTGAGGTGGTATGGAGGGAGGATCCTTCCTGGGACTTCTCTTTATAGTACTATCCACTGGCTAACCAGGCCATGCAACACTAAAAGTGAGGGAAGACCTAGGTCAAATGTCAACTCAGACGCTTATTAACTGCATAACTCTAGGCAAGTCACTGCATTCTCTGTGCCTCAACTACATCATCTACAAAGTAAACTTGGATTTAATGACCTCTAATTTCCCTTTAAAATCAATATCTATGATCCTTTGACCATGGTGAAGCTTGTATTATCAAATCTCAAAAACAAGGAAGTTTCTGATCAAACCCTAATTTTATTGGTGATTTCCTTTTTCCAATGTCTGGGGCCCTGAAAAATATGCTCCTGAGGAAGGTAGAGGCAACTCAGAGCACCTAATCATATATGCAGGCCTGCTACTGAATTCTGAATGACAGACTCAAAGCCTTAACACCAGAGTATGACCACGTCTACTCTCTGAGACCACATACCAAGGGTAGCCACAAATCTGTTACAGATACACCCAATAGAATAACAAATACAAATATGGGTATGACAGTCACTTCCTGGCTGTTTTCACAGTTAACACACCAGCAATGTAGACACAGTCTAAATAAGGCAAGGGAGACCTGGGTAATCAAAATAAGCATAACTTGGTTTCTATACCCCCACATCAGAAATGGATATATCTCCTTTTCCTTTCTAACTGTGAATTTTCAAGGATGGGCAGGTTCTATGACCAGAATGACGTATATATTTGAAGGCTGCCTGCCCTTCCAACTTACGCAGGCTTGAGGGACCCTCCAGGTAAGTGCAAAACTGGATACCCCTCCAGCATAAATGACTATTCCTCCCTTTGGCTATATTGCCTCCAACTATGATAACAGACATGAACTGTCTCTCATTTGAGACAAAAAGGCATGGAAGAAGGGAAGTGATGAGTTGGTAATGACCAATGTCAGAAGTATTCATTTACTCTGTGAATCACTGTATAAAATGAGTTAAGTGGTCATTGTTTGTAGTCTCTAATAGCTTACAGTATAATAAATAGACCACACTAACGTAAATTGATCTAAAAAAATTATCTAGGTCTCCATAATGTCAAAACTATTGGCTGAAAAGTGAAAAATTTAGTCAGTTAATCAATCAGATTTTTCAGTTTGCATTATGCCAAGCCATGGATTTGAATTTCTTTCTTAAATGAGTTGGCTCAAGTGGCCAGTTGTCTGGACATAAAGGAGATAGCCACAGTAAACTGATCAAGCATCAAACATCAAACAAGTATCTCAATTAGTGAATGCACAAATCAATCAACAAGTGTTTGTTAAAGCCTGAGTATGTGCCAGGAATTGTGATCAGGACCTGAGATACAAAGACACAATTAAAACTTTCCTTATATTCAAGGAGCTTAATTTTATCATAGGGAAAAATATTTAGCTACATAAAGAACAAATATAAACAAAACGAATACAAGGCAAATTGGATAAGGGGGTCACTAGTGTCTGGGGGGATAGCAAGGAAAGGCCTCATGTAAGAGAGAATATTTGAGCTGATCTTTGAAGAAAACAATAGATTCAAAGACATGAAAGTAAGGTAAAAGTACATTCTAGACATAGGAAATAGCCTGTTCAAAGGTGGGAGATGGAATACTCTGTGTGTGTGTGTGTGTGTGTGTGTGTGTGTGTGTGTGTGTGTGTGTGTGTAAAAATTGTTTGCCTAGACTGTAGATTCCCTTGAAGGAGAGTAATACAGAATAATCTTTGAAAGGTGATTTAGATACAGATTCTGAAAGGCTTTAAATGACAAACACAGAAGTTTGTATTGTCTCCTAGGGGAAATTGGAGGTCATTGGAGTTTATTAAATAAGGAAGTGATATTTGTATTTGCTTTAGGAAATCACTTTGGCAGCTCTGTAGAGGAAAGACATAAAGGAGGAAAAATAATTAAGAAGCTATTACAACAGTCCAGGAAAGAGGTGATGAAGGCTAAAAGGAGTGACTTGGTGACTCATATTGTCAGTCAGTGGTCTATAAATTATTAAGCACTGACTATTTACCAGGCAATGTGCTAAGTTCTAGGGATACAAAGAAAGGCAAAAACACAGTCCCTACTCTCAAGGGACTCAGTCTAATGGAGGGGACAAAACATAAACAATTATATACAAATAAGCTAAAATTAATCTGAAATAATCAACAGAGGTAATTTATTAGAATGAAAAGAGATGGTAAAGACTTTCTGAAAAAGGTGAGATTTTAGCTGATGTTTGAATGAAGCCAGAAGGCAGAGATGAAAAGGGAAAACTTCCAGACAAGTGGAACACCCAGTGAAAATGTCAGGAGATGAGAGTATCTTCAAGGAACAGCAAGGAGGCCAATATCCTTGGCTCACAAAGGACTCTGAGGATTGGAGGACTTAGAGGATTGTATATTGGATTAGAGTTTAATGGGTTGGGAAGAGGGGGGTGCAATGAGACAAGCCTGATCTTAAGGATGATCACTTTTGCAGGTAAGTAGAAGAAGAACTGGAGGTTGGGAGAGACTCCCAAGTGGGACAGGTTATTGCCATGGTCCAGACATGAGGTGATGAGGGCCTGAACCAAATTAAAGCAGTGTCAGAGGAGTAATGGGGACACTAGGAAAGGGTGGGGCAGGACAAAACCTACAAGGTTGCCAGGAAGCCATTCACCACAATGACATGCATGCTGTGACTACAGGAAGGAGTCCATGATGGTTTGGCAAAAGGTTGCTCCCAAGATTTGGTCTATGAGTTACACCAAGCTCTTACTGGGACTCTTAGATCCTTCCTTCTGGTCAAATAATGTATGTAACTCCAAATTCCCAGTCTTCTCAGGTATTTATGGGGAAGAGAGGGATCCAGTTCAAAGGCTCTGAATACTTCCTCACTCCTGAGGTCACAGGCAGGGAAACATCAATCAGATGGAAACTTGATATTTCTAGCCTAGAAAAAGATTACAGATATGGAGGGAAGAGTGATGCTTCAGAGAAGGGGCAGGCCAGGGCTGAAGTGAAGATGTATCAGGAAGGAAGACAGGGCATAGAAAAGGCATGGACAGCACAGAGATCTTTTCAGGATATAATGGTTTCTGATCTGAGAGGGACAAGAATCTTTACTTTTGTTCCCATTGTGCTATGTATTATCCTTCAATAAGTAAATAAAAATGCAATAATTATGACAAAAATAATAATAACTAACATTTATAAAGTACTTTAAAGTTTACAGGACATTTTACATATATCATCTCTTTTATGAGAATGCCCATATGTAGAAGATGGTGAAAGACATTCCCATGACTTAGAAGATTGAAAATTGAGAAAGGAAGATGAAGGAAAAGTCATACAGCCCCCTCAAACATGCTAATCAACTTTGTTGCGTGGTATAGAATATAAAAAAAAATACATGATGTTATTAAGTTAAACATAGACCAATGGGATGATCATTGCTTCTCATTCTGACTCATCAAATGATAGACCTTCTGTATATAATTACTTAGTTCAACTATTTATTACTCCTAAAAAATGGTCATAATGGTTTTCAATAACATATGCATGACTTTTTTAGTCCTTTTTGTTTTAAGACTAATGTTTATAGAAAACAGTTGCAACATCAGTGAAAGACAATTAATTAACATTAAAAAACTGAGACAAATGAATACAATGATTCTTTTTGAATGGGTCTTCTAAAGTTTGGTGGTTCTAGTGCCTCTGAATCATTTTCTTCAAAATCATTTCCAGAAGCTAACAAGAAAAATTCCAGATTTTCTCTGTTTATAGCAGAGATATAGAAGACTGCAGACATGGGCAGGGGCAAGATGATATGGTTATAATAGCTTATATTTATAGAGTAGTTTTATGGTAATAAAGATACATGTGTGTGTATCAACTTATCCTCACAGTAAACCTGTTAGGTAGATAGTACAAGTATCATCCTTATATGGTGGAAACAGCCTCAGAGAAGTAAAATTATTTGTTGTATATGAATGTAAACTAATATTTTTGGCAACTCTGTCTTTTATAGATTCATTTCAGTAGCATAATTTCATAACAGCTTCTGTCAGTACTCCTTACTCTTCCTTTTTGCCCCTGTCTGGCTACCCTTCTTTTCTCTTCCCCTTTATGATTCCTCTTTTTTTTTTAATTTTACTGATCCCAATAGGGGAAGAGAAAGGAATATGCCTTTATTAAACATCTAGTAAGTGCCAGGCCCTATGCTAAGCACTTTAGAATTTAAGCTCTTTGAGGGTACCATTGCTTACCATTTTTTGTAGCCCCACAGATTAGCACAGGGCCTGGCATACTGTAAGCACTTTAACAAAGGTTCTGTCTCAGAAACTCTGAAGAAACCTCCTTTACTAAACAGTTATCTTCTTTTCTACTTAATATCTGAAAGCACAGTCTACAATACACAGCCTGAAGCAATGTTGCAGCCCACAAAACTCCCAAGGGCAGCAGGCAATCAGATTAAACTAATGGAGAAATATTTACCAAAATAAATAAAAATGCAGCAAAACATAGATAAAGTTAATTTGTGGTTTTCTAAGTCAATATGCCTCCAGCAGGAAGCAGTCCCCATTCTAGCTAAGTTTGATACCACTGGCCTGCAGCAGTGAGAAAATCAATTATCTTCCCCCAAATGATCTAGCCAGTGTGTGTCAGAGACAGAACTTAAAGCTAGGTCTTCGAGGCCAACTGCCTATCCATTAGAAGAGTAATAGCTTGCATTTACATAGCCCTTGAAAAACTGTGGTATGCTTTCCATGATAGCATCTCAATAGATTCTCTCAACAATTCTGGGGAGTATTATTATTATTATCCCCACTTTACAAATGAAGCAACGGAGTCTAGAAAAGATTAAGTCCTTTTGCTAGAGGTTGTGTAGCTAGCAAAATTTAACACTAACACACACACACACACACAAACACAAACATACATAGATACGCCCAGGTCTTCTGGATTCTAAGTCTAGGGTTCTATTCTATGCTTTTATTTTAAAACACTCTTTCCTGTTCTTTGTAAATTGAAATGTTTATTAATGTTTAAATTCATAACAAAAAAGTATTTGAACATAAATTCAGCTGAGGACCTGACTTCAGACATTTACTAGCTGAGTGACTTTAGGCAAGTCATTTTTTTTTGTGCTCAGTTTATCCAATTGTAAATGGAGATTAATACTAGCACCTACTTCTCAGGGTTGTTGTGAGGATAAAATGAAATGATATTTGAAAAGGGCTTAGCACAGTTCCTTACCCATAGTAAATGCTATATAAATGAAAGCTAACATTATTGCTACTAAGGGAATTACTTCTGGTTATTCTAAAGGCCTTACTTAAGTTTCATTTTGTTAAGTGCATTTCTTGGATAACAACACAATTAATGCCTTCCCCTCCCATTTTAACATCTCTTTCTTGCTCCCCCATCTCAGAATTAGCAAATACAATTCTTATATCCAGAAATTCAGTGTATATTGTTGTTCAGTCATTTTTTAGTCCTGTTCAACTTTTTCTGATCCCACTGGAGTGGTTTGGATATAACAGGAAGCACAAGCTAAGAGTCTCTCGAAAGAGAATTGGCCACCCAGTTCTTTAGTCTCATGTTGACACTAGGCTGAACATAACTTTGCATGCCTTGGGTTTTAAGTTTTTTCTTTCCATAATACAACTTCATAAATATACTTTGTGCTAGGTAAGATGTCAGCAGCGGAGAGAGGGGGAAAAAAGGAAGCCATCAAAATGATGTTGCTTAGAATTAGTATGAGTACATCTTTCTAGACATACTGAATACATTATTGGGGGGGGGGGTGAAAGAATTACAACACTGTTGGCTGAAAGGAACTCACCATATGATAGATATTTGGGATTGAGGCAGTTGATCATTTGCCTCACAGCATTTTATCTTAAAACTCAATTTATTTTGGTTTAGTAAGAACACAGTGAGGGAGTTGGATGAGAGACAGTGAATAAGAAGACATTATTCTCTCTGTTCACACTCCATAATGGAAAGGCACCTTGTTGAGAATCATATATTTAGAGCTTGATAGGCCCTTAAGGTCATCTAGTCCAAACCTTTCATTTTCTAGATGAGGGAGCTGAGGCCGATGGAGGTCAAGTGACTTGCCCAGGATCGTAAAGGTACTGCAATAAGTGGTAAAGCTTAAACTTAGATCCTCTGAGTCTAAATTCAATGATCTTTCCACATAGATAACCAGCATTCAGTTCAAAAGTCAACCTAACTTTATAACTAAGAAGATAAAAGACAATAAATGCTGATGGAATTGAGAACTAAGCTTTTGTATTAGTTTATACATGGTTTTGTCACAGGAGTCAAAATAAGCTCCTTAACAAGAGTAAAAGGTCATGAAATTAAAAAAAAAAAACCTGATTCTTTCAGATCCTGGGAATATCTAGAACTGATCTACTAAATCCTTGGACAGCACCCATAGGGAAGTAAAATAACTTGAGTAGATTTTGTTGTTTTTGTTGTTCAGTCATTTTCAGTCATGTCCAACTCTTTATGGCAAAGACACGGGAACAGTTTACCATTTCCTTCCCTAGCTCATTTTACAAATGAGGAAACTAAGGCCAACAGGACTAAGTGACTTGCCTATGGTCACACAACTAGCGTCTGAGACCAGATTTAAACTCAGGAAAAGGCCTCTTTTTGACTCCAGGCCCAGCACTCTATCTACCATGCCATCTGACAGTTCTACCAAATGCCAGAGGCAGAATTTAAGCCTAAATCTTACTAATATCAAGACCAGAACTCTCTACACTATACTAGGCTGAATCAAGATGATCATGTAGATAGCATGCTGAAGACCAACAAAACATTCCAGCCATCATTATATCATAAATATGGGAAGCAACATAGATACATTAGAAAAATTGAGTTCTAAAGCATTTAATAGAACTGAAAAAGAAAAAAAATTCAAAATATATATATGATTCTTTTCTCTGATTTTGTAGCTTTTAATCTAAAATTAGAAGTTCACTTCTTAAATTCCTGAATGGTGGTTGCAGAAAAGGGATGGCTAGCATAGCACTAGATATTTTTCCTGGGAGGGTAGCTAGGTGGCCTGGAGTCCAGAAGACCTGAGTTCAAATCAGGTCTTAGACATTTACATGCTGAGCAAGTCATTTAACCCTGTTTGTCTCAGTTTTCTCATCTGTAAGATGAGCTGGAAAACAAAATGGCAAACTGCTCTAATATCTTTGCTATGAAAACCCCAAATAAAGCCACAAAGAATCAGACATGACTGAAATGAATGAACAAAAACAACTTATCCTGTGGGGGTGGTTTGGTTTGGTTTCATTTTAATCCAGCTAAATTCAACAAGCATTCATTAAGTACCTGCTCATGAACCATGAATTGTTCCAGAATCTGGGTAAATCAAGACAAAAGTAAAAGAGTCCCTGACCCCAAAGAACTTATATTTCAATGGAATTGATCTTTATTTGTACAAAAATCAATTTTGCTGGGTTACATACTTATAATATGCATTCTTTAAGGCCATTGTATTCATCCATAGGGAGAGCTAGCTTCTCCAGAGCAGCTGATGGGGTGATCCCTACCATCCACATTCTCTGCCTCTCTCATAGACATCTATTTTGCACTTGTGTAGTCCTCCTCCATGCGATTATACTTTCCTTGAAAACCACGTGTTATATGTATCACTATATTGTCACCCACCCCTAGTCACAATGCCTTGTACTTGATAGAAGATCACTGAAAGACCATTTATCTACCAGATAAATGAATGATAAGGCCATTGCCTTGGTGCCATGGCCATAGTACATGGTTTTGCTAAACACCTCATAGGAAATCAAATCTACAACATTGGTCTCACTAGCCCCACACTCTACCCAACTAAACTGCCCAGTCTAGTCTAGGTTAAATAACAATTCCAGTATTCAGTGCTTCTCAACACCTCAAATTATAATGATTTCCCCAAACTAAAATTAAGTATGCAAAGAAAATGCCCTTAGCCTTTAGAATGGGGATTGGAACAATGAGTGTCATTGGTTAAGCCAACATCTGGGATGGAGCAGATTCTTTTTTTTCCTTCATTCTCAAGATGGCAATGTTCTCAAGAGCTAAAAATATACTGAAGGCTGGAGAAAAAAATAAGCCTTTTATCTTCTTGTTTAAAATAGAGATTTTTTCCTTAAACCCCCGCCCCACATACTATCTTAGATTCTACATCCCATTTTTATCAGCTTATGAGAGATACTTAGCATTGCCCTCTCATAAATGCATTGTTTCTTCTTTATTTTTAAAACAACCATTTTCATAGGAATAACTTCTTTCCATTACCCTCTCTTCTATAGTGTTGACTAGAATTCATTACCAATCTGATCACTTTCCTCAGTTGATTTCTTAAGTTAGCTTCCACATACTACCTGTGTGTTATCTCCAGTTCCATGGTTACCCTAACCATATTAGCCATACATGGCAAGACCTTTTGAACACTTCATGGAAGAACAAGTATCACTTCCCTCTAATATTTTAAATTATCTCCTATGAGACATGGCTCACTTTCTCAAGATAAATATGAATTTAGAGACAAATTTAATATCCTGGTACTGTGGTCATGTCTATGAAAGTCAGTCACTAAGCATTTATTAAAAACTTACTATGTGCCAGATATTCTGTTAAGTGTTAGGGTTGCCAAGAAAAGACAAAAACACTCTCCCTGAACTTATGAAGTTTACATTCTAATGGAGGAAAACAACATACAAACAACTACATATATGTAAAATATATGCAATGTAAATGGGGAGCAGGGAGAGAAGACCTCTTACAGAAGGTGGAATTTGAACTAAGTCTTAAAGGAAGCCAAGAGACAAAATTTAGGAGGGAGAGTAATTGAGACCTAAGAGATGGAATGTTATATACAATAACAGCAAGAAGACCAATGTCACTGGTTCAAAGGTAGTAAATTAGGGCTTTAAGAGTCAAACGATATGTTATATTTGATTCTGAAGGTAATAAATGGGGGCAGGAGGTGTACAGCATGTTCAAGGAGGACTAGCACCTCTGGTGTGAGGGCTTGCTGAGCCTTTTTCAGGGCTGCTCATCCACTTTTGGTGCCCAACTGATTAACGCAACTCTTACCTGTGGTTTCAAGAAGCTGTAGAATATTCAGTGGCCACACACTGGTAAAACTTTCTGAGCTAAAGTAGGGTGAGGGTGACTAACAGTTCTCAATCCCTCTGGCCAGTTAAGGTGGCATCTAACCCAAGCATATAAAGACTTTCCTCAGTTCAGGCAGTGGGGGGAGGGGGGAAGCACTGATGGTGCAAATATCTCTGAAAAGTGGTCAGTCAAAACTGTGTTGACCTTTGGAACAAAGGCTATTTTAACTACTGGCCTAAATATTCTGAACTGGCGGTCTACTCTTCCCTAAATTCATCAGATCATTGCACCTACCCACATTTTGTTTTGATGGTCTGAAACTGCTCTTAAGACATAGCAGGATGCCACAGTGTCCACTTTCAAAAAACACAGCATCTATCAATCTTCTTTGCCCCATTTTGAAGGTGGGCGTATAAATGAAGTCAGACTGAATTGGAATTGGGCCTATAGAATAGCATTTGTAAAATTTATGATGCATAGCAAAGGATAAACCCCCTATCTTATGTACACACATGAATTGCTTTAGCCACTTGCCAAATAGTTAACAAAAAAAGTCTTTCATTTGCCTAAGGAAGAGGCAGTCTTAATATTTATTTAGAAGCAGGTCATTTAATTGTTTGTTTAAAAGAAGTTTATATATGAATTCTGAGTTTGCAAATGCATTTTAATACTTCCTTTGTCTTTCTAAATGGGAAGGTTGACCCCTTTCCCAAACTAAAAGCTATTAACATGCAAATGAAATTAGTATCTCTGGGTCAGTATTATACCCAAGAGGCAACAACCACCACCTCCAGAATCTTATATGTAGATTTTTTAAGGCCAACAGCAATTGGCAATGTATTCTAGTAATAGTAAGAGGGAAATTAAAAGCTTGCTTCATAGTTGGACAAATTCTAGAGTGCTGGGATGCAGCCATCTTTTATAAGAAGAATGCTAGAAGAAGAGTTAAGAGTCCTAAGTGTCTCTACCACTAGCTAGCTAAGCCTGGGGACTTGGAAAAATAGCTTGACTTCAGTTTTCCTCTCTAGAAATTAAGAAGACTAGACTACTTTTCTAAGATGCCTCCTACTTTCAGAACTCTATCATTCAAACAACAAATAAACAAGGACTGAAGTATATAGGAAAGCCTTAAGTCTCTCCTATTGTAAAAGCATCTTTTTTATTCCATACCATGAGGTCACGATTTTGGTTACATTTGTCTCCAATTAATTGTTTAGGAAAATTCTGGAATAGTTAATAGGCTTTACAGAGAAAAGTTCAGTCCATTAAATTGGAAAGCTGTGCCATCAATTAATCAATAAACATTTATTAAGTGTCTACTATGAGCCAGGCACTGTGCCACAAAATAAGGATACAAAGAGGCAAAAGATAGTCCCTACTCTCAGGAAGTTTACAAGCTAATGGGAGAGACAATAAGTAAACAAATATATACAAAGCAAGCTATATATAGCATAAATAGGGAAATAAATTAGGGAAAGGCTAGGGGAAGGGATTCCTGAAGAAGGTGAGATTTTAATTTAAACTTAAAGGAAGCTAGGGAGACCACTAGTCATGAAGGTCAGCAAGAAGGGAGAGAGCTCCAGGCATGCATGCCAGCCCTTGCTAATCCTTGCTAACCTGTAGTTAACTGAAGGAAAATAAAAACAGACTATTCTATAGTTTTTATCCTCCAACAAAACAACTATATATTTTTTGCTTCCCAAGGACTTTGTCATGAAGGCTCTAAGAAATGGTCAGAATGGCTTGGATGGGGACACAGATGAGTCTAGAGAATCCACTTTGTGTCATAGCTGCCTTGGGTGGATAGAATATTGGACTGACTCTGGGATTACTACAGGTCCATTTAGATTCTAAGATACTCCAGTGAAATCATAGGGAGCCACATTCATAAGAAACCTTATCTCTTCCTGAAGTAGTTTCACATGAAAGTGGCACTAAAACCATCCAACCTTCCTGTCCCTACTCCCCATTTCCCTCATGTATTAAGTACCCTCAAATACATAATACTGATCTGAAATGATGTGTCGTTTATTATGATTTTATAGTCCAGGGCTAGAGTCAAATAAGTAAAAGGTTTAAACAGGTTCATTAGAGAATTCATTCATTCATTCATTCATTCATTCATTCATTCATTCAATAAGCATTTATTAGGTACCTATCATATGTATCCCAACATTGTCGTAGATGCTGGGCATAAAAAGACAAAATACAAAACAGCATCTATCCTCAAGAAAGTCACATTCTATTGGAGGGAGACAACATGTAGACAAAAATTTAAATACAGAACATTCAAAGTATGTTATATAAAATATAAATTCTGTGGCAATGGTAGGGCAGAGGGATAAGCATAGGCTTTCTGCAAGAAGTAGCACCTGAAGGGAAAGGGCAGATAATAAATGCATTTTTGTTCCCTTAGCTGAGAGGCATCTCACAGGTGGGAGAAGAACTAGAGTTAGAATAAATTCTTAGGCATAACCGTACATTTCAATGACTACTGCAAGGTAAGATATCAAGAGTTTACATGAACCAAAGACTCATGCATGAGCTGAGATTTGTCCCCTTAGAATTCTTATGCTACACTCCTGGTCAACTAGCCTACTTAGAAGCCAACCCTGTTTCCCTAACCCTAAACAGAGTTGGACAATTTCTCCACCCTTCTGAATAGCAAACAAGACACATAGGACTCTATGAAGAACTGAAAAAATTAATTTACTCAGGTCCAGTCACTGGATAGAAAAAATAACTGGATTTTCCCAGACCCCTAGTTTCTTTGAGGGCACACTTTATCTTTTTAACACTCAGGAAAAATTTGAAAACATCACCTTAGGAAGTGTCTCATTCAAAAATAATTAGTGGGTCTGGCACTATTCAATGAATCTTTAAAAAGATGTCTATTCAGGGCAGCTAGGTGGCCCAGTGAATAGAGCACAGGCCCTGGAGTCAGGAGGACCTCAGTTCAAATCCAGCCTCAGACAGTTAACACACACACACACACACACACACACAACTAGCCATGTGACCTTGGGCGAGTCATTTAACCCCAATTGTCCTCCAGAAAGCAAAAATAAATTTAAAAAATTAAAAAATAAAAATATGGCTATTCTGGTCTTAGAGGCTATTGCTTAGCCAATTTTCTATCTACTGGGAGAGGTATGGAACAGTTAATGGCATACTTCAGTACTTTCAGCACTGAACAGCGCCTACTCACTTTCATCTATGATCAGTGGGCAAAAAATTCAGGAAGGCAGTTCTCAGTTCATTCAATGTGAGGAAAAAAGTTTATAAAAAATAAGAAATGGAATCAGTTACCTTAAAAGGTGGTAAGATCTGAAGGGGTAGACTTCAAGCAAAAGATATATGACCACCTGTCCTGAATATTATGGCATGCATTTCTCCACTGGGAGAAAAACAGAACTAGAAGCTCTAGTAGATTTCATTCCTTCTATGTGCTAAGCAGAATGGCCAGTATCTTTTTTCTCATCCTATCCCCATAGTAATCTTGAGGGTTAGAGATTTGGGTGAGATTACATTTTTGGTTTTAAGGGCTTTGCTGAATCTTCATCTATCACCATATCTCAGTACCACCTGAGAATTTCATGTTATTAAGAAATAACCATCCTTCTTACATAATAGAATGGCAGCATTCAGAGGAATGAGTTAGAGAGTGAACAAAGGAATCATTCAGAGAGGTTTGACCTAAATAATCTTTCCCCCAAACCTTGAAGTCTTTCTTTTAATTTTAAGAAGCATAATCATGATGAAGTTGCTTTCCCATTGCTGTAGAATTAAAAGCAACATAGGATTTTGTTGAGCATTTCAGCACCAAGAAGAAGGTTGTAAGTGAGGGTAGACTTACCTAATTTCATGCTATAAGGAAAATGAAACCGCTAAATTTGAGAAGTTTAGGGAAGACATAATCATATCCTATGTAAGCAATTACTTTGGGAAAATGCTTGAATTCTTAGTGAGTTTTTATCTAAATCTCATGTATCAAGAGTTTAGTTGTTTCAGTTAAAGAAAAGTTTTAATTAAGTCAAAAACCCAGGTGGAAGGTTCTTTGTTGTTGCTTTTACATTTTTACTGTTGTTGGAGTTTGCTTGAAGTGATATCACCTCACTTGTCCAAATAGAATGGTTGGATTGCTCTAGTGTAGCCTTAACTATCACTGTCCTTGTGACCATGAACAAGCTATATAACTTCTCTAAATTCCAATCTCTTCATCTATAAAATGTAAATAGTAGCATCTGCCCTACCCACTTGATAAGGTTATTGTCAAGATAAAATGAAACCCCCAGTTATGAAAATAGTACTTCAATTGTTATAATTATGTTTGCTTATGATTTATAATTATATAGTTCAGATTATAATTTTAAGTCAATTATTACTCTTAATAATAGAAATCTCATATTTTATGATGTCCTAAGGTAATATCATCTATATAGTATTAGAGAGGCAGTCTGGTATAGTAGATAACAGACTGACCTCAAAGCCAGGAAACCCTCTATTGCAGTTCAACCTCTGCTCTATACTGGCTGTGTGTCCCTGAAAAAGGCACATGATGTCTCTTGGCTCTAGGCAATTATCTAAGACTATAAATTGAGGGAAGGGGGCAACCTTCCTTGGTGGCAGTTTCCTCACCAGTGAATTTATCCTATACTAATGAACTTACAGGTCTGGTCCTTATCCCTATGTAGGGAATATTATTTATTATTCCTTTTTTGATGGCATCTACAGCCTCATATGTAAATAACTACCCTTATAAAGAGACCTAAGCACTATGTGCCTGTTAGAAAACAAAGCCTCTTAATTTTTTTCCTCCCTGACAATCTATCATCAACTTTTTAAAAATCCTCCTGAAGCACGTCAAACACATATTACTCTCCCTAAAATTACATTGAGATCAATATATGATTCTCCTTCTAAAGTGATATTTCTGCTCTGCTAATGATTCTTAGGAAGAATTAAAATGTATATCCCCTATTTCCCAATCAAATTGTATAATAAACATTTAGAGTCTCTGAGAAGTGGAGTATGTTTTCATTAATCTGGTATCAGGAAGGCAAAGACCCATACTAAAATGAAATAGCTGGTTTTTAACTAAAATTTGTTCAGCATTTTTTTTTACTCTGGCCAAAAAGTTTACCCAAAAGTTTTTACCTTAAAAAATGTCATTCATCTTTTAAACTTTGTTCATGTTAGTATATTAAAATCCCCAAGAAGTTAATATTGTCTATTTTCACATAATCCCATAAGGCTACAGTTGGAGAGGACCCCAGTCCAGAGGTGGAGAACTTACAGCCTCAAGGCTACAATCAAAGGACCACACTTGAGGACCTAGAAGGTCACATGTGGTCTTGAGGCAGCAGGTTCCTCACCCCTGATTTTGTCTAACTCAGACCTAAAAAAGGAATCCCTCCTAAAAATATACTTAACAAGTATCATCCAGCCTTTTTTGAAAGATCTGTGACAAGGGAGGACCCACTAACTCCTGAGGGAGCAGCCCATTCTATTTTGGGATAGTTATAACTGTTGGGAAATTTTTATTACCATCAATTCTCATTTTCTTTTTTGCAGGTTTCACTGACAATTCTCTGTTCCATGCTATGGGGACAAAAAGAGAATGCCTAATATCTTTTCCACAAAAAGAATACTATCATATTCCTCAGAGTATCCTCTTTTCCAGTTCAAACATCCCCCATCCCTACAACTATCCCCACATGACATGGATTCAAATAAGTTCACTATCCTGCCTTCTCTAGACACTTTCTAACCTACTATTATCTAAACTGTAGTACTTCTAGAACTGAATATGATACTCCAAAATGCAGGCTGGACTAGGGTATGGAAAGATTATCACTTAATTATTTCTGGAAGTTAGACCTCTCTTACTGTAGTTCAAAATTGCATTAGCTTTTTAGCTACTATATTATACTGTTGACTCATATATTGAGGTTGAAGTCCACTAAGATTCCCAGATCAATTTCAAACAACCTTCAGTCCAATACCTCCCCCATTTTGTATTGTAAAGTTGTCTTTTTGTATCCAAGTATATAAGGCTTTATATTTATTACTTCTGAATTTCATCTTATTCAATTAGTCCAATGTTCTAGCATAATAGACCTTTTTGGCTTCTGACCCAGTCCTCCAAAACACTAGCTAACCCTCTGAGCTTTAAGGCATCTGCAAACTTAATAAACATGCCATCTATACCTTTGTTCAAGTCACATGTTCAGTTACAAAGAGCAAGTACCAGTCCCTAGGGTACTCCACTGAAGACCTTCCAAGTTGATATCAGGCCATTAACAACTTTACCTGAGTCCTGTATTTTCCACAGTAATAATATAAGATACTTTATTAAATGCTTTCATAAAATCTTGGCAAACTAAGTACTATGAAATTCCCCTTATTTATGAATTTAGCAACACTCTCAAAAAATGAAATAAGGTTATTCTCCCCTGTCCTACTCCTGATGAAGTTATGCTGGTTCTTTTTAAGACAGCCATTCATTTTTCCTTAATAATATTCACCCACTCTCCCATTAGTGATTCATTCTAGAATCAAATTCTGGAATCAAAATCAAGCTCTTCGACCTACAGTTGGCAGACTCCATTCTTTTTCTCTTGAAATGGGGATTTGGCACATGCCTGGATCACCCACACAGAAGACACTGGGGGACCAGCTCCTGAGACACAGGAGACTTGTTGCATTATGCATTGGTATGACATGTGCTTGGGAGCAGTCTTTTTCCATTAGCTACATAACTAGAAGTGATTGTATCTCTAAAATTGCTTGCCTGAATACTGTTGCGGCTTTTTTCTACATTCTTATCTAAGGATGAATGACTCCTTCATATTCAATTTTATGAAAATTGGAGTCATTTTGCCCTTCACTGATCCTAGGATATGTACATCTCTTGTTCACCTTATTTTTTTTCAAACATCAATGACAGTGGCTCCGCACTTTTGATACCCAAGGATAGAGTTCATCCAAGTTAGGTGACTTGGGTTCATCAAGAGCCACACTATCTTTACACAACTTGGGTACTAACTTTCTGCTGTCACTTCTAGTACAGAGTCCTTTCTCCTTTACAAAGAAATGCACATCTCAATGGAAAAAAATTCAACAATGTTATCTTCTCTCTACTGTGTCACCATCATTTTATTCACCTCAGCAGTGGTTATATCTCTTTCTTTTTTCATGGGAGCCTCCTAATCCTTTCTCTGAACCCTTTGAAACCTACCCTTCAAGATCTAGAATGTATGTCAGATTGTTCCTGGTTTTCTTTTCCTCTACAGTATCATGAACTCTAGGGGATCTGATGAAAAAAAAATCACTTGTTTCTTCCTCTATGGATCTTGCCTCACATGCTTTCCACATTCATGTCTGCCCCTTGTTCCTCCATTTTCTCACCTGATTGTAATTTATTAATGTACAGCACTTCCCCTAATCCATTCTCTTTATCTATCCCATTTCTTCTGAATCAGTTATACCATCAAGAACTTTATAAATCTAGGATTTCATTCCACCAAGTCTCCCTGATACCTAGGAGGTGAAATTTGCATCCTTACAATTAGGACCTTCATGCCTTCCTTCTTATCACCTAAACTGCAGGCATTTGTGTACTGAAGTCATGACTTTTTATCACTGGCTCCTTTTAAATTTTTTTTTTCTCCTATGAAATACTAGGTCTCTCAAGTGGTATTCTTCTTCCTTCATTGTAACTGCCTTTGATTCTCTTCTCCCTCCTTTTCCCTTTCCCTTCTTCCTTCCTCCTTTCTCACTTCTTTCCTTTTCTCCTCTTCCCCCTCTTTCCTACCCCCAGGGCAGGGGATGAACCTGGACTCAGAAAGACCTGAGTTTAAATGGGGCCTCAGACATTTACTAGCTCTGTTTGCCTCGATTTCCTCATCTGCAAAATGGGAGGATAGTAACAGTACCTACTTCATAGGGTTTTTGTTAGGACCAAATGAAACAATAATTATAAACCACTTAGCACAGTGCCTGGCACATAGTAAGTACTATATAAATGTCAGCTCATCATTAATAATTATTACATCTAGATAGATGACTATACATGGGGAGGTTTATACCCCTCCCATCTTATTATTATTATTATCATTACCTTTTAATTATATTTTCAAAATTCCAAGCAAATAACTTTTTAATAGCCTTGATTAGATGTACTTTGTCTCTGGCCCAGAATCTGTCATTACTATAGTTTAGAACATGATCCAGAAATCTAACTTTCATTCTTGCATCCCAGCTTTGTAGCCAAATCATCACTTCTCAAATCGATTTTTCTTTTTCTTATCCTTGCCTTCAATGAACATCATTGAATACAACTTGTGCCTCAAGACTCTGAATAATGTTGTGATCTTTGGCAATGTGTTCAAAGTTCCTTCCAGCAGTATTCTTTATACCCATGTTAATTACTCATCCATTTTCACATATCATGGGATATCTTGGATATATGCCCCCAAGAAGATGGCAGATCTTTCTATTGTTCCTCCTCTGAATCTATGTTCCTCTTGGAAGAAGCAGTAATTTTTGTTAAGCATATTTTTCCTTATTGAATTAAAGAAGCCCTAAAAGAAATGAATAGTTTTTAAGGGGGGGGGGTAATTCTATACTTCAAAATCATTCTTTTATGAACATAAAACAAAGTTATACCTTCTTGCATGTTAATTCATAGAAACAGTGCTTGAGCATTTTGTTCTATTTTCAGTTGTATATTAAGAATACATTGTGATAATTCTGTTAATTATACTGAGCAATAATGAGTCTTATTTTCTAGTTGTTATTGACCTAGAAACCCTAATTTAGGTGACGTGTTCCAGATCAGAGAAAAATTCCGACATCCCAGTCCTCTCTAGCTACCTTTGGGGGATGCATTTCCTGAGAATGACTCGGCTTAATTTCAAACTAAGTCTCTAAAACAGATATTCTCATTCCTTTTTTAATAATATTTTAACACAATTATAAAATACATATGCAAAATAAACCAATTATATCAAAATGCAGTCACCATAATTTTGTTAAAGTTATAGGAACCCCAGATATTGGCCATGTTGGTTTGTAGCCAGAAGGAAGGTCAGGAAGGTCTTCTATTGTAGGGGGAAGTCAGGCAGTTCAAGTCAGTTTTATCTGATGAAGTGAAAGAGTCCCTGACTTTGTCAAATCAAGGAAGGACACAGGGCATTTGTTGTTGCTACACATACACACACAGTAGCTGAGCTGAAGAGCTTCTGTCAAAATTCAGTCTATCAAAGATTAGGTGTGTGAGAGCTAATCAGCCAAAGTTGGAGAGCTGAAGAAGTGTTTCTGTGACAACAGTGAAGGGAATGAAATACATATAATCAAGCCTCTGAGCCATGCACTAATTAATATCTACCTCCCCTTTGAAGAAAATGACCCAGTACTGAATTCCAATGAATTATACATTTTAATTTACAATCAGCTAGAGGGATAACTACTTTATGAAATGGACATGTCTATTTATTCAGTCTTTGGTACACTAGTAGTCATTCATATTGCCCCCCCAGCCAAAGTTTAAAATAAACTTGGTGACAATTAGCAAAAATATAATAAACTCCAACCCTCCACTTTAATATTTTGTCAGATCACTTGTAGATTCAGCCAAATCTAATTCAGTTCAGCAAACATGCATTAATCACCGACTATGTACAGAGCATCGTACTACATACTGGGAAAACTTAGTAAATCCCTGCCTCTGCCCTCTGTGAACACTGGGAATAGACATATATAGATAATAAACACACATAGAGGAATAATTATGATATGAAAGAGAACACAATAAATTCACAAGAGGTATGCAAACACAGTGTTATTCCAAGCCTGAGAAAGGAAAGATCATTTCCCAACCAGGAAGGTTCAAGAAAGTTTTATAGGAGATGTGGCATATGGTCAAGATTTTGAAAGCTACTCAATTTCAACAATCATGCATTGGCAAGGGGAGCAACATGGGGGAAGAACAGAAGCCACACACGATTGGGAGTGGAAAGGAGAGAAAAGGGCAACTGTAAGAGAAGCTGAATTTTTATTCGAATCTCCTTGTAGGGTTAGGTCCCTGAGATTAACACATTTTCAATTTTGTTACTGACACATGAAAAATTTATTTCCTAATATGACTTTTTTTGGAGGATAAATTTATGCAAATAGCATATGCAAGGGGAAAAGGAGAAGTCTGTAAGTAAATTGAGAATCCCTAAATTATAGCACGAGATTTCCCTGTAATCCCTTAACAGTAATTACTGTCAGGTTTTAGAGTGAGGAAAGCTCACAGAATCTTCCTGCAATGTTTTATATGTTACATTTTTCAATTCAATTCAGAATTATGAGAGAATTAATAGGAATGAAGCCACCTAGATAAAGCCCAGACACAGAGAAAAGGCCCATGTAAATTAAAGATACACTAGCCCTTGAAAAAATAATTTAAGGACCACAAGTAAATATATTTCCATCTAGAGGTCAACTAACAATACCACATAGTTAATCCCCAACCCAGAATACATGCACCTGGATAATAAAAGCCTAAATTTAAGGTCTTCTCTTGGAAGTTTCTTATCTAATTCCCCCACCTTCATTTCTTATAGGAGTTTCCCAAGAACCCCTTCAATTCATACACAAAGACATTTCTGCCCCTGTAGAATAATATTTTCTTCCTGACTGGGTGTGAGAAAGACAACCAGAAATGCTCTCAATGAAAGTTGTTTGCATCACTATCAATTCATTCCTTCTGCTTTCTAGGGGAAAGAGATGGGAAAGGAAGAGAATGAAAAGATGAAAGAAGGCAAAAAAGAGGAACGGTTAATTATCCTTTAAGTTTGAGAGTTTCCAAAAGACTACCTATTCTTTTCCCCAGAGCCAAGATCAATATAAGGGCTTTCTTTTCTTTATCACCAGTTTCCATAAGAATTTGAGGGCGTTCTATTGGTCAAAATAGGTTCCTTTTACATAGCTGTGCTCAAGAGATTAATTATTTCTGTCAATTTAGGTCTGTCTTCCTGTTAACAAACCCATATGGATCTGTTTTCTCCATCCTGGCCTGCAAAGTCCAGATTTCAACATTCCAATGGAGTATTTTTCCACATCACATTGCCTCTTAATTGTGCAGCCACTGAAAGATGTGAGCATCTCCAAAGGGCTTTCTAGCAATCCCTGCAATTGTCTTAACGATGTCAATTTCCTAAGACTACTGTCAGTGTTTGTTTGGAGTGGGGTTTTGTTTCATTTCCCATGTTCCCATTCATATATCCATGCTTTTGATTAAAAGGGACCTCAGGATGATCAAGTCTGAGTATTCCAAAGATAAAGTGGGGAGGAAGGTAGTGGGGGGGGAAAGGATATGTAATCCAGTCAACCCAGAGCCACTCTGGAAAATTCAATAAATTTTTGTCTTTTTTCAAATCATTTTTGCTTCTTAGGCAGGCCTCAATCTATTGGAGAGAAAATAACTTTACCATATTATGGGCTTATAGCTAAATAAGTTGGGAACCAAGAATGTATTCAATTCTTAAAAAAAAACCCTCTAAATATGTTTAACAATTCCTTTCAACAAACATATTAAGAAACCACCTATATGCAAGACACTATGTTAAATGCTAGGGATACAATATGGAAAAATGAAAGACCCTATCCTCAAAGAGTTTATAATTTAGTAGTATAAAATAATATGAAATACATACACAAATAATTATAATGTCAAGACAGAGAAGGATGGGATCAAAGAAAAGATCCAGACAAAATACTATGAGAACTTTTAGAAAAGATTGATCACTTTAAACTAAGCATATCAAGATGGAAATTTCCTAGAAGAGGTTATTCCTGAACTGGGTCTTGAAAGAAAAAAAAGGAATTCAGCAGGCAGAAAAGAGAAGTGACTGAATCACAGTAACAGGGGAGAGGTTACCTTAGTGTACAAAGGCCAGTGCTGACAAAAGGGAATACCTAACTATCTCATTTAACTGGAATATGGAGAGTAAAATTTTAAAAAGCTGGAAAGGTGAGTTGGAGTCTGATTGTAGAAGACCTTAATTGCACAAAAAGGTACTTGCATTTTATTGTACATGCGATAGGGAGTAACTGAAGGTTTTAGAAAGCTGAAAGCTCCAATGATACCAGCTCCTGCCAATTTCTCAGTTACTGTTAATGAATGAAATAAAACCTGGTACTTCAAGCTTATGATCAGAAACAACCTCATTCACTTCTTCAACATTTATTAAGCACCTATCACATGCAGAATTTAGCGTTGGGCAATGGGAGAAATATAAAGTTTCATTAAAATATGGTCCCTGTCTTGATGAAACTCTTAATCCAGTAGTCTTATGAGCAGGTTGACTATGTAGCTTCTTATCATTCTATTAGTATAGCTTCACTTCTTTAAAGGGCTACAGTGACATAGAAAAACCATTGGACTTAAAGTCAGAAAATTTGGGTTGGCAATTAATGTCTAGCTCAGATATTTATTTAATTGGGGGCTTAGTTTCTTCTATCTGTAAAAATATAATTTTGCTGTCACTATCTACCTCACAGAGTTGTAAGTAGAATCTGCTATTTGCCAGTTATATGGTTTCAGGCAAATCACAACATCTATGAGCCTCAGTTTCCTTACCTGTAAAGTGGTAGTAATGATAAATTCATTATTTATCACATAGAGTTAGAGTGAAGAAAGTTTTACAACCCATAAAATGATTATCATACTTTTGATAATGGTTATGAAATGTAAAAAAGTTGCATAAGTATAAATTATGTATCAAACTTATAATAATTATAAGGGGAAAAAAAGATCTTATTTAGTCCTAGTTAGAAAAATTTTAAAAGATTCCTTGAAAAGTCTGAATCCTGGAAGTTATTTTTACCATTCTCTTTCAACATCACTGCCACTGTATTTCAGATTTCCCCACATGACAACAAAAGCCAACACTTCCATAGGCCTAACAACTTTCACTTATCTTTGCTGCATTCCTCTATCTCAGTTGTCTCTCAAGTCAGGTATGTAAGGGAGGGAATATTCTATTGAAAGGAAGTGCCCCTAGTAGGGAAACACTCCAGGAAGAATATCTATGAAGGTCAGGAGAGCCTAATTAGAGAAGCTGAAGAGAACAGAGAGAACTTTTTTAAACAAGATATTTGGGACTAATAGTAAGGGAGGAAACAGATGGATCAGTTTTTTGGTTGTTTTTTTTTTTTTTTGAAGCATTGGATAGCAATATTACTTTCACCTAGAAAGATACTTGTTACAAGATTAGTGAGATTTGTAATATTTTTCTGTCCTCTCTGTCCCTTTTCCATCATTGCTAGCATATATGGTCAAGATTCAGTTTACGTGATAAAAAAGAAAAGAAATTAAGTGAAACATAATCAACAAGCCTGGTGATAACAACAAATTCATGTGGCCAGAGTTTGAAGACTAGGATGATAATTCAAAGGGACTGTTATGAATCAGAGAAATTATCAGAGTGAGAAAATCAATATAATCCAAATACAAGGAGTAATTACAATTGCATGGAATTATAGGAAGAGTTGGGAAAAGTTAGGTCACCTGGAGAACTCTGGGAAACAATTTAGATCTGATCCATGGCACAATAGGAAACCATAAAGCTTTAGGGTCTCAAAGGGCCCTTGAGAAGAATAGGAATACAACTTCTGGGAGAGAGGATAGAGAAAAAAGAGAGGTAAGAGGTATAGATAATGGAAGCTACTGATAAAGCAAATTATATTTTAGATTAAATATGACAAATACTTGGACTAATTTACTGGATGTAAGAAGATGGGGAAAAGGCTGGGCTTTGGGTAATACTGTGCAGAAAGAGGAAGTATGTTATGGCAAGCAACAACATGTCAAACAAAATGGACAGCAATGGATCAGAGAGCATTCTTTGGCCTATATTCTGCTTTAACAACTCGTCTTTCAGACAATAAGAAATGTCACAGGATATTCAACTGAATTAGTCAATCCAGGAGTAAATAAATAGATGTGTGTGAGGGATTCAACCAATCATTCAACACTAATTACCATGAGAAAATAAAACAAAGCTAAAATGATATTTGTGGAAAGATATGTAACACTTACATGATTTCAGTCAATCAGAAAGCAAACATGACATTTTTAGCAATGAGATGCTGATTTTTGTATTATATATGGCGTTTTATTTTTTTTTAATAGCTAAACATAGGACCTGTACTTTGAATAAGAAACGCAGATTCTCTTATGCCACATGGTCAAGTGACTACAATTCCTAGAGTCCTCTATGTATGGAAAGAAGAGGGGAAAAGTACCACAATGAGAAACATTCCCAGATAGGATGATTTACAAGTAGGAGAGTAATAAGCTAGTGGTGTGAAATGCACACTTTACAGAGAACTAAGAGAGAACAGAAATAGGGGGTGGTTAGAGAGGAAGTGAAAGAGAGTGAGAAGAGAAAGAAAAAAAAATTAAGGGGGCGGCTAGGTGGCACAGTGAATAGAGCACGGTCCCTGGAGTCAGGAGGACCTGAGTTCAAATCCAACCTCAGACACTTGACACACTTACTAGCTGTGTGACCTTGGGCAAGTCACTTCACCCCAATTGCCCTGCCTTCCCCCCTCCAAAAAATAAAAGCAAAAAAATTAAGTTAGACACCATAGAGAGTATTTTGGTTTTGTCTTTTATCTTCCTAGTGCTTAGAACTTTGTAAGCACACAATCTGTGCTTTTAATTGTTATTGATATCTTGATTTTTGTATCCATATTGCTTAGTAAAGAACCTTTGACAAAGGGTGTGCTTCATCAAGATTTGAAATTCAAGTCCATATACTTCTCTCTTCTACAAAGACCCTATTCATGCTCTATAGCTATAAGCACAAAATCAAACAGGGAAAAAAGAATTTTTAAAAGGTTGAAATAAAACAAAATGATCCCAACCAATGGTCTAATTTTTCCAAGTTATACAAGGAGTACTTTAAATGTTCACAGTTAATGGAAAGGATACCACCCTCCTAAATTAAAAAAAAAATGTATGGGGTTTGGTTTGGGCCTATGAAAATAATTTGCACAAGACCTTGAAAACAGTATGGCACAGTGGATAGAGCTCTGGACCTAGAGTCAGGAAGACCTGAGTATAAATCTGACCTCAGACACCAGCTATGTGACTTGGAATTGTAACTTAACTTTCATCTACTTCAGTTTCCTCATCTATAAAAAGGCTGTAATAATAGCACTTAACTCGCAGAGCTGTTGTGAGAATTAAATGAGATCTCTGCAAAGTGTTTAGCACAGTGTCTAGTTCATAGCAGATGCTTAATAAATGGTTTTTCCTTCCTTAAAGTGCTTTGAAAATCTTAAAATGCTATATAAATGTTAGCTATTAGTAGGAGCAACAGTGGTAGTATTACTTTTTACATCATGCATCTACAAAATTTCAGTGTTGGATTAGATGATTTCAGAAGCCATCAAGTCCACCCATAACTGAATAGGAATATCAATCCCTGACAAAGGATAATCAAGTTTCTTTCTACTCATGCAGCTCCAATGATAGAGAAATAATCTGTCTCAAGAGATAATGGGGGTTTTGAATGATTCTAATTGGAAAGAACTTTTTTTTTCCTTTTTCCATTGCTGGAATGTCCTGGATTGGCTGTCTGTTGAGGGGAACCCAAATTGCTGAAGATGCTGAAACTCAAATTTCTTCTTAGCTTAGAAAGACAAGAAACCATGGCAAAGTTAGACCCGGAGGGCAGTGTTTTTCCAACACAGCTAGAGTTTTAAATCTAAAAAAAGAGCTGAGAAAGGTGGTTGAACTCACCCCACTTTGCATCTGCTGCCCTGCCTGGTTTCAACTCCATGGAATAAGATGCTTCAGGATCAGGTAAACCCTGGTATCTTATCTCCATTCCTGCATCCTTTTGTGTATTGTCTCCCCCTTTAGACTGTAAACTCCTTGAGGGCAGGGACTCTCTTTTTATCAAATGTATCCTCAATGCTTGACATATTGTTTGGTGCATACTAAGTGCTTAAAAATGTTTATCAGACCAGATTGGATTATTTAAAGTGAAAGTAAGACAGATTGAGAGGAAGGGGTAGAAACCTCAGCTGCATCTAGGTCAATTTCCCTAGCTGCCTTTAGGGATTAAGGATCTGAGCTGGAAAGGATCCCTAGCAACACAGAAGACAATTAGGCACAGGGAAAAACCAAAAGGAAGGCCTATCTGTGACCAAGATGGGAGAGATCAAGGAGAACCATGGACCCCTACAGGCCTGGTCTCAAATAAAGAGTTGTGCTGAAACCATCAGTTGTACTCACCTGTTCAAGAACCAAAAGAAATTCTAAGAAATGGATTTCTCTTTCCCAAACTTCTCTTCCCCATACCTCTGTTAATGGAGAATGTAACATGTTCTGTTTGTTTCTGTATCCTACTCCCTAAAATCTGAACTTTTGCCTTAACCATGACAAGTCCATGAATTAGCTAGAGATAAATGTAAATTTAAATTAAGGCAGAGAGTCAAACCTCTGTTTAAACATTAGGATTTTTCCTACCTGGAAGCTCTAAATAATTGTGATTGTATTCCTAACTTTTAATTTAAAGAATTTAAAATTTAATTTAAAATTTAAAATTTAATTTAAAATTTCATCAATATGACTAATGTGAAAATATGTTTAATAGTAATGTATATGTAGAGCCTATATCAGATTGCATGCCATCCAGGGGAGGGGAGGGAAAAGGAAAGGGAGGGGGAGAAAATTTAAAACTTATGGCAGTGAAGGTTGAAAACTTAGAATAAATAAATTAGTTTAAAAAATAAACTTCATAAACAGAGAGGGAGAGAGAGGAGAGGTAAAGGGGGGGGGGGCAAAAAAGGAGACAGAAAAAGAGAGAAGCAGCAGGAGAGAAAGAAGGAAAGAGGTGGGAGATAGGGGGAAAGGGTCAAGGACCTCTGACTTGGGTCAATTGCACCTTCTATAATTATACCCTCAGTCACCAGTGTTACAATTATATGAAAAAAGGCTCCACAACTTTCATTCTTTGTACCAAGTTCTGATCCTTGGAACAAAATAGATACAGCCTAGTTCCTCTCCCACATGACAACCATTACTTAGTAGACACATCTCTCACAAACACTCAAAATTTTCATTTCACCAACTTTCCCCCCTCTTTAGCTCTTTCAACCAGTCTTAGTATGGCATAGTATTCAGTCCTTTCACCAATTTGAGCACTCTCTTTTGGCCATTCTCTAATTGGCCAATGCCACTCCTAAACTGTAATGGCCAGAAGTGAACCCACTTTCCAGATAGGATCTGTCTAGTATAAAACAATGCCCAGTTATCACCTGCCTCTTTCTGGATCCTATATTGCTATTAATAGAGACTATAATCACAGCTAAAAGTTAACCTTTTCAGTACCACATCACATTGTTAACTCATATGGAGGTTAAAACCCAACAGATTCTTGTTTTGTTTTGTTTTGTTTTTTTCAGGTTACAAAGGCAGATTGTACTAGATGGAATGAAAAATGGCAAAGAGGAAATAAAACCAAACAATAAAAAGAAAAATATCAAGTAGTTTGCTTCAATCAGGATACAAACTCAGTTCTTTCTAGTTCTTTCTCTGGATGTAGACATCTCTCTCCATCATAAGTCTTCTGGGATTGACTTATATCACTGCATTGCTGAGAAGAGTTCAGTCTGTCATAGTTGGTCATCACACATATGTTGTGTCTGTGATTGTGTACAAATTTCTCCTGGTTCTACTCTTCTCACTCAGCATCAGTCTGTATAAGCCTCTCTAGGTAAATATGAAGTCTGTCTGCTCCTAGTTTCTTATAGCACAATAGTATTCCATTACATGCATATACCACAACTTGTTCAGTCATTCCCCAATTGATATCAGGGCACCCCCTTAATTTCCAATTCTTTGCAACCACAAAAAGAGCTGCTATAAATATTTTTGTACATATGGGTCTTCCTCCCACTTCTATGATCTCTTTGGGATATAACCCTAGAAGTGGTATTGCTGGGTCAAAGGGTATGAAATTATTTATAGCCCTTTGGGCATAATTCCAGATTGCTCTCCAGAATGGTTGAATCAGCTCACAACTCCACCAGCAATGCATTAGTGTTCCAATTTGCCCACATCCTCTCCAGCATCTGTCATTTTCCTGTTTTGTCATCCTAGCCAATCTAGGATGTGAGATGTGCAGATTCTTTTATTACAAGAACTATTTTTAGGTCTTGATTACCTTATTTTAAGTCAAAAAAGATGTTACATCTCTCTCTTTCAAATTTCTATTAGACCTTGGTCCATCATTCCAGTTTGTTGAAATGGTTTTTGAAACATGACTTTATTATCCACACTATATTCATCCCTCTTAAATTCATGTCATCTGTAAATCTAATAATAAACCAATAAGCATTTACTAAGCTAGGCACAATGCTAATAATGATAAGCATGATATCATGGCTACATCTGAGTCACTAGGAAACATGTTCCACTGCAAGTACATATCCCTGGGGCATTCTTCTGGAGATACCCCTTTCCCCATGTTAATATCCAGCAAGAGGTGTGCTAGAGCCAGATCCTGTAGGATCACAGGAACCAATTGTGAAATTTTCAGTGTGAGCAAAAATCAGCAAATACTATAAATCAGATGTTGATTTTTGCTGATTCTCTAGATTTAAGAAAGTGATAGAGAAAATTTATTAATATAGATTAAACTCACAAGGGCGCCATACATACTTTTTTTCTACAGAGCCAATTATCAAACATTTAATTGGCACACCCCTGCATCAAAATATCAACCACTATACCTTGAGTGTGGTCTTTCAATCTGCTCTGCATTCAGTATGATACATACATACATATACACACACTTATCAGTATAGTCATTCTCTGACTTCAGTATAAGATATCAATTCTAGACCTTGTTAAGATTAGTTGTTGTTGTTGAGTCATTTCAGAGGTATCTGACCATTCCTGATCCCATTTGAGGTTTTCTTGGCAAAGACACTGGAAATGTTGGACATTTTATAGATAAAGAAATTGAGGTAATCAGGATTAAGGGACTTGCCCAGAGTCACACAGCTAGTTTAAGTGTCTGAGGGTCAATTTGAACTCAGGAAGATGAATCTTTCTGATTCCAAGCCCAGTGCCCTCTCCACTGCTACACCTACTTACACAATGATTGAGTATATTTATTCCAAATGTCTCCATTTCTTCTATATGGGTTGGATGAGGAACTTTGTCAAATGCCTTGAGGAAATCCAAGTAAACTATGTCATTCAACATTACCCTGATTTAATAATCCCATCAAAAATGGAAAAGAAGTTTTCCTGGCATGATTCATTGCTAATGTACCCAAGCTGGTTCTTTAGGAGTAACTACTTCATTTTCTACCTAGATGATTTTTTCTGCCATAATATGTTAATGGATCTATAATCTCATTACTGTCAGTGTTCCAACAGTACAAATTACAACCTATCCATGATTTCTCATCTTGTGCAATTCTTGTCTATTCCTTCCCATCAATCTTCCATGGATGGTTCACCCAACATTATGTAGGTAACAAGAGAACAAAGACAGGGATACACCAGAAGTATGTGAATATAAATTCACACATGAATGGAGTTTGACTAAGTATTAATAACAAGTGACAATTAGCCTTAAAGTGTTTATAAAAAGAGGGTGGCTGATAACAGAAGCTTAAGATATAAGTTGCATAAAGCAGTAATATTTTATAATAATATTGATTTAAATAATAGTTAATACTATTTTGGCTTATCAACATGAATGAAAGAAAAAAAATATCACATGCCTACCATGACAGTAACCATACTAGTCCATGGAGATACAGTGACAAAGGTAATAAAATATTTTTCCTCTAACAGCTGACATTCAAATGGAAGGAGACAGAACCAAAGTAGAGTCATAGGGTTAGATACTTTAGCTGTGTTTACACTCACTCATTCAATCCATCACTCAACAATCAGGACATAGGATGGAATTCCAAAGCTAAGTGGACAACTCCTCCAAGGAAGTGGAAAGGGCAAGTTCTCTGAAGTCAACATCAGGGTCCAGTTTTAGTCAAGGAGAAGGGAGGTCGTTAGTGTCTGGAAAGATGGAAAGATGTCTGGGGCAGATGCCATGAATCATGGGAAAGTTATAGTTAATGAAATTTCCATACATATTTATAGACATTCTAACGTAGATTAGATGTTTAGAATGATGTAGGAATGGTAAGCAGGGAAAGTGCAGAGTAAAAGATGAACCAAGACAGGAATGTTCCAAGAAAAGGGATACATTTATAATAGATAATAGAATATAATTTTTATACTGTACCCAGAGATTAGTCAAAGCTAATATATACTATTGCTAATATTGTTAGGGTCTAATATTCAAATTAATGTTATGACTTTGGAGTTTAATAAGTAAAAGAAAATTCCTCATTCTTTGAAATTCAACAAAGATTTAGGCAAAAAAGCATTTATACTTTGTGCTCTTTGGGAAACTAAAAAAGTAAGAAACCACTCCTATTTGTAGGTAGCACTCTTGTTTGTGAAGACAAATGGGGAAGGGGCAATAAACCATCAGTCCTAGCCTCCTACCAAGCCCCAGGGGGACTTTTATAGAGCAAAAAATAACAGCAACTCTCCAGTGAAGAGGTAAGTTTTATAGTAGTAATCTTCTGAAACAGGACTATCATCATGACTTCAGAGTAAAGTATAATTCCTTTCCCACTCCCTCCACTCCCAATCCCATCTTGTAGTGATCTTTGTCATCCCAGGTTAATAAGATTTCCTGGGGAATTCATAGAGGGAGCCTATAAACCTTCAGGCTGTGACTGAAATGGATACCTATTAACAGGGACAGGCATCCTGTTGAATTTGAACCTTGGTGGAAAGCAATTGCTGCCTCCTATCCTATCCCTCCTGACCTCATCTGGGGTTTAGGTAAGGAACTTGGTTACCTCTTTGCCTGAGGTCAGCTTCGTAGTCTACACCAGGGGACAAGGAAGAGGCCATGGATAGTACTAGAAGCTTCATAGTATTCTGAGCCATTGGTTGAAAAATACCAATGTTCTTAAAAGAAAGCAAATGAGTTTCTTATTGACCACCAGAGAGTTGTGTTACAGTGGAAAGAGCATTGGCTTTGGTATCAAAAGACCTAGGTTCTAATGCTATCCTTCATCACTAATTACCTCTAGGACCCTGAACAAGTTACTCCATGGGTCTCAGTTTCCTAATCCATAAAATGATGAGCATGTATTGAGGCCTGAGAGTACTTCCAGTTCTCAGTCTATGATTATGTAGTTTATAGAAGATCATGACCTACATGCAATCAAGTTAGAGTCATACATAGCCAAGCCCATGGTCAGCCTCTTCACCCCTGAAGGAGATGTAGTCTCCAAAAGACCTAAAAACAGGCAAACTAAAACCTATTCAAATATACTATGGATATGAGACAATGATCTAGCTGCTTTTCATCACCATTCTCCAGCTGAAATAATAGGGTACACTTAGAACCAAGTTTTCACTTTACCCCTCTCTGCAGCCTCTCCAATATACAGCCTTCTGGCTGCCATTTTAGAACTTTCTCAATCAAGCACTGAGTCAGCCATTGACTCTTTCTCCCTGGCAAAGCCATTTGATCACTCTCAAAAGGAATCCACAATTCTGCTAAACTTCCAAGTAATCAACACATTCAAGATACAGTGTGAGCACTCTTTCCCTGGTGCCCAGGCATTGCTTTAACACCCTCAGCATTAATACTAGATGCCTATCCACACTCCCATCATCACCCTATCAGGTCACTCTCTTAAACAATGTTAACAGGGAGTCTATATAACTCTCCCTTAAACAGTCCCATGAAAGTATGGGCACCTGCCTATCTTTGACACTTACAGGATAATTGCCTCTCCCTTTGGCTTCCGGGACCTAGTCACGACTGTGCTAGACTCAACTCTTACAGCTAGGGAAAACTGATTGTTAAATTTCAGTGTGAGTATTCACAGGTCAGAAATAGGCAAACATTACAAATCAGGGTTTGATTTATTGCTTTGTTGATTTGTAGAGTTAAGCAGTGATGGAGAAAATGTTAATAATGCAGATTAAAATCAAAAGTGTGTTATCTTTACCCTTTTTGAGAGCCAGTTGTAAAACATTAACTATCACCTCCCTGTCTAGGAAAACACACAAATTTAGAGACATTCCCACTCGAAGTATTCATGAGGATTATTTGTGCCTGACCTGTGGTAAAGCCCTCCAAGCTTATGTTGGTCTGAGTAGCCACAGTATTACTGTGCCTTGATCCCCACCTACTGATGTCATTTTGGTCCTCTTTGAGTATGAAGGACACCAAACAACCAGCCTAGGAACATAATTATATGGTAGGACTTAGAGCCTGTCTAGTCAATTCCCTTCATATTACAGATAAGTAAACTGGCTTAGAGAGGTTGTGACTTACCTAATTAAAACAATGACTGAGAAGGGCTTAAGTTAAATCTGGTCCCAGCTTTAAAATTGCTCCTCAGTCAGTCAAAAAGCATTTAATTATAATTTTCAACAAGCAAAATAATCAGTGTCATTGAATTCCAACAATCCCTACTATGCATCAGGCACTGTGCTGAGCCTGGTGATACAAAGAAAGGTGAATAACAGTTCTTCGACACAGCTGAGAGAATAGAGGAAGGCTGGGAAGGTGTCAAAGTCACAATTCTTCCTCATACTATGACAAACTCAACATGAATTAGCCCTTTGATACTCTGCCTAATGCCTCAGGCTGCTTAGAGCACAACACTATATATATATATATATATATATATATATATATATATATATATATATATATATATATATATATATATATATATATATATATATATATATTTGTATAAAGGGGTACATAATCACAGGAGGAAAACTGGAGGAAGTCAGTTTTGCCCAAACTATAATGCTCTATTCTAATAAGATCTCTCTCTCATCTATTTCTCTTGCTCAGTCTCCTAAAACACACCTGACTGCTCTCATGATGTGATGGGACCGGCTAACACCTGCCTAGATTTCTAAGTATTGCCTATTTTTGTTTGCTGCTACTAAGTAGCCTCAAAGCAGGAAGGTGGGGTCAGGGGAGAAAGAATAAGCATTTACATAAGACCTATTAGGTGAACAGTCTTAGACTCTGGGACTCAGAATTGTGAAGGCAGATAGGCAGAAAATAGTTTTGTGATCCCAAAGCAAGTATGCCAGTGTGTGTGTGTGTGTGTCAGGGGGCATGCTGAAATTCCCAAGGAAAACCCTATCTGCTGCATTGAATCCAAGATAAGACTTTAAAATTAGGAGAAAAGTATCAGCCTGGGAGGTAAAAGAAGATGGATAGGAAGGGGTGAAAAACGCACTTTTTACAAATACTATCTCATTTGATCCTCAGAATAATCCTGTAAAATAGGTCCTTTTATTATCCCTGTCAAGATACAAGCAAGCTGTGCCATGAGCTTGGCAGAACAACAGTCCTTTGTGTCCATCCTCTGGACAATCTCAGACACAGCAAAATCCCAGAATTGCTTCACATAATTATTATATTGCTTTGATCAATACCAGATGTCCTCTGAGCTCAGACAAACACTTGGTGTATCCATGTTTCCATCATGAAGCCCTGCTTGTCTACTTGTCTACTTGTTGCTGTTACACCTCATTGTCAGGGCACAGCTCACTATATAACCACGGGTATAAGTATTGAGATCTGTCCACACTCTTCTTGACTTCTTGATCATTTCCTCCACTTAGATAGGCTTTCCTCTCTCAACTTTCATAACACAGTTAGTTCTCCTATATGTCTATTTCCTGCTTCTTACTCTCCGTTCACATGTATCTAATTTCCCTCCTTGCTTGCAAGTCATTTCCCTCATTTTGAAAATAAACTTCTGTTTGATTCCTTACTCTCCTGTCTCTAGCCTGCTCTGTTTAGTTCCAGCCACCACAGGTTAGAAGGCAGATTTGGTCCAGGTTACAGCCTTTTAACTTTTTCCAGCTTCAGGCACAAAGAACTGTTCTGAACTCCCATTTGTACTTTCTGTTCATGCCTTTCCACCTGTCACTAAGGCTGATAACTTTCTTGTTACTTTTGAAGTCTTTTCCTGGATGAAAAGCAGCAGATAGGTTTTCCTTAGGAATTTCAGTCCTGCACACTGGCATACTTGCTCTAGGATCAGGAAAATGTATTTCCTGATTATCTGCCCTCACTAGTCTGACTCCCACAGTCTAACACTGTTCATATGACTATTCAATCCAATGTTTTAAGTCCAATATCATTTAATTCTGTACTTGTGCCCACCTTCCCAATGAACTGCAGTAAATTTCAATTCACTGTCATACCAATAATCAAAATCCAAGATCTCCTCTGTCAGTGTACATAGAATATAAATAAAGATGGGACATTTTATGTTCTAGCAAAGATTCAGAATGCAAACAATCCTGTAGCTACATTTGCATAAAGACAACTCTGCCCACAGGGTCCCAGCCAAAGGATAATGTGTGCCATGCCCCCAGTTCTGTTGGTTTTTGTTATCTAAGTCCTGCTTTAAACAAATTTGAGCTTAGAAGAAAAAAATAACAGTTATGGAGTTTGTCCTTAATAGGCCCTAGAGCGAGGAGCCAGTGAGTTTGAAACTACACCTTCAAGAGAACCATTCTTTAACTTTGTTCACAAGAAGTTGAATTGTTAAAACTGTCTGAGAAGATTTGTTTGGAAGCTAATGCTCTTCCCTGACTAAGCATCAATTACCTTTCTCTTTCTCTACTTTTATACCATTGCCATCAGTTAAAGAATTTTTTTAAATTATATATGTGTGGAAGGGGGAGTGGTGACAGTTTAGAATGAGTCTCTAAATTTTCACTTGCCAGGTTGTAGCTACTGACTATAGAATTCAACCTAAGCCGAGGAAAAAGCTAGAAGTTTATGGAGCCCATCCTTGCCATTTCCCTGTGTATTCAAAGAGAAGGAGTTTCAAGGAATGCCTAGAGCAGTATCTTGATTTGCTGAATGAATATCTAACTTGTCTATACATTACCCAACAAGTAATTGAGTACTTACTCTTAACAGCTGGCAGGCAGCTAGTGAATGAAGTCATAGGGGCTTGAAATTCTCCCCTCTTCCCCTAAAAAAAAAAAAAAAAAACCTGCCCCCTCAAGTTAATTCTGACAGCCTTCCCTCAGGCTCTTCTTGACCTCTTGGTCATTTCCTCTACTTAGATAGGCTTTCCTCTCTCAGTTTTCATAACACAGTTGGTTCTCCTACATGTCTGTCTCCTCCTTTTTACTCTCCTCTATTGGATCATTAAGCACAGGTATCTTCCTAAAGGTTCTGAAAATTGGTAGGAATATTGGTAATAATAGCTGCTTACATTTAAAACTTTAAAGCAGGGGTTCTTAACCTTTATTGTGCTATGGACCTCTGTGAAGAATATGGACCAGGACCACCACGAAGAATAATGTTATTAAATGTATAAAATTAAATACACAGGATTGCAAAGGAAACCAATTATATTGGAATAAAGTTATGAATTTAAAAAAAATAAACAAGTTCATGGACCCCAGGTTAAGAACTCCTACTTTAAGGTCAAAAAGCACTTTAACACATTATCTCATTTGACCTTCATAACAACCTTGTGAGGTAAGAAGTACAAATATTTTTATGCCCATTTTAACAATGAGGAAACTGAGACTGAGAGTCTAAATATTTCCACTATCACTATCTCCAAGGGTCATATAACTACAAAATGATAGACCCAGATCTTCTGATTAAATCCAATATCCTGTTTACTACAAGAGTAGTCTTTGCTGTTCAGAAAGCTTTTAAAAATTTTTTTCCTAAGAAATAATATATCTCAATAAGGTCAAGATGTGACAAGCAAATAGAAAGAAATACAATTGCAACCAGGAATTTATCAAATTTTTGTTTCTCCTTGAATTTGCTCCCTACCAACCAAAATAATCAGTGTTATTGCATACTAATAAAGAACATTCCTTGATGAATTGTTAAATTATTGTGGACTTCTGGTTTGTAATAACAAAGATGGGAAACACCATAGTTCTACAGTTAATTGACTGCTGGTAATATAATAGTGTATAATGCACCTTAAAAGGATTTCACCATAATTGATTTATGTATACTGTGCCTTTTAATAACTCACAGTTAGCAGTTTCCAATTCTAAACAAGGCTTCTTCAATAAGAGCTTGCTCAAAACACTGTGAATAGTTCTCTTTTAATACCTGTGGTTAGAACAAATATCGTCTGCCATGATAACCTGATGAGCTAAGTCTGCTGTAAACGTTTCACAAAACCGTCTTGTATATTTGTTCTCCTCTTGGTCGAATTATTCATTCGAAACTTCCTTTGAAAATCTTATTTCAGGGTTTCCTGCATTGCTTTCAATAATAACTCACATTCATGCAACACACTGCTATTTACAAAGCACTTTTACTTACAATGACCCTGTGAGGTAGTTGCTATGCTGTTACCATCCCCAATTTACAGATGAAGAGATTGAGACTCACAAAGGTTGTAAAATGTCCATGTTCAGATATTAAATACCATATCTAAAGCATAGAACCCAGAGCTCCTGCTTCTAAGGACAGAGTTGATTAGACATGTGGCTGTGTGGATACCACCTTCTGTAATTCTAAAGTCATTCCTCCATTAATCAGTCCTGTACTGCCCTGACCTTGAGTTCTCCTTTCCTATTAAGACCTTTTTAGCCTGCTCATATGAATAAACAAATGCTCCTTTCTCCCCTTTTTTCATGTCCAGTCTTTTTTCAAGTACAACCATCCCTTCACTATTTCTTTAAAGCTCTTTGGACTCTAGAATAAGATAGATTTTTTTTTGACTTATGATACATTCGAAATAACAAAACTATATGACATGACTTCTCAAGTTCTCTATCCTTTCTATAATGGACAATTCCAAATTGTTATTTCATTTTTAAATGCTCACTGATTTGCTTTAAATTAAGTCATAAAGATGCTTTCTTCTATATTCCCTACTGTTACGTTTGAATACATAAATTGAGTGACCACTTGAACTAGGCCATGTGAAATGTACCCAGAAATAAATAAAAAAATTACTTACTAAATACCTACTAGCATCCATATCTCTCCATTGTCTCTTTAAATATGCGCAGGTCTTCACTTGTTTTGAAATTCCCCTAGGGTTACTCACCTTTTTCTCCTAGCTTTAACCTACTTCACCTAAATTCTCACTGTCAAACATCTGGATCACATCACTTACAAGAAATATCTCCACTTCTGTGTGATCTAGTCTTTCCTTGAACACAATGTGGACTGGCTTCATATCCCTCTAGTTTTCTGAAGCTGTATTCTCAATCATTACTAATAACCCTCTAATGAAAAAATTCAGTACCCATTTTCCAAGGCCTTACTTTCATTGACCTTTCTGTAGATTTTGATATGAATAATAAACATTTCATACTTGAGGATTTTGATGCCCTTAGCTACACTGTCCTGGGGTTCTTACCTTACATTTTTTTTTCTATAGGCTCCCTCTTCTTCTGCCTCTTAATTGTGGATATTTTTCAGGTTTAAAAAAAATTGGCCCTTGCCACACTATCTCTCTTGGGCAGTTGGATGGTTCAGTGCATAGAGTTCTGGGCCTGGAGTCAGAAAAATTCATCACACTAGCTGTGTGACCCTGGACAAGTCACTTAATCCTGTTCCTTATCTGTAAAATGAGCTGGAGAAGGAAATGCCAAATCCACTCCAGTATCTTTTCTAAGAAAACCTCAAGTGGGTACACAAAGAGTTGGACATCACTGAAAAATGACTGACACTCTCTCTCTTAGGGAACTCAACTAATTTTATTCCACAAGGTATCCCTAAAAGAAATCACCAGTGTTTTTTGTCTTTTGATGTCTCTATTTCTTCCAGTACCAATGCTAGGTCACCTTTTTCCATGAAGATTTCTCTAAACAATTCCTGTCCCTCCCTAGATAAAAGCAACACGCCCCCAACAAATTTCTCATAGCACTTTACCTAGTCTCTCCTTTGCACTTACTTAACTCTTCTATATCACAGTTAATCATGCATTTGTCTTTTCTTCCATTCAATCACAAACTCCTTAAGAATAATACTCATATAGCATGTGTTATAGAGTCATGCTAGCCTCCAAATAAGGCACCTTTGACCTGAGACCGAGGTCAGTATTTTCCTTAAAGGTTCCATAGTCACTTTTGTTCATTCCTATTCTCATTGGGGGTAGCTAGCTGACAAAGTGGATAGAGCATTGGGTCTGGAGTTAGAAAGACCTGAGTTCAAATCCAGACTCAGAAAAACTCTAGCTGTGTGATCCTAAGCATGTCATTCAATCTCTGTTGGTCTCAGTTTCCTCAACTGTAAAATGGGTATCATAATAATACTTACTTCTCAGGGCTATTGTGAGGATCAAAAGAAATAAAGTCTGTATGCTCTTAGCATAATTCCTGACACATAGTAGGAGGTTAATAAATGTTCATTCCCTCCCATTCCCATCATGCTTTGACTCGTATGAACTTCTGTTCATATTCAAAACATTATAGGAACAGAAGAGTTGAAGAAGAAATTTTGTAAGATACAGACATTAAAGGAAGCATTCAAGGGAGAAAGAGGAATAGCAGCCAGAGAAATCTCTCTCCATGGGGAAAAGCAACATGTAAATGAAAATTAAATTTGAAAATTATTAAAATAAATGTCCAGAGGGAGAGCACTAGCAACTGGGGAATATCAGGATAGGAGGGGATATGTGAACTAAGACTTGAAGAAAGCTGGGGAAATGAATCCAAATCAGGATTTTCTGACTTTTTTAGGGTAATTTGAATATAGGGTAAATTGAATATACTGTACAAAACACTAAGAGAGAAGGGACAAGAAAAATGGGAACAAACGAATCTGATCAGCTGGATTCTGTCAAGCAATCAGTTATTTTTAAAACAACCATTTGAAGTCAAAGAACCACCTATGAACCAGACTTAAAAAAAAAAAAAACCTCAATATTTCTCAGAATTAAATTCATTCATTTGTGTGAATAAATGTTCTAGGATAAAAATACTAAAGAAGCCAGTTAAAGCAACAAAGTCAAAACACATAGAGGATTCCTGTAATAATAAACCTTCCAGGGGGGCGGAGCCAAGATGGCGGAGTAGAAACAGCTCCTCCAAGCCTCTCTGCCCCCAGATTCTCCACAAACTATGTAAAAAAGGACTCTGAAAATCTTCTGGAGCCCCAGCACCCACAGAACGACACAGAGGAGCTAACCTCCCGCTGAGGACAGCCCAGCACCCTGCAGGAAGGACCAGCGCAGTGGTCTGGGAGCCGGCAGCGCGCAGAGCGCAGGAGCCGAGCCGAGCCCAGGTCCACTTGAGCCGAGGTTTTAGCCCCAGGGCGGCAGGGCCAGCAGCCGGCTGGAGGAACCCCAGAACACCAGGAACTGTGGAGACGCCAGAATTATCAACATAGACTTGCCTAGGACAAAGTAAGAGGTTAGTGTCCTATGGACTTTGGGACCTGTATTTGGGGAATGCGTCTGCTCCCTCCCCTGGGGGCTAGAAGCCGGTGAGGAGACGCGCCACTGTGTAGTTTTCAGAGGCATTTCCGGCTCCCAGCCTACAAATCAAATCGTGGGGAGATCCAGCGATCAGTCTTGGGGGGTAATCGCTCTTGCTTTAACCTCCCTGGATCTGGATTGTGATCTAGGGTGGAAGTTGTGGGTGGGTTTACAGCTTGCCAGAAACGGAAGTTGCCCCCCCACAAGTTCGGGACGAAAATTCCTCTAGCTGGCCTTAAAGCCATAGTGTGGCAACAAGCACAAAAGTCAAGCAATTAAGTGGCAACATGCCAAGGCAAAGGAAACAGAAAAATGCAACCCTAGACTCCTATTTTGGGGGCATAGAGCGGGAAAAGGACTGTGAGGTCAGAAGTCCTACCCCAAAAGCCCCAGGGGAAAACATGAGCGGGTTGCAGGCCATAGAGGACCTTAAGAAGGACTTTAAAAATCAAATAAGAGAAGTGGAGGAAAAATTAGAAAGAGAAATGAGAAGGATGCAGGAAAAGTATGAAATGAGGGTCAACAGCCTAACTGAGGAAAACAACACCTTAAAAAATAGACTAACTCAAATGGCAAAGGGGGCCCAAAAGGGCAATGAGGAGAAGAATACCTTAAAATGTCGAATTTGCCAGATGGAAAAAGAATCTCAAAAGCTCACTGAGGAGATTCATTCCTTCAGAGTTAGACTGGAGCAAATGGAAGCTAGTGACTTTATGAGAAATCAAGATGCTGTTAAACAGATCCAAACAAATGAAAGAATAGAAGGCAATGTGAAATATCTCATGGGAAAAACCACTGACCTGAAAATAGATCCAGGAGAGACAATTTAAAAATTATTGGACTACCTGAAAACCATGATCAAAGAAAGAACCTAGAAATCACCCTTCAAGAAATTCTCAAGGAAAATTGCCCTGATGTTTTAGATCCAGAGGGCAAAATAGAGGTTGAAAGAATCCACAGATCACCTCCTGAAAAAGATCCCAAAAGAAAACTCCCAGGAATATTATAGCCAGGTTCCAGAATCCCCAGATCAAGGAGAAAATACTACAAGCAGCCAGGAAGAAACAATTTCAATATTGTGGAAACACAATCAGAATAGCCCAGGACCTGGCAGCTTCTACACTGAGGGACTGAAGGACATGGAATATGATATTCCAGAGGGCAAAAGAACTGGGAATGAACCCAAGGGTCACCTACCCAGCAAAACTGAGCATTTTGTTTCAGGGGAAAATATGGTCATTCAGTGGAATAGAGGACTTTCAAGCATTCTTGAGGAAAAACCAGAGTTGAATAGAAAATTTGACATCCAGACACAAGAAGGAAGAGATGCCTGAGAAGGTAATCAGGGAAAAGAAATCAAAAGGAACTTATCAAAGTTGAACTATTTACATTCCTATATGGAAAGCAATAACTGTGACTGATGATATCTTTCTCACTATGAAAATAATGGAAGAAGGGGGTGTGGTCATATGAATACATATGTGAATGTGTGTGTATATGGTTACAGTTATATATGGATAGAGGGCATAGGTTGAATTTGTTGGGAAGGGAGAATACTGAAGGGATGAAATTATGAGGTGAGAGAGGAAAGTGGCAAGAGGAGATGGGGAGAGACAGGGTAGGGTAAACTATCCCATGTAGAAGAAGCAAGGGGAAGTGGTTGCAAAGGAGGGGGAGAATAGGAAGGCTAAAAAGACAAAACCACATTCACATTGAACTTGGTTCAGGGAGAAAATGACATACATACTAAATGGGATATCTCAACCTGCAGCAGGATGGGGGAAGGGGGATGAGAGGAGAGATGATGGATGGGAGGGCATCCTTGGGGTGAGGGGAGGTTGGAAGTACCCACTATAGAAGAGGGACAGGATCATGTAGGGAATGGACCGGGTGGGGTGTGGGATGAGTGGGAGGGAATTATAAGCAGCCTTGTACAATATATCTACTATGACAATGTTTTGCATAGCTAGACATGTACAACATATACTGAATTACTTATATCCCAAGAAGGAATGGGTGACAAGGGAGGAAGGAAATGGATCTGAAATTCATGGTCGTAACATTAAATGTTTCAAATATATATATAAATACTATTATTAATACTCTTTTGCCTATAATTGGGAGATAAGATGCGCAGGCATTGGGACACAAAGATTCATCTTCCTCTAATGGAAAAGTCGATGGGGGTATGGGAGAAGGTATGGGAGAGAGCATATTGGAGGAAGCGATATCTTGTGGGACTGCTATTCTGGGAGGTTGGGTAGGGGAATAATGGGGGGAAAATGATTGTAACTCAAAATCTGGCGGAAATGAATGATGTAAAACAGAAGTTAATAAAGTATTTGTTTAAAAAAAAAATAATAAACCTTCCAGGGGGGTGACTAGGTGGCACAGTGAATAGAATACCAGCCCTGGAGTCAAGAGAACCTGAGTTCAAATTCGGTCTCAGACTCTTAACACAAAATTAGCCACGTGACCTTGGGCAAGTCACTTGACCCCAATTGCCCTACTTTCCCCCTCCAAAAAAAGCAAAAAATAAATAAATAAATAATAGAACTTCCACATTACGCACGCAAAAAAGAGGTGTACTAACATTCACATGGGAGGGGTATGTTTTGGCCCACAATATAACTAAATATATGCTATAACAGACAATAGATGAAAAGAGCTTCTCTAATTTTCAGATGATACCCTTTCCACTCAGAATTTGTTCATGGAAATTTATGAAAAATATGTCATATGAAGGCAGTATTGCATAGTGGATAGAGAGAGGGGATCTAAGTCAGGAAGACTAAGATTCAAGATTTTCCTTTCACTAGTAAATGGTGCTCACCAGGAGTACCAAGAGTTGTAAACACTAATGATTTCAGCTTTGTCTCCCTTCTCCAAAAAAGTGAAAAGCATTATTGCCTAAGTGATAGCAATTCAACAATATTTATATTCAACTATACCCGCTATAGACTAAGCACTGTACTAAAGATAAAAAAGCAAAACAAAACAAGCAAAAAGCCACTCCCTCTCTTCAGGAAGCTCATAGTATATTAGGAGAAAATGACTGTATAAACCAAGTAAGGAAAAACCAAGTATAAAACCAAGAGGGAAAACCAAGTATAACCAAGAGGGAAAGAGAAGAAATGGGGAAGTGGAATACTAGGGAAGGAGAAGTTAGGACAGGTCTGGTGGCAGGTGCAGGTGAGTTGGGTGAGTTGTACTCTGAAGAAGGATGGGGATTCTTTGGATTGGAGGAAAGGAGAGTCATTGACACAGGATAGGAAGTGTTCTGGATGAGGAACCATCAAAGAAACCCACTAATATCATAAAACTTCATTAATTAGGACCTAAGTAATTCAAAAGTCATAATTTAGTCAAGGAATAGGTTGAGGTTTTTCTTTAACATTTATATGCAAAAAAGGACTTTACTTAATAATCATACAGGAATGTTCAAACATTCATTCATTCAACAACCATTCACTCATGACCTGCTATTTGCACTAGGTATGAAACATTCATTATTAGCCTCCTTTAGGGAGGCATTATGGGTTAGGGGATAGAGAACTTGCCTCACAGTCAAGAAGGTCTGGGATCAATTATTCCCTTTGATGTATTTTAGCTGTGTGACCCTAGGTAAGTCACCTAATCTCTTGGTGCCTCCTGGCAAAACAGATGCATTTCTACATTTGTTGCATGCAGAAATTTATTCATTTAGCTCAGTATAGAACCACGTTGTTGTTGTATCTTCATGCCTTGCTGCCTTTGGCATACCCCAAACTCCTTCTAAGTCTCATTCTGGGAACATTAATCAAATAAACATTAACATTCCTGGAAAGGGTTCATCAGTCAATGGCCCTTTGATTCTATCCACCACCCCTGTGACTTTTCAGGCCAAAACACCTTTCCCTACCGGTCACCTATGCATGTATTGTCTTCCCCTATTAGAGTGTTAACTCCTTCCAGAAACAGAACAATGTACTCAATTACAACATGGTAAAGAGAAATAACTTTAAAAAACTCAAGAACTCTAAGCAATGAAATTGCCAACCACCGTTCTAGAGGACTCCTGATGAAGTATGTTTCCGCCTCCTCACAGGGGCTGATCCAGTTAGGTTGCAGAAGAGGACACATATCAAAGGAGTTACCTCCCCAGAAGTTAATCATACTAATGATATCACAAATATGTCCCATAAAAAATAGAGCAAAGTATCAATAAGATATTAGTGAAGGAATCTTACACATTCAACAATTCAAATAAATAATTATTAAATATCTACTATCTATCAGACACTAAGCCAGCTGTTTGGGAAAAATACAAAGGTAATGAAGAAGCATGATCCTAATCGCAAGGAACTTATAACCACCCCTACCATCCCCACATACACATGCCTAGATTTCAAAAGATATTACATTAACAAGGGAGGTACAAAGCACTATGGAAAATCAGGGTGACAAGCACTTGGATATTTGTAAAAACGGACTAGATTGTCTCCAAGGTCCCTTCCAACTCTAAGGCCATGTTCTGCTGATCAGGCTCTGTCACATACTACTTAAATGATCCCAGGCAAAGCTAGGATTTGTTTCTTTCTCTGAAAAATGTTCAGGTGTTCCAGATGAAGAGGACTATACACATAAAGACAAGAAGTCTTATACATGAAAGGTAGAAAATTGTTTGGGGTTTTTTTTGAGTTGGCCTCAAGACCAAGTTCCAGCCCTGCCCCATATTGTCAGTGTGATGCTGGCAGGTGTAGCAGCAAGCACCCCAATATCCCCAGGGTGACTGCCAACACAGGTTCTTAGATCTGCTTTTCAAAAGGAAAGCAACTCAAAATGGGTTAACAAGCTTACTTTAATCAAACAAACACACATTACCTAGTTCAGGGGAAAAAGGTCAGCACCCCAAACTTCAAAGTTACAGAACTTACAGATCAAACAGACAGGCTTCCAAACTGTCCAACCATTATATCAATACCAAATCACAGTTACCAGAGAGGGAAGCATCAACATCTGGGTTTTCAAAGCCGGGGGGCTCTCAACAACGGCTTCCCAGAGTCTCATCTGGTCAAATCACGCAACACTTCTCAAAGTGAGCCCCAAAGCAAAGCCTCTCCTCAGGGCTTATATAGCCTTCTCCTGGCTCAGAGAATGTAACAACCTCCTTGACCCACTGCCCAATCACAAAGTATCAAGGTGTGGGCTTTCCTGAAAAACAAGCCTCCCACCACAGGCTCCAGGTGCACTTAATCTAGGGGCAGGGAAGATCTTTAAATTTGCATTTCCATTACAGCAGGTTATTCAATGTCCTGGTTTCTGAAGCAACTCTGTAAGACTATAAATTGCAAAGGAAGGTGCCAGTCTGAATTGATAGAGGGAATTTCTTTCCGGATATTTTTTTTAGTTTTTTTAAATTTAAATTCATATAGTAATAAAACCAAAGGTGCAATCAAATAATAACAATAGTAAAATGATGATGATGATAAATATCGATCCAAATGAAGAAAATTTTGCTACAATATGATTATGTATGTGGAGGATACTTGTATTCTTGAATTCATGAACTTTGTTGTCAGAAATAACTTTGTTAAAACCATATTCTCTGCTGCACAATGGGAATAATGCAATTAATTCCATCTCCACTCCAAAAAGCCATATGATTCTTCCTCTGTCTCACCAAATTCTGAAAAAAGAGGCAAAATGAAATGTAAGGGGATCCAAATGAGAAGTGAATTCTAGGTCCACTAGATCTCCATGGAAAAACAAAAAGAGAGAATGAGGAATGAAAAAGGTATGGGATTTCTTTTAACTCTTTGCCTTGTCTATTTTAAAGAAATTGGAAAAGATAGAAGCAGTTCCAGCTGAATCTTCAAGCATCTATTCCCTTATATCATGGAATTTTTCAAGAAAATTTAGACATGAGAAAGTATGAACTCAGCTATTCCATGAAGCCTGGTGGAAGATATCAAAGATCTGTTGCCAGAATGATGGCTATACAAGTTAGGACTATCTGCAGGATGCTTTAATTAACTCTCTTGGTTTTTCAAAAATACTATGTCAACCCTTCATACTTGGACCAATGCTTTCCTCTTTCTTTTTCTACTGACAATTATTTCTCCCCCATGCCTCTATACGTGCTCTTTCCCTTAGTATAAGTGAAGGTATTCTGAAAACATTCACCTTTCATGCTCTTCATCTTACAGTATTTCTATACTATTTCTTCAATTCAATTCCTCAAGGCAAGAGTAGGTTCATAGTTCACAGAAAGTCCTAATTGGGTTCTAAAACAGCAGTCCTCTCTTCAAAGAGAATAACATTGCTAATAGTCAACTGGATAAGTTAAGCTAATAAATCATAATCAAGCAAAAAATAGTTCTTATGGAAATCGCCTTAAGCTCCCATGACTTTCCCATCCTGTACCTTGCATTCATAATACAGTGCAATACATTTATGTCAGTCCATAAATATTCATACATTGTTAGTGTGAGCTTATAAATTTATTTGGAGATGTAAATGAACTTAATGACTACAGCTTAAAGAGCAACCCCACCATTTTTGATGTCAGTACACACAGCAGTGTGGTCTTCAGCAGAGTGGACAGGCATAGATAGGATACCAGTTATCCATGGTCAAGTCCTTGTATGTAAATGCTAGAAAAATTTCCCTTGTTTTCCCCTCTGTGGTATTTTTCCTCATATCTCTCTACATCTACCCCCTTTTTCCTTGTTTCCAGAATTAAGTTCTTCTGCCTAACCCACACCTCAGTTGCCTTTGTGAAATTCTGGTCCTGACTTCTCTCAACTATGTCCCTTTCTCTCCACTCATACAACTATCACCCTTGTATAGACCCTTATCACTTCACTTCTGGGCAATTCTTATAATCACCTTTTGGTTGGTCTCCTGACTTCAAGCCTCTCCCCACTCCAATCTGTTCTCCATTCAACTATCAAACTGATCTTCCTAAACCACAGATCTGACCATGTAAGTCTCTCTACCCAATAAACTTCAACACCTCCCTATAACCTCCAGGATCAAATATAAGATGTTCTCTTGGACATTTAAAATCCTTCACATTAGGCTTCTTTCTTCCATTCCAGTTTTGTAATTTACTCCTCTCCAATTTATCTACATTGACCCAGTTTCTACATGACTTTTCATAAGCTGTCTGCCATACCTAGAATATTCTCTCTCCTCACCTCCACATCCTGGCTTCCAGGACCTCTTCCAAGACTCAGATCAAATCTCACTTTCTCTAAGGGGCCTTTCAGAGCACTCCCTCCCATTGCTTTCCCTTATATTCCATTTACACTGCACTAACTCAGACCTGAGGTTATTTGCATGTTGTCTCTCCCCATTAGAATGTGCATTCCTTGAGGTCTGGGAGCATATTTTTGCCTTCTTTTGTATTCCTCATTCCCCACAACTACCAAGTATCACTTTATCTGCTCTTTGTCACAGATAATAGCCAGTTGCTGCCCCCACCAAGCTTCCACTTGCTTATTACAATTTAACATCCCTGAATGCTCCTTCAGAAATTCTAGCAAAATCAAGCATGTCCCTGTCAGCTGTTCAGAGAGTGATGAGAAGTGAAAGAAATTTCACTGGGCTATAAATGGTAGGAACTGCAGATCATTTCATCTCCTCAGCCCAAGATGCCTCAATCTCATGCTATATTATGTTAACATTTTTGACCCCAAGAGTTTGAGTCAGTTTCCCTCCCACCCCTACAAAGAGAGAACACCTTTATTTTCACAACAGGTGAGCTGAGCAGCCAGTACAGCATTAAACTAGGAATTATACTGGCTTGTACAGCCAGTACAAGCATTAAACTAGGAATTATACTGGGGATCTAATTTGTAATAAACCAGAGCATGTGATTAACCATGAATTCTGCAATTAAAGCTGAGGATAGAAAGCATTTTGACTAGACAAATTGGATGACTCAAACCATGTTAAAAAGTTGGGTGGATAGACTAGAGTCAGTAACAATGGAGATTTAGGGTGGAGCCAAGATGGCAAAGTAGAAACAGCACTTTCAAAGTGCTCTGCCCCATACCACCTCCAAACAATGTGAAAGGGGAATCTGAACAACTTCTGGAGCCCCAGCACCCACAGAATGACACAGAGAAGCTAACCTCCCGCTGAGGACAGCCCAGCAGCCCCGCAGGGAGCGGCCAGCGCAGCGATCTGAGAGCAGGCAGCACAGCATGCAGGGAACCAACAGCACAGCTCTCTGGGAGCTGAGCCCAGGCCCACTTGAGCCACGGTTTTAGCCCTAGGGTGGATGGGCCAGCAGCTGGCTGGAGGGACCCCAGAATACCAGCAACTATAACAATTCCAGAATTATCAGCACAGATATGCCTAGGACAAAGTGAGAGGTTAGTGCCCTATGGACTTTGGGACCCTGGGGGCAAAAAGCTGCTGAAGAAACGTGGCACAGAAGTCATTTTGCAGTGTAAGTGGCGGCTCTAGCTCCTGGTCTGCGAACTGTAGGGAGACGCAGCAATCAGTCTGGGGGTTAATCGCTCTTGCTTTAAATTGCCTGGATCTGGATTGTGGTCTTGGGGGGAAGTTTGGGGTGGGCATCCAATTTGACAGAGCAGGTGGAGGCTTTACAGAGGCCACCCAACCTGTGGAAGTTGTGAAGACCCCACCTTTGGGATGGAAGCTCTCCTGTCTGGTGGCAAAGTCCTACTGGGGCAACAAGCCTAAAAATCAAGTAATTAAGTGGCAATATGCCTAGGCAAAAGAAACAAAATAAATAGAAAAATTCAAAATTGGACTCCTATTTTAGGGGCAAAGAGGATCAAATCATGGAGGAGGACTGTGAGGTCAGAACTCCTGCACCAAAAGTCCCAAATAAAAACACAAGCTGGCTACAGGACATAGAGGACCTTAAGAAGCAGATAAGAGAAGTGGGGGGAAAATTGGGAAGAGAAATGATAAAGATGCAAGAAAAGTATGAAATGACAGTCAACAGCCTGACTGAGGAAAATAACACCTTAAAAAATAGACTAACTCAAATGGCAAAATAGGCTCAGAAAGGCAATGAGGAGAAGAATGCCTTAAAAAGCCAAATTTGCCAGATGGAAAAAGAATCTCAAAAGCTCAATGAGGAGATTCATTCCCTCAGAGTTAGACTGGAGCAAATGGAAGCTAGTGACTTTATGAGAAATCAAGATGCTGTTAAACAGATCCAAACAAATGAAAGAATAGAAGGCAATGTGAAATATCTCATGGGAAAAACCACTGACCTGGAAAATAGATCTAGGAGAGATAATTTAAAAATTATTGAACTACCTGAAAGCCATGATTAAAGAAAGAACCTAGAAATCATCCTTCAAGAAATTCTCAAGGAAAATTGCCCTGATGTATTAGACCCAGAGGGGGAAATAGAGGTTGAAAGAATTCACCAATCACCTCCTGAAAAAGATCCCAAAAAGAAAACTCCCATGAATATTATAGCCAGGTTCCAGAATCCCCAGATCAAGGAGAAAATATTCCAAGCAGCCAGGAAGAAACAATTTCAATATTGTGGAAACACAATCAGAATAGCACAGGACCTGGCAGCTTCTTCACTGAGGGATGGAAGGGCATGGAATATGATATTCCAGAGGGTAAAAGAGCTGGGATTGAAGCCAAGGGTCACCTACCCAGCAAAACTGAGAATCTTGTTTCAGGGGAAAATATGGTCATTCAGTGGAATAGAGGACTTTCAAGCACTCTTGAGGAAAAAACCAGAGTTGAATAGAAAATTTGACATTCAAACACAAGAAGCAAGAGATGCTTGAGAATGTAATCAAGGCAAAGAAATCAAAAGGCACTTATCAAAGTTGACCTATTTACATTCCTACATGGAAAAACAATAACTGTGTCTGATGAAACCTTTCTCATCATGAAAATAACTGAAGAAGGGTATATGGGCATATGTTTACAGGTATACATGGATAGAGGGCACAGGTTGAATTTGATGGGAAGGGATCATTCTTAAGGGGTGAAGTCAAGAGGTGAGAGAGGAAAGTGGCAAGAGGAGATGGGGAGAGACAGGGTAGGGTAAACTATCTCATGTAGAAGAGGCAAGGGGAAATAGTTGCACGGGAGGGGAAGAACAGGAAGGCAAAAAGGCAAAACCATATTCTCATTGAAGTTGGCTCAAGGAGAGAATCACAGACATACTAAATGGGATATCTCACCCTGCAGTTGAGTAGGGGAAAGGAGGATGAGAGGGGGGAGGATGGAGGGGAGGGCATTCTGGGGGGAGGGGAGGTTGGAAGTACCCACTATCAAAGAGGGACAGGATCAAAGTAGGGAATGGACCAGGTGGGAGGTGAGATGGGTGGGAGGGAAATATAAGCAGTCTTTTACAATGTATCTACTATGGTAATGTTTTGAATAGCTATACATGTACAACACATACTGAATTGCTTATCTTCTCAGAGGGAGTGGGTGACAAGGGAGGAAGGGAATGGATCTGAAAATTGAAGTTTTAAAATTAAATTTTAAAATTAAATGTTTCATAAGATGTCCAGGCATTGGGGCTCAGAGATTCACCTTGCCCTAGTGGCAAAGTCGAGGGGGGTATGGGGGAGGATATGGGAGAGAGCAGATTGGATGAGGGGATATCTAGTGGGACTGCTGTTCTGGGGTGGTGGGTAGGGAAAAATGGGGGGAAAATTGTAACTCAAAATTTGGTGGAAATTAATTATGTAAACCAGAAGTTAATAAATAATAAATAAATAAAATATATAAATAAAATAAATAAAAATAATAAATAAATATATAATAAATATTATATATACTATATTATATATAATAAATATTATATATGCTATATTATATATAATAAAAATATAAATAAATAAGATAAATAATAAATAAAATAAATTTAAAAAATAAAAAAATAAAACATTTGTTTAATAAAAAAAACAATGAAATTTAAAACTGGATAAACTTTGTAGGGTGAAATGTGGACGGAGCTTTTGGGCCAGAATAAGAAATAGAGAGGCATTATAGTATGGTAGAAAATATGAAATGGTCAAACCTTCCTCTGACTACAAGGATTTTCATTGCTTGAAGGAAGACTATGAGAGGACCAATCAGTGCTTGGTGTCTTCCATCTTCCACAAAATGATTTCCCCCAGAACCAGAGGTCCTTCTATGTTGATTGATTTCTTGCCTCAGGTGAGCAGAGGAGCTAGACCTTTCTTTTTTTTTTGTCTTATCTGAAATCATGATTACTACCCCTGCTTTTTCTTTTACTTCAGATAAAGCATAACAGATTGTGCTCTAGTTCCTTATTTTAACTCTTTGTATGTCTTTGTGTTTCAAGTGTGTTTCTTATGAATAAAATATTATTGGATTCTGATTTCTAATCTAGTCTGCTATATGCTTCCATTTTATGGGTAAGTTCATCCCATTCACATTCACAGCAATGATTACTATGTATTTCCCTCCATCCAATTTTATTCTGTTTATCCTTCTCTCTCTCTCTTCTTGTCTTATCCCTTCTCTAAAATCTGTCTTGATTCTGATGACTGCCATCCTTTATCCACCCTCCCTTTTATCACCCAGTCCCCTTTTCTCTTATCCCCTTTCCCTACTACTTCCTTGTTGGGTAAGATAGATTTCAATATCTGGTTGAGTATGTGTATATATTATTCCTCTTTGAATCAATTTAGATGAGAGTGAGGTTCAGGTACAGGCTGCCTCCCCCCAACCATTTTCCCCTCCACTGTAAAAGCTCTTCCTTTAGTACCTCTTAAATGTGAGATAAATTTTCCCATTTTTCCTTTCTCTTTTTTCTTCAGCTAAGATGTCCCTCTTTCTCACCAATCTATTCTTTTTTTTTACATCATTTCAGTATAATTGACTGTCTTCCACAACCTGGGTCTATGTAGAATCCTTCTAACTACCCTAATAATGACAAAATTCTTAGAAGTCAAATGTATAACCTTACATATAGAAAAGCAAACAGTATAATGTTATTGAGTCCCTTATAATTTCTCTTTCATAATGACTTTTTATACTTCTCTGGAGTCTTGTATTTGAAAGTCAAATTTTCTAATCAGCTGTGGTCTTCCATCAGGATTGCTTAAAAATTCTCTATTTCATTAAATATCCATTTTTCCCTTGAAGGGTTATACTCAGTTTGGCTGTGTTGGTTAATCCTGGTTGTATTTCCAGGTCTTTTGTCTTCTGGAATATCATATTCCAAGTCCTCTACTCATTTAATGTGATAGCCATTAAATCTTCTGTGTTTTTGACTGTTTCCCTGTGGTATTTGAATTATTCTCTTCTGGCTACTTGAAATATTTTGTCTTTGACCTGGGTGCTCTGGAATCTGGCTATAATACTCCTGAGATTTTTCAATTGAGGTTCTCTTTCAGTTACTGCTCAGTGGTTCTTTCACTTTCTATTTTACCCTTTGGTTCTAGGTGGATATTGGAATAGTTTTCCTTGATAATTTCTTGAAATATTATTTCTAGGCTCTTTCTTTGATGATGGCTTTCAGGTGGTCCAGTTATTATTAAATTACCTCTCCTTGATCTATTTTCTAGGGCAGTTGTTTTGCCAATGAGATATCTCACATTTTCTTTTCCTTTGTTACTCTTTTGACTTCATTTTATTGTTTCTTAATGTCTCATGGAGTCATTATCTTCCTCTTGCCCAATTCTAAGTTGTAAGGAATTATTTTCTTCTTTGAGCTTTTTTTACTCTTTTTCCATTTGACCAATTCTGCTTTTTAAGCTCTTTTCTTCAGTATTTTTGACTCTTCTTTTAACAAGCTGTTAATTGTCTTTTCATAATTGTCTTTCTTTGCTCTTACTTCTTTACCTAATGTTTCCTTCTACCACTCTTACTTGAGTTTGAAAAGTATCCCTTAACTCTTTCAAGAATTCTTGTTTGTTTATGTCTAATTTACATTTTTTTTCCATTTGAAGCTTTGCTTGTATCTATTTTGACTTCAATCTCTTCTTCTGAGTTTATGTTTTCCCTATAACCATAGAATCTTGTTTTATGATCAAGTTCTTTTTCACTGTTTGGTCTTTTTTTCCAGCCTCTTTCTTGACTTTCAATTTATGTTAAAGTTGGGTTCTGTTCACAGCATGAGTGAGAGGGTAAGGAGGTGGGAATATCCCAAGATTCATGCCTTTTTCCCCTGTTGTTTTCAGAGCTAGTTCTGGGGTCTGGAAGTTTTTCATGCTTCCAAAGTGTTGTGATCTGGGAAGAGGGATGGTTGCTGCTCACATGGTCTACATGCTGGTATTTACCCAGGAAGGCCCCTGATCCCTTGGGATTCGCAAAGTTTCTGCTCCCTTGGACCAGAAGTGATACTGCTTTTCAGGGCCTCCACACCCTCTTCCTTTTAATTTCTTTTCCCTGATTACCTTCTCAGGCATCTCTTGCTTCTTGTGCCTGGATGTCAAATTTTCTATTCAACTCTGGTTTTTTCCTCAAGAATGCTTGAAAGTCTTCTATTCCACTGAATGACCATATTTTCCCCTGAAACAAAATACTCAATTTTGCTGGGTAGGTGACCCTTGGGTTCAGTCCCAGCTCTTTTGCCCTCTGGAATATCATATTCCATGCCCTTCCATCCCTCAGTGAAGAAGCTGCCAGGTCCTGTGCTATTCTGATTGTGTTTCCACAATATTGAAATTGTTTCTTCCTGGCTGCTTGGAATATTTTCTCCTTGATCTGGGGATTCTGGAACCTGGCTATAATATTCATGGGAGTTTTCTTTTTGGGATCTTTTTCAGGAGGTGATTGGTGAATTCTTTCAACCTCTATTTTGCCTTCTGGATCTAAAACATCAGGGCAATTTTCTTTGAGAATTTCTTGAAGGGTGATTTCTCAGTTCTTTCTTTGATCATGGCTTTCAGGTAGTCCAATAATTTTTAAATTGTCTCTCCTGGATCTATTTTCCAGGTCAGTGGTTTTTCCCATGAGATATTTCACGTTGCCTTCTAATCTTTCATTTGTTTTGGATCTGCTTAACAGCATCTTGCTTTCTCATAAAGCCATTAGCTTCCGTTTGCTCCAGTCTAACTCTGAAGGAATGAATCTCCTCAGTGAGCTTTTGAGATTCTTTTTCCATCTGGCAAATTCGACTTTTTAAGGCATTCTTCTCCTTATTGCCCTTTTGGGCCTCCTTTGTCATTTGAGTTAGTCTATTTTTTAAGGTATTGTTTTCCTCAGTCAGGCTGTTGACCCTTATTTCATACTTTTCCTGCATCCTTCTCATTTCTCTTCCCAATTTTTCCTCCACTTCTCTTATTTGATTTTTAAAGTCCTTTTTAAGGTCCTCTATGGCCTGTAACCTGCTCATATTTTCCTTTGGGGCTTTTGGAGCAGGATTTCTGACCTCACAGTCCTCTGCCTGTTCCATGCTTCCATCCTCTTTGCCCCCAAAGTAGGAGTCTAAGGTTGCATTTTTCTGTTTTAATTTGTTTCCTTTGCCTTGCATGTTGCCACTTAATTACTTGACTTTTGGGCTTGTTGCCACACTATGGCTCTGCTGCCAGACAGGGGAACTTTCGTCCCAAAAGTGTGGGGGACAACTTCCATTTCTGGCAAGCTGGAAACCCACCCACGACCTCCACCCCAGATCACAATCCAGATCCAGGGAGGTTAAAGGAAGAGCGATTACCCCACAAGACTGAGCACTGGATCTCCCTACAGTTCGCAGGCCAGGAGCTGGAGCTGCCTCTGAAAACTACAAAATGGAGTATCTCCTCAGTGGCTTCTAGCCCCCAGGGGAGGAAGCTGACTCATTCCCCAAATACTGGTCCCAAAGTCCATAGGGCACTAACCTCTCACTTTGTCCTTGGCATGTCTATGTTGATAATTCTGGAATCACCACAGCTGTTGGTGTTCTGGGGTCCCTCTAGCTGCCTGCTGGCCCAGCCACCCTGAGACTAAAATCAGGACTCAGGCGGACCTGTGCTCGGCTCCCTGCACACTGCTCACTGCACTGCCGGCTCCCAGATCACTGCGCTGGTCCTTCCTGCAGGGCTGCTGGGCTGTCCTCAGTGGGAGCTTAGCTTCTCTGTGTTGTTCTGTGGGTGCTGGGGCTCAGAAGTTGTTCAGAGTCCCCTTTTGCATATTTTGGAGGTGATCTTGGGGGAGAGTGGCTTGGATGAGCTGTTTCTACTCCGCCATCTTGGCTCCGCCCCCCCCCAACACCCTCTTAACCAAAAATGCTCCTCTTTACCCTGTGACCCTTAAGTGGGTATAGGCAGTGGAATACCTTCTAGTCCTGCATCCAGAGCCAGAATGGGGATCCCCTAAATGTCTATGACTTGGTAACTTCTAAAACTGTGGCTGCTTCTACCATCAGTCCTATCACCAGTGTTGCATCTACATAGGCTCTGGGTAAACTCCATTCTCATGTCACAGTTCTCTCCTTCCAACCTCCAACAGATGGAGCTCCCTCTCATCCTCACCGGATCATTTATTTTCAGTCTATACCTGTCTATTGAATGCATCACTCCTGTCTAAAATATAACCATGTCTCCTTCATTCTCAAAAATCCCCTCACTTGATTCTTCCATCCTCACTAACAATTGTCCTATATTTCATTTGACCTTTGTGAGTAAACTCCTTGAAAAAGCCATCTTCAATATGTACTTCTATTTTCTCTCCTCTCATCTTTTCTTTTCTCTCTCTCTCTCATCTTTTCTTCATTACAATCTGGCTTCTGACCTCATCATTCCACTGAATTTGCTCTCTCCAAAGTTATCAATTATTTCTTAATTTCTAAATCCTATAGCCTTTTCTTCAATCCTCATTCTCTTTGATCTTTCTGCAACCTTTGACACCGACCACTCTTGGTACTCCTCTCTAGCTTTTTAGGATACAACTCTCTCCTGATTCTCCTTCCACATATCTGACCCTTCCTCAGTCTCCTTTGCTGGATCCTTATCCAGATCATACTTTCTAAACATATGTATCCCATAGGAGTCTGTCTGAGACCTTCTTCTCTCTTCTATACTATTTCAGTTGGTGATCTCATCCACTCCCATGGACTTAATTACCACTTCTCTGTTGATGATTCTCATACTTATCTACCCTGCCCTAATCTCTTTGTTGACTTCCAATCTTACACCTCCAACTGGCTTTCAGACATCTCAACCTGGATGTCCTATAGATATTTTAAACTCAATGTGTCTAAAAAAAACTCATTATCTTTATCCCTCAACCCTTTTCCCCTCATACCTTCCCTGTTACTATTGAGGGTAATACTATACTCCCAATCCCTTAGGCTTGCAACCTAAGTGTCCTCTTTGATTCCTCACTATTTCTCACCACCACCCCCCATCCAAGTTGTTGCCAAGGCTGTCAATTTCAACTTTGCAACATCTCTTGAATGATGACACTTTCTTTATGACATTGCCACCATTGTAGTACAGGCCCTCATCACCTTCTATGTTGATTACTGCAATAATCTGGCAGTAGATCTGTCTGCCTCAAATCTTTCCCCCACTCTAATCCATCCCTCATTCAGTCACTAAAGTGATTTTCCTCCATTGCAGTGCTGACCATGTCACCCCTCTACTCAGTAAACTCTATTACCTCCAGGATCAAATACAAAATCATCTCATTGGCATTCAAAGTCTTTCATAACCCAGACCCCTCTTACCTTTCCAGTCTTCATCTACTTTACTCTCTACCATGTACTCTGCAATTTAGGGACACTCACCTCCTGGATAAATGAGCAAGACTCTATATCTCTCAGTTATAGGCTTTTTCTCTGATGGTCCTCCATGACTGGAATGCTCTCCTTCCTCATCTCTCCCCCCTGCCTTCCCTTATTTCCTTTATTCCCAACAAAAATCCTTTCTTCTGTAGGAAGCCTTTCCCAATCCTTCTTGATTTTAGTGCTTTCCCTCTCATTTATTTCCTATTTATCCTGTATGTAGTTTGGGGTTTTTTTTTGGGGGGGGTATATATATGTTTCTTATCTCCTTCATTAAATGGCAAACTCCTTTAGAACAGAGGCTGTCTTTTGCTTCTTTTTATAGTCTTAGCACTTCCCACAGTGCCTAGAACATAGTACATACTTAAATTTTATTTGGCCGACTGATGACTTAGAGTCAAGAGACACAAGTTTGAATGCTGACTAACAGTTTTTAGTCATGGGACCATTAGCTTTACTTTCTCCATCTATAAAACAGGATTAAAAATCAAGTGTACCATATATCCCATAGTGTTGTATTAGAAAGTGCTTATAAATCTTCAAATGCTATCTACCTATATGTATGTATATGTTTGTGTGTAGGCATTTGTGTGATTATTAAGAATATTCCCAAAGGCCAAGTTGATCATGGTCCAGAGAAGAGTCTGAGTATACAGACCTGGGTCAGGGTTTAGAACTAGTCAGTCATAAAGAACCAGGTGAGGCTCCTCATGGTCCAGTCCCACTTTGATCAATAGGGGAGCTTTGACATGCTCTGTTTCTGATCTAGGCTAGTTCACCTCTGAAAGTAACCAAGTAGCACCCACACACACACTCCTGAGTTGTCATATTAATGACAAACAGTGCAGATACCTGATAAGTTTAGCCATTGTAGAAGTGGCTCAAAGTCCTGAACTCAAGGGATCACCCAGACTCAGTCTCCCCAGTAGTTGAGATTCTAGAACACCACCACAACCTACTCTACTTCTCCACAGAAGTCTTCAAGGAGTGTTCTTAACATGTGTAGACAAGATCTGTCAGGTCTATGCTACCCTTTGGATAAGCAGGGTTAATGAGATCATACAATTGAAACCAGAGGAAAAAATTATTAGCTGTTTGACTTTGGACAAGTCACCTAACTCCTCTGAACTTCAGTTTGCTCAGAAGAATACAGGTTTGACCCTCCCTGCTTTAAATCTATGCTTCTAAAATAGACAACACTAAAACATTGTTAATTCAGTCATCTACAGGGAATTAAGGAACAATATATTTTTTTTATATTTCAATGGAAAAAATCAAACTGGTTATCTGACATCATGTAGGCCAATAAAAATCTTCACTGGCCTGAATGCTTAATTCTCCATTCAGCTGTACTGTTATTGGAAAGATAGGACTTTATTCAGTAACTACACCAACCATTTGTCCCTTTTGTGCCATAGTTTTATAAAACTGTATTTCCCAATTGGAATCAAGACACTTTTTCCTTTTAAGATGTTTAATTCTTTACCATCAATCAGCTTTTTAGTTTTTAATTTTTTTTGGAGCTAAGTATCAAATTCTTTGTTATACAAAACCCAGATCATATTCTTTAATCAGCTTTTGTTCTAATATTGTTTATTTCTCTCTGCTTTACAAATGCTGGATTTAGCCTATCCATACACACAACAGAATGGGAGAAATGATCTTGTCAGTTTGTCTTTTTCTCTCCTGAGGACAAAGATATTATATTCCATATTTCTGAAGAAAGGGAGTAATGGGATTAGGCCATCACTGAGGACAAGAGGATGTCAGACCAAAGGAAAAACATGCAGCCCTTAGAAAGCATCACAGTCTAGTACTGGGAATTGTAATCCATTTGTGCTAAACACTTTCACTATGTTCATTATGCAAAAAATCATCAAAGCTTAGTATTTTGTGACTGTGTCTGTGCCTGCTGGGAACTATAATTAAAGCGCATTTGAGCAAATGCAATTTTATTTGGTATTAAGCAACCAAAAGTGCAGTCAACCTTACAGATGGGGCATCATTTTAGGATTACAATATAAGGCAACCAGAAATTAAATTGAGCTTATTAGGCCTTCTGTATATTTGCCATGCTCACTGTTCTTAATATAAGAATCCCTAACTTATCTGTAAGGTTCTCCTGATGATTACAGAAAAATACCAACACCTCATCAGTGTAAATGTTGGGAAGGGCATAACTATCATAGGTATAACTACTTCCCAAATGTCCTCTACATAGTTTGGGTTCCCTGAACCTGAGACAATCTACAAAGATGAACTGAGAAGTCATATTCATTTTTTGTATTCCTATTCCCAGACTGTGTTTAGTGCCTGTCAACAAGCTTTTATTAAGTCAGTCATTTATTGTCTACTATGTGCCAGGCACTAAATTACACACACCCCTTAAAAGGGGGCAAAAATTATTCCAGTCTTTGAGAAGAACTCATATTCTAATGGGGAAGACAGTCATGAAAATAACTTAGTACGTGCAAGGTATCTTATATAGAGTGACTTAAAGGGAATCTCAAAAAAGTTATACCAATAGATAGGAGGACCAGGAAAGGGGGTAGTACCTTAGATCAATACTGAAAGAAGCCAATGGAAACTGAGGTGGAAGTCTGAAGGGAAAGCATTCCAAGCATGAAGGATAGCTAATACAAAGGCAGAGTACAGGAACCAGTCACATAGAAATAATTATCATGTTATAGTGAAATGACTTCAGGGCTATCCTTGCCTTTTTCTTCATCCCATATATCCATTAGGTTGGTAGATCCTGGGGTTTTTACCTCAACATTTCTTGCATCCAACCCCTTTTCTCCACCTATCCAGGCACCACATAAGGCCCTCATCACCTCACCTGAGTACTGATTGGTCTCTAAGCCTGAAGCCCCTAACCTCTGAAATGCATTCTCTCCCCTGCACTGCTGACAAAGTGATTTTCCTAAAGCTCAATTTTGATTATGTCACTCTTGTACACAGTAAATTCCAAATAAATCCAGTAAACATTTATTAAACACCTATTATGTGCCAGGCACTGTGTATACAAAAACAAGTAAGCAAAACAGTCTCTGCCCTGAAGAATCTTGTAGTCTAATGGGGGACACATCACTGAAAGGGAAGTTGGAAAACTAGGGAAGAGGGGTAGGGTGAGACAAATATAGATGCATCGTTATGGTAAGGAGATCAAGGCCTATGATCCATCAAGATAAAGGAAAAAGTTTGCCAAAGCCAGAATGGTTCCGTTTGAAGTCCAAAGTTCCAGTGGGGGAAGTAGAGATGGCAGTCTGAGTAGAGAAGGCATGACGTAGAGATGTCTAAGTACTGCCACATATTAAATATTAGCTTCATACCTGGCCCCAACCTACCACTCCAGCTTTGTTATGCATTACTTTCCTTCCTATACTTTACAATCCAAACAAAATTACTTTTTTGCTTGTCCTTATGTATAGCATTCTATCTCCTGCCTTATGCACATCGTCCTCATCTTTTCTTAAAATCTTTGATTCCATCAAGGCTCAACACAAAACCCACCTTCTACATGAAATTTCCCCTGATTCCTCCAACTGCTTGTTACCCCTCAAAAACTGCCTTTTTCTGGTTTATATTTGGCATTATACTTGTCTCCAGCAAGTGAATGTAAACATCCTGAGAGCAGGGACTATTTCTGTCTTTTTATCCATTATAAAAAATGACTAGAATGGAAGCTGGCACAAAGGCTCTTAAAAAATTCTTATCAAACTGTTTAAATGTAGTGTTAGTATTTTTCCCAAAGTATTATACTAAGTGCCCATGTTTTATCTCTGAGGAAGAAAAAGAACAAATGACTTTCAAAGTATAAAATAAAAAACAAATAAACTTGTTTGGCTTCCAATAAAACTTAACATTGATTTTCCAATGTGACTTACATGACTACACACTTGGGATGCAAAACCAATCTAAATCTATGCCACCTGGATGATAAGAAATAGAAAAGGAAACAGTTCTGAGTAAAATACAACAAAAATTTACTATCTTCCAATGTGTATGGTAATATATGTGACTAATGGTGCTACATCCCCCAAAACCCTTGTCTCCCTAGACTGGCTTATTTCTGTTGAGTACACCACCATTTTTCCAGTCACCCTCAAATCTTCCCTTACCTTCTCTTACCTCCAGATTCAATAAATTGCCAAGTCTTGTCTGTTTTACCTCTACAACATCTCTTGAATCTGTTTCCTTTTCTTTAGTTGTATGGCCACTGATCAGTAATTACCCTGATCAGTAATTACCCTGATCAGTAATTTTCAATGGCTCCCTAGTGCAACTAGGTTAAATGCAAACACCTCAGGTTGGCATTTACAAATTTTCAAAAACTGGATCCAACATGCATTTTTAGATTTAATTTCACATCATGTACATTCATATAATGTACATTATTCATATAATGTATATTCAGCCTACTTGTTTTTTCCAGAAATCAGCCTTCCAACTCTTTGCCTTAATATAGGCTACCCCTCAGGCCTAGAAAATTAATCTATTAGAATTCTTAACTTCTTTCAAAGTTTAGCTTATGTATAAACTCCTATAGGAATCCATTTCTGATTCCCCATTGTTGCCCCAGGGCTTCTTCCTTCCTCAAATTATCTTGCATTAACTTATCTGTATAAATGTTCTATTTCTCCTCTCCAAAAAGAATGCAAGCTTCCTGAGGGCAGGCACTAGGTTTTGTATGTTTTTGTTTGACCAAGGCATACCCAAGAGAATAAAAGCATTTGGCACATAGCAGATACCCACTTAATAAATTCTGGTTGAAATGAATTGAAATTAATTGGATCTAATTATGCCTTTAACATGTGTAAGCTCATTAAGAAAAAAAAAAAAAACAATTTTCCAGGTAAGGAAACAAAGAAAAGCAAAGGACTATAATTTTTTATTCAGTTCAGCCAGCTGATTGCAGAGCAAAATAATTATATGAGGGATAGTTTTGGTTTTTTTAAGGGATGGCGGGGGTGGCGGGGGGGGGGGGGGGAGATTACCTAAATAGAAGAACATATCTCTTAGTATATCTTTTCTTTTTTGACCAGAGGGCCTATGTTGGAAACATTTCCTGACACAGGTATGCCTAATTATTTTAAGTACCATCATTTCTTTAGGAAGACAACCCTAGCCCCAAAGAAACAAGAATAGCAATCTGGCAGAGGTTATTCGTGATATGATTTCCCCAAAATGCACACACCTTTTCAAGTGTCTACTTTTTACACTTTTTGGGAGGTGTTTTGCTGTAACCCCACACCATACTGACTCCATGCTTTACACAATGCCCCACATTTCCCAGAAACACACTTGCAGAAATAGTTGTGTGTAGTTTTAAGGTAATCAAACATGTGGTCCTTGCCTGAAGAGTAATCCATGATGGATGGTGTATCTAATTCACAAAGAAAAAGCCAGCAATATTTGAAGCAAAAACAACATTTTCCTATAGTGCAAATTAGGTTCTTTGCAAAGGCTTATCCCAAGTCACATTTTCTCTTTTGGAAAAAAAATAGATAAATGGTTAGCCTGCAGGAGGTGAGCCCAGTCTTTAGTAATTCCTTAGGTTATCCTCCTTTTTCCTGTCTATTTGCTTTTTAGAGAAACAATCTCCTTCCACATGAATGTATTAGCATCTCTTTGTCCTCTGTCTGCCATTATGGCCTATTTTGGGAATTTCCACATAGCCCACTTTATCTTTCTATATATAATTGTCTATTCAACACATTCACTTTGTGAGAAATCCCCTTTCTCCTGTTTAAATTATATGAATGGATTTAGAAAATATTCTGGGTTTTTTATTTTACATTATGAGAGACACTAAAGGCTTTTCTAACAATTTCCTCTATGAAAGGATCCTGAAAAAGGCAAACTATCAGATCTTACACATAGTTCAAAATATCTCTATGTTATCTGCTTTCTTGTTATTGTTTAGTTGTTTTTAGTCCTTGCAACACTTGGTGACCCCATTTGGAATTTTCTTGGAAAAAATACTGGAGCGGTTTGCCATTTCCTTCTCCAGCTCATTTTATAGATGAGGAAACTGAGGCAAACAGTGTCAAGTGACTTGCCCAGGGTCACACAGCTAGTTAAGTGTCTGAAGCCAGATTTTTAACTCAGGTCAATTTCAAGCTCAATGCTCTATCCACTGCTCCACCTACTTGGCCAACTATGTGCTTTCTAGTTTGTGTTAATGATATTCCTTTCTGATGTTAGCTAAACTCATCCCTAGGTAACAGATACAGGTCCACGTCCTTTCCTATTTGGTGGAAATAGCTAGTGATTTCAAACATTTATCATAGACTTGAAACCAGGCTTACTTCCACATCACAATGAGGCATCACAGTTAGACTTTGTAGATTTTCCAGGATAAATTCTAAAGACTGAACTACTCTTCTATTTAGCATGCCATGTTTCCCTCACTGACAAGCCACTGTGTGCTCAGGATATGCAAATTAATATTGATATTTTCCATAATACAATTTGGTCAGTAAATCTGTTGAGATAAAAATCACATCTGGGTGCTGACCAACAGGTTTCCATCAGCCAGGTATACACAAGAGAATAAGAAAGCATTCTGAAGATATTGTTTAAAATGTAACTATTGCTGATCTTGTGACAAGGTCATCACCATAGCTCTTTGATGTACTTTATAATAAAGTGCATGGACAACTTAAAGCACAATGCAAACAATAACAATCACACCACCAACAACAAAGCCTTTTCCTAGGGGGACACACAACACAGGAGATCAAAATTATAGTCTCATGGGAAAACCTACCAGAGTAACCAGATTCCCTACAGCAGCATTGATCTGCCACAACAAGGTCTCATATGGCTCTTTTGTTCTTCCTCCTGTCAGCACATTATGCCCACATAATGAACAGCTTAAAGAATACCAGCCCAGAAGCCTGGCCAGCTCCACGGCTTTAGAGACTGCCTGCAAGCAGCCTTTCAGCAAGCAAGAGGATGATGCCCTCATCAGTCCTATTGGCAGTAGCTGCTCTTTCTCCCTCTCACTGCTCAACTGCCATGCTTCACTGATTGGGGTAAGTCATTCCAAAGCCAAATATAAATTGATTTTGTATTAACTGTTATTTGTGATCCTCCATTTCCTTCCCCACACTAATGTGGATTATTGACTATTAACTACATCATTGTACTATTTACATGTATCAATATTAAAACCAATATACTATATGAGGAAGTGGCAACAATACTGGAGAAGATGAAGTTAGAAGCAGGAACTGAACCTCACTTAGAATACACTTAGAAGGAGCCATGCTGAAGGTAACATAATTTTAAGGGCACTCAGGGCACAGTGGAAAAGATCACAGATGATATTATTGATGTAAGAAAATCAAGAAGGCATCAGCAAATGCCTATCTTCTTATTGCTAGAAAACCTTTCCTCCACCAAATCTTCCTGATGCATCACCATCCCACTGTCCTACCAAACTGCAAAAGTTTCACTTAGCCCTAATTTTGTCTATCACCCACGGACCAGGTAACATCATCTGATTGTTCTAGACTTTGCCTCAAATGTAGCATTTTTTTGGTATACATTTCTTATTAACTTTCTCCTTGAACTTACTTCTTGGCCCTCCATTCTTCATTCTCCCTTGAAGAGATAATCAATATCCATTGTTTTGTCAACCCTATGCAGATAATTTCTAATTCTACATCCTTTCACTTGAGCTCTAGTGCCATATTTCTATATACCTGCAGGTCATTTTCACTTGATTGATCTACCATCATTTCCAATCTACCAATTCTTCCCTTCAAAAATGTCTTGAAATAAACCTTCATTTTCCATTCCCACAGCTTCCACTATAGTATAGACCTTCATCATCTTAAAACAGTCTCCTAACTGGATACAATGCCTCCTGATTAAACTTCCAGACTCCAGTCTCTTTGCTTTCCCAATCCTTCATACACAATGCTACCAAATCAATATTTCTAAAATATAGCCTATATTATGTTACATCCCCATATGGTTCCCTATTGCCTGACAATTTAAATCTGAATTCTCTTCAAATCATTCAAAATGCTCCATTATCTGACCCCATGTTATTTATATAACAAATAATCTTCCATCATTCCCACACAAATCTGATTGTCAGATTCCACCCCATAAATACAAAAAAATTTCTTAATTTTTTTTCTCTCCAGAATGTTTATTGTAGTGGTTTCCCTCCCCATTCTTCTTTATCTTTCCCAATGCTACCTATATTTCAAGATCCAACATATTTCCTCCCCAAAACTATTCCTAATAACTCCAGATGACATCAATCTTTTTTCTGAAATATATGTTCCTTTATTACACAAGTTAGCACTTCATTATATAATATTTTATTCTCCATTGATTTCATAGCTGTAAATAGGACCTCTCAATATACCTATATGCTCTTGATCATGCCTTAAACTTCATTGATCCCTTATATACCCTCCAATTACAACCGTGACACTAACATAAACCTTTATATATCAATAAGAATGTGTCAGTCATTAAATTCTTTTTTTTTAATTTATTTACTTATTTTGCTTTTTGGAGGGCAATTGGGGTTAAGTAACTTGCCCAAGGTCACACGGCTAGGTTTTTGTTTGTGTATGTTAAGTGTCTGAGGCCGGATCCAAACTCAGGTCCTTCTGACTCCAGGGCCAGCACTCTACTCACTGCACCACCTAGCCACCCAGTCATTAAATTCTTAATGTATATAAAGTGTCATTTCCCAAGAATAGTCTTTTTTGATCTAAAGGTCAATATCATTAAAGACTGACTTCTCTGGTATCTTCCATGAGTTTTGGACTCAGCAGTGGCAGAGACAGACTAACCTTTAACATCATCTTATTGTATTGCTAAGATAATGCTGGACTTGTATTATTTTGTCATTGAAAGGATCACTTCAGCATAGAGCCCTTGAATTTACATCTTGGTGCCTAAAGGAGGGTGTTATCAAAATTTGTTTGTATATCTTTCAATATGTCCCAGAAATTCACAGGCTATCAGATAAAGAACAACCTTCGAAACCAGCTGGTTCAGCTCCCCTCCTTTTATGGATAAAGAAACCAAGGAGATGAATTAACATTATCTAAGATCACCCTGTAGAAGCATGGGCTCCAGACTATCAGAGTACTTTATACTGCATTACTCTGCCTTCCTTGTGAACCAGGATACAATGTTTGCATGTTTTATTCAGTTAAAACTTTCAAAGTCATATTCTTTCTCTGCAAAACAATTTTCCTCCCACGATTCTTTCCTCCCATATCCAAGAGAAAAGAAAGCTTGTAGAACTAATTTACTAAGTGTTATGCCATAAAAGGGAGACTTAAGAAGCATAAACAAACACTTTTAGAATACTCTGACCAATTTTTGTATACCATTTCTTAAGCCTTACTACCCACTTGAAGCTTACAAGTCCCTTTCCAGAGGTCTTCATAGCTGGATGGTTTACATTCTTCTGAAAAAAGAACATGCTAAATAAAATTCAACTCTTTACTCACTGACTTTGGGTCACCATCATGATTATTACTAGATTACATGCTTCATGAAGGCAGGAACCATGTCCATATATCTCCACAGGCAGTTGAACTATAACTAGCAATTTTGAAACCCAACAAAACTACAAAAATTGTACAAAGGACAGTTACACTAAATATGTTTTCACATCAACTGTGGGAGTAAAACCTCAACATTGGCCACATGGAGTTGATGTTGGGAAAGAACTGCCTGGGAGATAAGACTAAAAAATGATCCTTTGCTAGGGAGAAAAAGACCCAGGATGCTGTAACCACCAAAACAAGATCCCAAGATAATGACAGGTTACTGCTGGGGAGGCCTATCCCTAGATGTGGAAGCAATTTTCTTGTCACTTTCAATGTACTTCTATGTAACAATCCTCTTTAACCCTACCTCTTTTAAAAAAAATATGTAGCTTCTGATCTATTAATAAGTAAGTAGACAGATTATCTTATCAGAATTGGATATAAAATAAGAGTCAGTACAGCGAGATTGAAGAAGGCAGGTACATAAACTTTGTAACATCTATTTCGGCTACTCAGAGATATTTTATACTTATGTCTGGGTTTTGGCAATATTCAAAGTAGCTGAGTTTGCATGGGTAAGTAACTTCCTAATAAATGATTTGGTTCTTTACAAGACAGGACAGCTCTAAATAAAAAGCTGCCATAAGAAAATCTCTCTCATTCATCCTCCCATGTAGCTCTCCTGAGAGTTAGAGACTGTTCTAGACATCCTATAATAAAGCCTGCCAATACCAATAGGGTCTATTCCTGCACCATCTTCCATGGCCCCGATCAAAACCTTTCTGATGGCAGGAAAGTTTTACAAGTCTCTGACACTCTAGCAATATTATATTATCCATCTTGGGATAAAGACCATACTTTTTTCCAGGACAGGCAAATGACCTGTATTGCCTACTTTAATGATAGGACAAGTTGTATCTAGAGAAGATGGTTTGACTACAGTTCCAAATGGCATTTTCCAGTCTTATATGAACATGCTTTACAAATTAAGCCCAACAGGAAAAAAAACATGCCAATTTCTTCTCAAAGTCAATGTATAGCTCACTTAAGTAAACAAAATATTTTTTGAAGCTAGATACAACTAACAGATCTGCGATCTCATTAATGTGGGGATACCCTTCACATATTTGGATAACCATGGTGTATGGGATAAGAGAACACTAGCACCTCTGGTGTGAGAGCTTGCTAAAACCTTTTCAGGGTTGCTCATCTACCTTTGGTGTCCACTGATTCACCCAACTCTCACCTGTGGCTCCAAAAAGCTGTAGCATGTACAGCAGCCACACCCTTGTGAAACCATCTTGACAAATGATCTGAACCAGTTGGAGGGTAACTAATAGGACTCAAACACATTGATGAGCTAGGGGGATTTCTACCCCAAGAATACAAGGACTTCCCCTGGCAGATGGGTGGATGAGAACAACTTGTTCCCATGGGTCATTAAGGCAGCTGAAGCAAGTGCCATGGAGAGTTTAGAGTTTGGTCAAATATTGAAGACACCGAGGTCACCCACTGTGCCCCGTGCCATCACCAGTCATCCTGACTTTTTCTTTCCCCTGGACTTCAATTACTCTGGAAGAGTGAGGGTGATGATCTTGTGCAATTCTGCCTCATTTAAATCTAATTCATGCACGAGTTAAGACATCATCTCATGATGTCATTTGTCCTTTTCAAAAATGAAGGATGAACAACAACAATTTGGATCACCACACACCCATGTAATTCTTGGACATACATAGGGGCCAACCCAAAATGGAAAACTTTATTCTGTGTCTCAATATTCCATGGATAATGTTGTAACACCTAGACAAGTCATGACTCCTCAGTCTCACTAAATGACTTGATCGTGTAGAATGTAAAGTCGTTCAGCATAAAGGATTGTTTCATTCTTTGTATTTATTTGTATACCTAGTGCCTTGCATATATGAGTTGATTGTTGAGTAATCAAAATCTCCTGGATATTGTTTATGGCAATTACTTATCAAAGCCATAGATTTAAGTAACATGCTACCCCTTTTCTTGCTTTCAGAGTACCAATTATTTTTCTTTGAAATAATTAACAATAATGTATTTAGTAATTTTTCAGTCATTTCTATCTCTCTGTGGCTACATTTGGGGTTTTCTTGGCCAAGATATTGGGATTGTTGGCCATTTCCTTCTCCAGCTCATTTTACAAATGAGGAAACTGAGGCAAACAAGGTTAAGTGATTTACCCAGGATCACACAGCTAGTAAATGTTGGAAGCTAGATTTGAACTCAGGAAGATGAATCTTCCTAACTCTAGTCCTGGCATTCTATCTACTTAGCTACCTAGTTGCCATAATTAATAATAATATTTCCTCAATTGATATAGCACTTTACCAAGTACTTTCACAATGACTGTTTCATTTCAATTATGCTATTGGGAGAGTTGGAGGTAGTGAGGATTATTATCTCCATTTTACAAATGAGGCAACAAAAGATGGTTGCTTGCTCATTATATAGCTGGTAATCAATTAACAAGTATTTACTAAGCACCTACTATGTGTTAGGCACCAATACTACAGAGACAAAAATAAAGCAGGACTCTTCCTTAAGGAGCTTACATTCAATTGGGAAAGACAAAATGTAGACAAATAAGTAGATACACAAAAAGTAGGCCCAAAATTAATAAAAAGCAATGCAGGGAGAATGAGGCACTCACTGCTGAAGGGTAAGGAGGATCAGCAAGAGTCCTCATATAAAAATTGGCATTTGAGCGGAGCTTTGAAAAATTAAAAAAAAAAAAAGACAAGTAGGGATGCTAAGAGACCAATGTGAGGAGGAAATGGATTCCAAGCAGGGTAGGGCAACCTATGAAAAAGAATGGAGATGGGAAATAGAAGTGCCATGTATAAAAAACCTAAGATGGACCATTTCTTTAAGTCCCAGTATGTGATAGAACCTACTTTTGATAACAGGTATTATATTTCTCTCCACTGAACCCAAGGGCATCCATTTAGGGGTTATTGTGTTATTAAGTAGGAATGTTATTAAGTATGTTATTAAATAGAAATATGCATGCTTATTACACAGCAATTACACAAAAGGGATTATTTATTATTCTCCTCTATTTTACCATATATTATATTCTCCTGAATTATATCATTCTTGATGTGTAGAATAAGTTCAAAGATGTTTAAAGACATCCAAAGTTATTTTGTCTGGTTTTTTACATTTGTATCCTTTTTTATCATAATGAATGTACCATGCCCAAGGCAGAAGTAATGTTCTCTTTCTGATTTGTTATTGGGAAGACTTAAAAAAATATTTCAAGGCTCTGATTCTTCAAGGGAGAATGTATGTGTCTTTGAATTCAGTCAGAAAAATAATGATCAGGACAAAGGTAGTCAATGCTGGACAACCTCCAAAAAGTGGGCTGGAGAAATTCCCATGAAGCTCTGCCACATTACACAGAATTTTTAACAGCAATAGGACAAGACTATTTGCTACTCTGACCTAGAAAAGAATGAGTACAACAAATTTTCCCATAGGGCACCAGACAAACACTGGATCATCTTTTGAGACTGGTCGCCCCCTAAATCCCTTTGGATTTTGATGATTAGCTTTGAAATTAATTTGATTCTAAAAGTCTTGCATCAGTATAATGTAAGAAGTATAATACACTTTTTTTCTGCACTAGATGTTGGAAAGGATTTTGATAGCTTCATGTGCTTATTGTAGCTGTTTGATCCATTGTCTGAGATTTGAGTTTCAGCTCTCACTACGTGGCTTACCTTTCTTTCCTTAGAAAAATCAGTATCACCATAAATAGAAATAATTGATGTATGCCAAGTTGATTTTAGAAGAAAATACAGGGGGAGGAAAATTTAATTGTAATAGGAGAGCACTCAAAGAAATGGCCAAAGAAGGAAAGAGAACCAAAGTCTAATATCTGTGCAAATTCATTTTTTTTTATTTCTAATGAGAGTATGGGGAAGCAGGGAATAAGCATTTATTGTGCCCACTGTGCTAAGCATTTTATAACTACCATCTCATTTGTTCCTCACAACAGCCCTGAGATAAATGTCATTATTATCTATCTCCATTTTGCAGTTGAGGAAGCCAAAACAGGCAGAGTTTAAGTGACTTGTTCAGAGTCACATAAATAATAAGTTTTTGGTGCTGAATTTGAGCCCAGGTCTTTCTGACTCAAGGTCCAGTGCTCTCTCTACTGTAACACCTAGCTAATAAGGAAAGGATTTTAACCAGAAGGCAAATATCTCCTCATTTCTCACCTGGCTTTACTTCTTTGAAACTTCTTTGACTCACATTGCTCAAGTTTGGTACCTTCTCTTCCATTCCCACTCCAGTTCTTCAGATTTTTTTGTTTTGTTTTGTCTTCCTCTAAGGGCAGTAACTGTCTTTCTTTTTTGGTATTTGCATCTTATCACTTAGCACAGTGTCTGGCATATAGTAGACACTTAAGAAATGTAGCAGCAGCAGCAGCAGCAGCAGCAGCAGCAGTAGCAGTAGCAGTAGCAGTAGCAGCAGCAGCAGCAGTAGTAGCGGTAGTGGTAGTAGTAGTAGTAGTTGTAGTAGTAGTAGTAGTAGTGGTAGTAGTAGTAGTAGTAGTAGTAGTAGTAGTAGTAGTAGTAGTAGTAGTAGTAGTAGTAGTAGTAGCAGCAATAGTAGTAGTAGTATTTGCAATAGTAGCAGTAGTAGTAATGTAGACAGTGGACAAATCACTTCACCACTCTAGACATCAGATGGGTCATCCTTAAATGAGAGAATTAGTCTTTCAAAGCTATTTTTTATGATGGTGTGGTTACTGGAGAAGTTATTGCCCTGGTTCTGTTTACTTTACTCTGAATCAGTTCCTACAAGATTTACCAGATTTCTCCAAAACCATTCCTTCCATTATTTCTTACAGCATGTTAGAATTTATTACAATCATAAGCCATAATTTTCTCATCTATTCCCTAACTGATGAGAACTCTGATCAATTCAGTGACCAACCAGGATTTCAATTTTGAAGGAACTATGATAAAAAATGCCACCTACCTCCTGACAGAGAAGGGATAGGCTTAAGATTCAAAATAGGTCATACATTTTATGTTTGACTACGTGTAATCATTACATATTTTTGTTCTGTTTTTAATGGAAAGTAATGGGAGGAAAAGAAAATAAATGCTTCTAATAGACAAAAAAAATTTAAAAAATGAAAGGATGGACAAAAAGAATTTTCAGGTCTCTTTCAGCTTTAAAATTCTGGGATCCCATGAAATTATTATCTGGATAGAACTGCTAAATTTAGCAAATTGATTGCTTTTGGGTTAGGGTCATTATTAATACCCAGCAGATTAGCAAATTTCACTTTTGAATAATGAGACCTTTCAAAGTTTCTCATTTTTGAATGACTGAGATACGGTTTTCTTGATTATTCAAAATCATAAATCTTAAACTGAAAGGGATTCTAGGGGCCATATAGTCCAATCCCTTCATTTCACAGATGAGGAAATTGAGGCCCAGAGAGATTATTTGGACTAGTAACTTGCCTAATGTCACACAGATAGTTAAGATTCAAATATAGGCCCCTTAGGTTTCCATCAACCATAGCCTCATTGCCTCATTGAAGCATATAAAATGCTATAGGCAAATAGCACAGCAACCAATGAGTTAAATTCTACTTTGGAAGGAATTACAAGAGAGTACCAGAGCTCTCACACATATAAGTAATTGGTTTCTTCACTCTCTTTGTGGGAGTGAGCAACCATTTCAATTTTATAATTAGCAAGTTTGTCTGGATTTATTTGTGACTTGTAGAAAATGGATACAAGGGAGGGGAAAAGAAGTTAATGAATATCACACCCCCTCCTTGACATCGCTGTTTCCAGAAATGTAGGGTTTTAAACCTAAAGATGCTAAATGCTCCTGTTTGAAGGCATGCCAACCCAGCTGCAGAGAGCGTTTCAGGCTAAAAGCCTAGGAAAGCACTGCAAACTACCATAGCACAGGAATTCCAACAAACAACCACAATAGGCCAGCAATTACCACCAAGCACATTTTTTTCTGCAAGGGGAAGTCACTGCTAACATCATGTCATTTTGGAGAAATGAACATCAAAACAAAATGTTGTTTTAAGAGAATACAGATACACAGGGCAAATAACAAACAAACAAACCCACAAGCAAAAATTCTTGTTTTCTTACACTGCTCCAAACCTACTTGGGGAAACTATCATATAATTATAAGGAAAAACTCAAAGCCATCATTTGGGACCTTTTTATACTTAAAAATAAACATAAAATATAAAATTCAGTAGCCAATAGGAACCAATAAGAATACTGACTCTTGAGTCTAGTAAAGCCTATGGACTGCTCAGAATTTTTTTTAATGAATAAAATAAAATTCAAAGAATTGTAAAAGAAACCAATCATATAGAATTGATTATTATTAAAATTATTAAAATATTAAATTATTAAATTAAATTATTAAAATATATATAGTTTCAAAAATCACAAACACCAGGTTAAGAATACCTGCTCTTTATCCTCTCCTTCAGTGATCTCAGCAATCCATTTAATAAAGATAACTCCAATCTCTCCCTCTCTCTCTCTCTCTCTCTCTCTCTTTCTCTCTCTCTCTGTATGTTATCTGTCTTTGTCTCTCTCTACACACATATATGCAGGTATGTATATATGCATCCAGCCCTTGTCTCTCATGCATAGGAGAGTAAAGTTTGATAATTAAGGAAAAATTATTTAGCAGAAATAAAATATGATTTTAAAAATGTTTACTAGATAAACCATGAAACACTATTTCCTTTAAGCTCTAAGGTGTTGTTGACTAACCTTTTGCTTTCTTTGCATTGCATACCATAACACTTATGTAAAGTGGGTTCTTTCTGATATACATATATTCAAGAGTATTTTTGTAGGTGTGGTAGAGTTCCCCAATTAGAGTTAAGCTCATTGAAGGTAGGGACCATGTGTCCTACTCCTTCTATAACAATTTCCACCTCCCTTTGTACATGTAATAGGTGCCTGCTAAAATATTCTGAAATTTAGAGCATTAGATAAATATAAGCTATTATTATTTGTTACAATAAATGGATCCATGAGATCTTGTTGATTTGGGTAGATCTATAAATGCAGACCATCTATGTTCTCTCATGATGTATCATTCTTGTTCATAACTTCATATAAATCCTGGGGTTCCCTGCAATGTGCTAGAAGCCTTCCTCTAGATCTCTTGATGTTTCATGAATACCAATGGAATATAATAGCCATCCATCAGGTATCCCTCACTTTCACCATATAATTAGTCGGTTCGTCTTCTTTCTCAATCAAAAACTCCTCCAATGACATCTTTTACACAGTTCTTTATTTGCTAGTAATATATTGCAACCTACTCACTATGGAGAGGCTCACAGAGGAACAAATAAGCTATTATTATTAAAGGGGAAACAATAAAGGGGAGGGGAAAAAGGCACTCTACAACTTTTTGAGTTTACTCTAAAATGTAAGAGTTGAATTAAAGTCTTCCCCAAAATTTCGGGCTTCATTAAACTTATAAAAAATAAAGATAAAATATAAAATACAGTAGCCTAGGAACCAACAACAATATTGGCTCTTGAGTCTTGGCATGTTATGCATGAACAACTACAAATACAACCTTTTCTTAAAATTGAACATACTCAGAAGGTGATTATAAAGATATGAGCCTTCTAAATATCAAAGGAAACAGTATAAAAGTGTTAATCAGTTTATCTAAAGATAAAATAGAGATTTTCTAAAGAAAATGTAGCACAAATATGAGCATTAATCCAAATGAAACTAAAAATGGCTTTAATCTAAATGTTTATATATTTTTAAGAATGTATGGGCTATGAAATCATATCTAAAATGAGTAATATTTCTATATATCTTTGAGGTCAACAATGATTAAAAATAATAAGAAGAATTATACCACACAGATATGTAATTTTTAAGGTTCACAAAGCAATATATATATATATATACATATACATATATGATATATACATATACATATATGTGCATGTGTCTCATCATAAAGAGAACTTCTGGCATAATAGTGGTATAATAGGGTTATAATCTTTGAGTGAAACAGTGGAAAGAATTTGAAGTCCAAGGAACTATGTTCAAATCCTGGCTCCGCCACTTACTACCTGTGGAGCTATAGGCAAGTCACTTAAATATCTCAAGGTCCTAGATTCCTCTTCTGTTACATGAGAAGCTTAGACTAGATGACTCTTCTAGCTTTAGATCTATGATATGATCTCATGGTAAGACTGCTGAAACAGGAATAGATGGTTAAACATTTCATTTGTATACAACTAAGAAATATTTTTTTTTTTATATTTGAAACATTTAATGTTAAGACCTCGAATTTCAGATCCATTTCCTTCCTCCCTTGTCACCCATTCCCTCTGGGGAGATAAGTAATTCAGTATATGTTGTACATGTCTAGCTGTGTAAAACATTATCATAGTAGATATATTGTACAAGGCTGCTTATAATTCCCTCCCACTCATCCCACCCCCCCACCTGGTCCATTCCCTATATGATCCTGTCCCTCTTCTATACTGGGTACTTCCAACCTCCCCTCCCCCCAAGGAGGCCCTCCCATCCATCATCCCTCCTCTCATCCCCCTTCCCCCTATTCTGCTGCAGGTTGAGATATCCCATTTAGTATATATGTCATTCTCTCCCTGAACCTAAATCAATGAGAATGTGGTTTTGCCTTTTTTGCCTTCCTATTCTCCCCCTCCCTTGCAAACACTTCCCCTTGCTTCTTCTACATGAGATAGTTTACCCTACCCTGTCTCTCCCCATCTCCTCTTGCCACTTTCCTCTCTCACCTCATAATTTCATCCCTTGAGTATTCTCCCTTCCCAACAAATTCAACCTATGCCCTCTATCCATATATAACTGTAGCCATATACACACACATTCACATATGTATTCATATGACCACACACCCTTCTTCCATTATTTTCATAGTGAGAAAGATTTCATCAGTCACAGTTATTGCTTTTCCATATAGGAATGTAAATAGTTCAACTTTGATAATTTCCTTTTGATTTCTTTTCCCTGATTACTTTCTCAGGGATCTCTTGCTTCTTGTGTCTGGATGTCAAGTTTTCTATTCAATTCTGGTTTTTTTCTCAAGAATGCTTGAAAGTCCTCTATTCCACTGAATGACCATATTTTCCCCTGAAACAAAATACTCAGTTTTGCTGAGTAGGTGACCCTTGGGTTCATTCCCAGCTCTTTTGCCCTCTGGAATATCACATTCCATGCCCTTTGATCCCTCAGTGTACAAGCTGCCAGGTCCTGGGCTATTCTGATTGTGTTTCCACAATATTGAAATTGTTTCTTCCTGGCTGCTTGTAGTATTTTCTCCTTGATCTGGGGATTCTGGAACCTGGCTATAATATTCCTGGGAGTTTTCTTTTTGGGATCTTTTTCAGGAGGTGATCTGTGGATTCTTTCAACCTCTATTTTGCCCTCTGGATCTAAAACATTAGGGCAATTTTCCTTGAGAATTTCTTGAAGGGTGATTTCTAGGTTCTTTCTTTGATCATGGCTTTCAGGTAGTCCAATAATTTTTAAATTGTCTCTCTTGGATCTATTTTCCAGGTCAGTGGTTTTTCCCATGAGATATTTCACATTGCCTTCTAATCTTTCACTTGTTTGGATCTGCTTAACAGCATCTTGATTTCTCATAAAGTCATTAGCTTCCATTTGCTCCAGTCTAACTCTGAAGGAATGAATCTCCTCAGTGAACTTTTGAGATTCTTTTTCCATCTGGCAAATTCGACTTTTTAAGGCATTCTTCTCCTCATTGCCCTTTTGGGCCTCCTTTGCCATTTGAGTTAGTCTATTTTTTAAGGTGTTGTTTTCCTCAGTCAGGCTGTTGACCCTCATTTCATACTTTTCCTGCATCCTTCTCATTTCTCTTTCCAATTTTTCCTCCTCTTCTCTTATTTGATTTTTAAAGTCCTTCTTAAGGTCCTCTATGGCCTGCAACCCACTCATGTTTTCCCCTGGGGCTTTTGGAGCAGGACTTCTGACCTCACAGTCCTTTTCCCACTCTATGCCCCCAAAATAGGAGTTTAGGGTTGCATTTTTCTGTTTCCTTTGCCTTGGCATGTTGCCACTTAATTACTTGAATTTTGGGCTTGTTGCCACACTATGGCTTTAAGGCCAGATAGAGGAATTTTCGTCCCGAACGTGTGGGGGGCAACTTCCGTTTCTGGCAAGCTGTAAACCCACCCACGACTTCCACCCTAGATCACAATCCAGATCCAGGGAGGTTAAAGCAAGAGCGATTACCCCCCAAGACTGATCGCTGGATCTCCCTACAATTTGCAGGCCAGGAGCTGGAGCTGCCTCTGAAAACTACAAAATGGCGTGTCTCCTCAGCGGCTTCTAGCCCCCAGGGGAGGGAGCCGACGCATTCCCCAAATGCTGGTCCCAAAGTCCATAGGACACTAACCTCTTACTTTGTCCTAGGCATGTCTATGTTGATAATTCTGGAATCGCCACAGCTGCTGGTGTTCTGGGGTCTCTCCAGCCGGCTGCTGGCCCTGCCGCCCTGGGGCTAAAACCTCGGCTCATGGGGACCTGGGCTCGGCTCGGCTCCCCGCACTCTGCACGTGCGCTGCCTTCTCCCAGAGTGCTGTGCTGGTCCTTCCTGCAGGGCTGCTGGGCTGTCCTCAGCAGGAGGTTAGCTTCCCTGAGTTGTTCTGTGGGTGCTGGGGCTCCAGAAGTTGTTCAGAGTCCCCTTTTACATAGTGTGGGGGGAATCTGGGGGTAGAGTGGCTTGGATGAGCTGTTTCTACTCCACCATCTTGGCTCCGCCCCCCCAGAAATAAAATTTTTTAAAGCAATTGGGGTTAAGTAATTTGCTCAAGGTTACACAGCCAGTCATTATTTATGTGTGGGTGCCCATTTTCTGAGGCTGGATTCGATCCTGGGTCATCCCAACTCCAGGGCCAGCACTTCTACTCACTGCACCACCTAGCTGCCCCATGAAATAATATTTTTTTTAAAAGAATTAGGTTACTTTATTTAGCATTAGAATAAGATAAGGTCATTTTTAATAGCATATAATTCTTCTGCTAGCTAAACTGAGGCAATATGAACCATCACAGCCTTAGAAAGTTAGGTTGTTTTTAAGCATTCAACTATTTTTATATGGAGGCAGTGAAGTGTGGTAGCCTAAGCAGGATTGTGGCGGGTGGCGGGGTTCTGGGGAAGGAAAGGAAATAAGCATTTACTATAGCATTTACTATGTGCCAGGCATTGTGTAAAACTTTTACAGATATCATCTCATTTGATGTTCACAGCAACCTGCAAGGTAATATCCCCATTTCACAGTTGAAGAAACTGAGGCAGAACAATGTTTAAGTGGCTTGCCCAGGGTCCCAAAGCTAGTAAGTGTCTGAGGCCACATTTGAACTCGGGTCTTCTTGACTCCAGGTCTAGCACTCCATCTACTGTACCATCTAACTGAACGGTTAGATGAAAAGAAAACTAAATCAGCACCAGAGCATAACTTCAATGATGATCTCTGCCATTTATTAGCTATGATATTTTTAGGAACATCATTGAACCTCTCAAGACTCCAGGTTTTTCATCTGTACAGTAAGGGAATCAGACTAAGCTTTTCTGTCAGATTGCAAGCTCCATAAGGCCAAGGACTATCTTTTTTTCTTTTTTTATATCCCCAGGGCTTAGAGCATTGCCTTATTCATAGTAAGGGCTTAATAAATGCTAGTTGACTCACTAATTCTTTCTCCACTTCTAATATTTGAAGCTTCCCTCCTATCATCATTTTGCTATTTGAAAGTTATTTAATTCAACTCTGGGTATCAGTTTCCTCATTTGTAAAATAAAGGCATGAATCTAAACGACCCCTAAGGTCCCTTGTAATTATAATACTATCGGTAGATTATGATAGTAAATTACTAGTTATATTAAATTTTATGTAAAGAGACTCTAGACATGGCTCAGGATGAGAAGTGCAGGATTTAAAGTTGAAGGACCCAGATGGGTGGGAATCTAGACTCTTCCACTTACCTCTGTGAACTGCCTTCTCACTCTAAACCTATGATTCCATAATCTAGGTATTTATCATAATTACAGGAATTCTTTTATGGTCCTCCTTCAAGAAGACTATCAAAAAGTCAGACTTCTTTTTGATTTTCTTATCCCGGAATTCTACACAAGGTTCTCAGTTTTTGCAAACCTATAGAGACCTTCCTATTTCTACCTTTCCAGTGCTTCTCTTAGAGGCAATTCTACAAATAAATTCTTTAAGGGATTGCCATCCTTAATTCAATAGCTCCTCTATTAACTCAGAAAATAAGAGATGGCAGTGTCAATTTTTTTATCAATATACTTTATTTGAGATGCTGTAATTGGGGCAAAAGGCTATCCACTATGATAAAATTCAAATTCAAACCTGAGCAATGTTTCTTTGGATGAGTGTGATGTATCAAGAGACTTGGTTCACTTTTTCAAAGAAGGAGGCAAAAGATAAAAGAATATACTGCTGAGCTGTCCTTAGATTCAAACAGAAATCTGCCCATTCACAGTAAGCCCTGCCCAAATATTAGAAACTATTTAGGTCATTTAAAAACCATGAGATCCAATCTTCCAATTTAACCTGAGATTTTTACAGTCTTTTTCCTCTGAGTAAAACTAAGTATACTGCTTGGGGAAAGCATTTTATTTGCAATCAAAAGCCCTGGTTTCAAATCCTGCCTATGCTACTTATATGGCCTATATGGCCTTTAATGGATTACTTGATGCCCCTGAATCTCAGCTTCCTAGAGGCAAGAAGACCTAAGTTCAAATGTGACCTCAGACACTTACTAGTTTTGGGACCCTGGGCAAGTTACTTAAATCTTGGTCTGCCTAAGTTTCCTCAATTGTGAAATGGGGATATTACCTTGTAGGTTGCTGCAGATTACATGATTTCTTTTTTTGTTTGTTTGTTTGTTTTTTGGAGGGCAATTGGGGTTAAGTAACTTGCCCAAGGTCACACTGCTAGTGTGTGTGTTTGTGTGTGTGTGTGTGTGTGTGTGTGTGAAGTGTCTGAGGTGGCATCGGAACTCAGGTCCTCCTGACTCCAGGGCCTGTGGCTCTACTCACAGCACCACCTAACCACCCACTGAATTACATGATTTCTAAGTCCCCTTTCAGTACTAAATCCTGTGAACTCTTGTCCTTCCTAGCAAAGTTCACCACTCCTGAATGTCCTACCAATATAGATCTTTTTAAGGTAATATGTATTCATTTTAAAATTTTTCTTATTTTATTTTTAATTTATGTAATAAAACAAGCATTTCCATAACATAGTATAATAAAAAGATGATTGTACATGAAACTGCAACTCTATTATATACAACTTGTGATTTCTTTTTTAAAAAATGATAGTTTATCATGTAAATTTCTTTTTTAATAGGTTTGTTGTCATATGCTGTCTTGGGGGGAGAGGGCAAGCCTATAATTTCATTGGAATAGAAAAGAGTGAGGAAAACTTCCTCTATCTACTAAAGCAGATTGGCACTGCTCTGCAATTACTAAGAGTTGCCTGAAACCCTGGGAGGTTAGATGATTTAGACAATGTTACACAGACATTATAGGCAGACCTGAGATTTGGACCCAGGTTTTCTTTGCTTGAATCCTATCTCTCTACACAATTCTCTCTGTGTAATTCTGCTATGGACACTAATAATGCTGGTCACTCAGGCAAAAATGGGTCAGGAGGAGGGCAGTAGGAGGACAGGATAAGATAAAACATCAGTGGCCCAACTTTGGTAAATCTTTTTTTTTTTTTTTAGTGTGAGGGTTTATTTAATGCAAATAAAAATGTGCAAAGCTTTTTATTCATTTTCTTCACTCCTCAGTCTAGCGTTTGGATTGGTGATCTTGATTGGCTAGATGAGCTTCTCTCTCAACAATAACTTTCTGATTCTTAGAGGAAACATTGTGAGCAACATCAGCACAGTAAGATTTATTGCACATCAGGAGCACTTCTAGCTCTTTGACATTGTGTACCAAAAACTTCTGAATCCACTTGGCAGCATGTGTTTTGTCTTCTTATTGCTTCCATAACCAATATCAGGCATCAAGATCTGGCCCTTGAATCGTCTTCACACCTTGTTGTCAATGCCTCTTGGTTTATGCCAATTTCTCTTGATCTTCATGTATCTATTGGACTGGTTCAGGATGAACTTCTTGGTCCTCTTCTTGATGATTTTAGGCTTCACGAGGGCTCTGAGGGCAGGCATGGCACCAGTGAAGAGATAGCAGTCCCTCCAAAGGAGGTGCCAACAGAAAGAGGGTCAATCTATCCACACCTAAACATACTTCTTTTTATCATTAATGAATAACAATCAGGAAGAGACAGTGTTTCTGCCAGGCAACAACTAATCTCTGGTTAAACCGTGTTTCCTTCCATCCCATGATTTTACATTATTTTCAATAATCATACCCTTCACTATTTATATTGCTAAATTTTCTCATGGTGTCTTTTACTTTACTTGTACACTTTAGCAAGGTATCATCTTAGTGCTGGGATGAATCCAAAGAGAAGGATGAAGAAACTTCTTAATAAATGTTGTTTTTGTTCAGCTGTGTCCAACTGTTTGTGACCCCATTAGGGGTTTTCTTGGCAAAGATTCTAGAGTGATTTGCCATTTCCTTTCCCAGTTCATCTTATAGATGAGGAAACTGAGGTCAACAGGATTAAGTGACTTGTCCAGGCTCACATAGCTAGTGTCTGAGGCTGGATTTGAACTCAGGTTCTCCTGATTCCAGAGCCAGCACTCTATCCATAGTACCATGAACCTGCACCCTCCTAGCAACTACATAATTGGAACTAAAAAGTTTGAGTATTGACTCCAGAGCAGAACAGTGGAGGATTGGATAGAAAGGCAAAGGACTATGACTACAGAGCAACATACTGTTAAATACAGTCACCACACCACATGAGTTTATTTTGCTTAATTCTCTTTGTTTAAAAAAAAGATTCTCTAGAGGGAGATGTCACTAGAAACTGACATATATTTGGTGAAGTAATTGGTGTTAAGTGACTTGCCCAGGATAACACAGCTAGTTGTGTCAAGTGTCTGAGGCTGGATTTGAACTCAGGTCCTCCTGGCTCCAGGACTTGTTCTCTATTCACTGCACCACTTAGAAGCTCTTTGACATCAATATTTTTTTTAAATATTGATCCAACCTTTTTTAAGCAGTACAATTATTTGAGGCAGGAGAGGAAACAAGGATTAACTAAACACTAAGTTAAGCACTGAGCATATAAAATCGCTCAAGGAATGTGCTTACAATCTAATTGGAAGATTCATTTTTAAAAAATGATCCTCCAAGAAATTATTTATTCTTAGATGAAATATAGCCACATGATATAGCCACATCATTCATTTTGCTTGTGAAGAAAGTTAACAGTTAGAATCTAACCTAGGAATTAACAAAATCTAACCTAGCCAATTATTTATTCGGGGGAGGGATCTTCAATTCACTTTATTCTGTTATAGTGACTGATACCTGGTGTGAGACCAGCAATAAAGAGGCTTGCAACATAGCCACATGTCCTAGCAGGGATTAGAACTGGTGTTTTGAAACCATATAAAAAGAAAATGAATACTCTTTTGATTTGCCATGCTACCTACTTTATCACTTTTCTGCTTATTTGATCATAAAAAGGTTTATTTTTCATTTTGTGCCGATAACACTTAATATAACTTTTTAACACTTGGGAATCTTTGTTCACATGATATATATCCAAGGCATCAACATTTCTCATTTTGCTTCTTTCCCCCAAAGAGATGAAGTCACTGCAACAGAACTCTGTATTTGGATAACCCCATTGTGGTACTGATTAAGAGATGACTATCCCTTCAATATTTACAATTTGCTGTGTATAAACTCAGAAGACAGCTTTGCTTGACTTCTGTGTTCCTCCTTCTAGATTTAAAGAATCCACATTGCATCCCCTGACTATTGCTGGTCAATTTCAGCATCTTTGCAATTTCTGTGTATCACTCAGATCTCTGGTAGAATGTGAATTCCTTCAATGCTGCTGGCTCTATTCTCTAAATAATGCAAGGCTTTACACATTAGAAGTGTTCAATAAATGCTAATAGATGGTTAAGTTGATATGCTAATAAATTCATGAGCTCACTGGTTTGTGTTTCTCCTCCTCTAGTACAAATCCCAATCCTTTTCCACTTTCCCAACCCATATAATCCCTGGCTGTGTTCTGTGAATCTTCCATAATGGACCACTCCAATGTAACATAGGTTTGCCTCTGGGACTTTTAAAATCTCAGGGTTATCTATACAGAGATGCAGTATAGGATAGAAAGGAAAATGCTGTGCTTGGAGTCAAGAATACCTCATCACTCTCACTTCACTGTGTGACCCTAGGTAAACTATTTAACTTTTTCTATGTGTCTCAGACAGTTTCCTAGACACAAGAATTAGAGATGAAATGGGGTATTAAAATTCATTTGATCAAACTCCTTTATTTTAAGTCATGAAGAAACTAAGCCTCAGAGTACCTAACATCATACAGTATGTTTTTTATGAAGACAAAATGGCTTGCGATCTGCATTGGTCAAGAGGATTCCCGCACTGGGGGTGCATGCACTCAGAATTCTAACCAAACTACTCTATGTTACTTATTGTTCCTCATACATTATATCTAATCTCACATATTCATGCTTTTGCACAGGTTGAGCCCTATGCTTTGAATGTTGTCCAACTCCTGGAATCTCTGGATTACTTCAAGGATCAGTTCAAAAGCCTCTCCTACATGAGGCCTTTCCTGATCTCTTCAACTTCTAGTACACATCCCCCACATTATCTTGCAAAGTTTTGTAAATTTACTTATATGTGTAACTGCTGTTTTCCCAGATTGAATGTAAGCTCCTTAAGGGCATATATTGTTTATTTTTTGTCTTTGTATTCCCAATGCCTGTCATAGTGTCTGACATACAGTAGGAATTTATTGAAATTTTTGAATAATTGATTAAAAAGGAATCATTCCATTCAAACTCTATAGCATGACCTCCAAGACATAATTTATTAGGTCTCTATATGTCTCGCTGGGCAGCTAGGTAGTGCTATGGAGAGAGTGCCAGGTCTGGAGTTAGGAAGACTTATCTTCAAATATGCACCCAGATGCTTATTAGCTGTTTGAAACTGGGACTTACTTCCTCATTGGTAAAAAACAAAACAAAACAAAAAACCAAGCTGGTGAAGGAAATGGCAAACCACTTAAGTATCTCTACCAAGAAAACCCCAAATTAGGTCATGGAGAATCAGACATGACTGAAAAAGGACTCAATAAAAATCTGTCTCCCTATAGTATACCTCTTTTGATATCATGTCATTACCAAGTTACATCTGTATTCCCATTTATGCACAATGGGCACTTAATTTAAAGAAAGCATGTAAATCAGAATTCTGTTCTACCAAGTCAAATGCTTTCTTTAAAAATTAACACGGGGGAGGAACCAAGATGACATAGTAAAAGCAGGAACTTGCTTGAGCTCCCTCTCTAACCACCTCTAATACCTGTAAAAAAATGACTCTAAACAAATTTTCGAGCTACAGAACCCACAAAGTGACAGAGAAAAACAAATCTCCCATTGAAGGTAGCCTGGCAGACCTATAGGAAGGGTCTATCATCAGTATAGAAAGTCCTGGGACTTTATGGATGATTTGTGTTGACCTCTTGGACCTTGTCTGTGGATCTGTGTTGATTTCTATACTGATGATTTGTGTTGAGTTCTTAGCCCTTGTTGGTGGGTCTGTGTTGATTTCACCAGCAGATAGTCAATTGATGATGGTGCTGGCAATGTGTTTGAATGTTGTTTTGGCTCTGTTGAGCTTTGTCTTCCCAGAAACAGGAACTGTGAAGGACCTGATGTGGACTGCACACTGTGAGCTTTAATATGGAATGGGAACTGGACAAGGAACTGGATGAAGAACTGGACAGGGAGCTGGACAAGGAACTGGGAGCTGCCTACCTTTGAACCCAGGTGACAGTTGTGTAGATTTGGGCAGGAGCTGGGACCATGGAAGAGGAACCATGGCAGCTGAGAGCCAGCCTCTAGTCAAGATGAAAAGATCTCTTCTTAGGCACCTGATGCTAACTGAGAAGATTATGATTTACTGTGATCTATGGGTGGAGAACTTTGACCTTTGTACTTTGTGTCCATTAAGGAGACAAGCCTTCTTAAGGATGATTGAATTAAGTACTTACTAAATTGAATTACCAAATGATTGTATCTTTTGCTTAAAACTATGTGACTACTTTGGTGAAAACTATGTGGCCATTTTGGTGATAAGTTGTTTTGTCATAACATTGTGAATGTTGTACTTTGATTTCTGTGAATGTTTTGCCTTAGTTTACTGCTGAATAAATAGAGAGTTCACTATACTATGTAATCAGAACCTTGAAGCTGTTCACAGCAGCAGTCCTCTGGAAAGCTGCTCATGCTTGGCTTTATAGGTGGGTGAGGAGGAAAGAAGGGAAAGAATCTGGAAATCAAAGTTTTAAAAACAAATGTTTAAAAAACCTTGTTTTTTTTTTTACATGAAACTGGGAAATAAGGTATACAGACACTAGGGTATATAAATTCATCTTGTCCTACTAGAAAGTTGGGGGGTAGGATATAAGAGAGAACAGATTGGGGGAAGAGGTATTCAGTAGGCTCACTGTCTTGGGATAGGGAGAAAATTTGTAACTCAAAATCTTGCAGAAATGAATGTTGAAAACTAAAAATAAATAAATAAATTTGAAAAAAAATTAAAAATTAACACAAAATAAGTACATTGGTATCTCACGATTACATATTTCTGATATGAAATATATCCTCACTATATTATATTCTTTATATATTTCAGATATGTTGTTGATCAAGATATATGAAGGTCTGTCTCTTTTCAGTTTTTAATCAATGATATCATCACACCCCATGCATGTCCCATGCCTTACGTTATCCCAACTCTTCACAGTCTTCTAGCCCTGGACAAACTCTTCTGAAATAGAAGAGGAGCTCAGAATCACTTGGATTCCATTATGTCATACAAGACACTAAGTTTGTAGCTTTTCATCATCTCTTTCTCTACTGGTGTCTACACTGTAGGAATGCTAGTCAGTAGTCACTGATGCCCTCTGTGTTATCTTTTCCGCTTAGAGCAGGGGTGGGGAGCCCACAGCCTTGAGGCTACATTTAGCCTTCTAGTTTCATGGGTATTGCCTATTGACTGAGGTCAAGTTTTTCAAAACAAATAATTTTATTAAGGGGATTTGTTCTGTGGGGTTTGGATTCAGTAAAAGGGACACACTTGAGGACCTAGAGGGTCACATGTAGCCTCAAGGCCACAGGTTCCTCACCACTGGTTTAGAGCATTACCTGTGATCATCTCTATTCTCTTAGTTATCATTTGTCTTAAAAATGAACCCATGAGGGACAGCTAGGTGGTGCAGTGAATAGAGCACAGGTCCTGGAATCAGAAGGACCTGAGTTCAAATCCAGCCTCAGACACTTAACACTTACTAGCCCTGTGACCTTGGGAAAGTCATTTAACTCCAACGGCCCTTTCTCTCCTCCAAAAAGCAAAAAAAAAAATGAACCCAGGAATGCCTTTAAAAATCTGCTATTTCCAGCATGTCTCTCTCCTGAATGTATTTGTTCTGGTCTTCTCATTATTTCCAAGCTAACCTTAAATGTTGTTTCCACTCCCTCATAAAATACATGGATCAAAGTACAAATTCATAGATCACAAATATGGGGAGGAAGAAGAAAAAGAAAAAAGAGAAAGCCAAGGAAATGGGAGGGAGAAATAAAAGAAGAAAGAGGAGAGCAGGGGAAGCAAGAAGATGGAAGAGGAAGAGAAGAGTTGAATGAAAAAGAAGAGAAGGAAGAGAAAGGAAAGTTGGATTTTTTTCAAGACAGCAAAGTACTGATCCTAATTAAGCCTCACATTATCCCCAAGATTAAGTACTACAGATATCATTAGGTCCATTTTACAGATGAGGAACTCAAGGCTCAGAGAATCTAAGTTACTTTACCAAGGTTATACAGCTAAAAAATATTAGAGGTGGTATTCAAACCCATGTTTCCCCCCTCCAACTCCAGCATCCTATTCATTGTGAAGTGTTGCATTACTATGATAAATGCCACAGTAATGATATAATTTCAGGCCCTCTAAATATAGGTTGTTAACTGTCTAAAGACAAATGATTAAATGTTACCAAAATTCCACTGGGGTATGTGTGTCTAGGTCCATGAAGAGCATAAAGATAGCACCTACTTTCAGTTTCTACTTATTCCACCTGGCTTTGGAGTCTACACCTGCCTAGGCATCATCAGAAACTCATCACTCTCTGTGGCTATGTCCCAGCCTCTACTCACTAGTCCAGATATTGCAAGACAAAAGAATGAGGACAAAACTAAATTACAAGTTCTTAGGCTTCAGCAGGTAAGGAGGATAGGACAAGACAGAGGCAAAACTTTGCAGCTTAATTAGATTTTTCTGAGTTTGTGCTCTACTAGGCTGATCTTTAAGACCCTATATCACTTCTATGAAATAATGAGGCATAATGGGATTTTATTAAAGATATTTTGATATATAAATAAATCATCTATTGAGATCTCAAAAATAGGTTTCATTTTATTGTCACATATAACTGACCCAGATTAAAAGATTGTTTTGGAGAAGCTCATGTAAATTCTTGTCAAATATTCTAAATACATCTAATAGATGGTCACACACCTTTGATCTCACCAACACCTAAAATCTTCCCACTTCTCTAATCAAATGTTTTAAATTCCGCTGTCTGACCATAATCTCCTCTCCTGCTCCATCTCTGTATGTCTCATTCCTCTAAACCTATTCTTCCTCTTTACTCTGACCTCCAGTGTTTTTCCATCCATCCCCAACTCTGCCCTCCCTTTCCTTGTTTTCCAAACTTAACCCTGTCTTTAAGGAGTGTAAAGTGTGACTATCCCCACCACAATTTTCAAATCCCCTTCTTTTTTGTCTTACTCTTGCTCCTATCTTGACGAATACCCACCATGTGCCTTTTCCACTGGTGAAAGATATTGTAGAAAGTTATACATCATGTTGACTACAAATTCGTTATCCTATCTCATCTAGTCCCTCACTATTACTACTATTGAAGTCCCATCAGTGACTGGGAGTTGATCAGTGATTGCTCCAAACTCTCTTCTCTCTTCAAGCCTCCTACCTACCCTCTTCTGAATGCTTTACTTAGAAAACAGAAGCCATCTATTTTTATTCTCCTCCCACCACTTTCCCTGTTCTATAGTTCAAAGCATGTCAATATCAATCCCCATTTCTACTTCCTCTTTTTGTAATCTCTGAGGAAGAGATAGCCTTTCTCCTGTCCAAGGTCAACTCCTCTGCTTTTGTCCCATATCCCACTTCTTCTCCTCAACGTTCAGTTCTTCCGTAGCTTGTAGGGAACCTTTCCTAGTTAGATCTCTCTCTCCCTTCTCCTCCAATTACCTTCTTTATCTTTATCTGCATTTAAGTTGTATAACCCCAAATGACTATAAACTCTTTGAAGACAGAACTTCTTTTACTTTGTTTTGTTTTGTTTTCCCTCTGTGTATCATTGAGCAGTCAGTCTGATTAAAAGGTCTGAAATAACATTACTATGATCAATAGGCATAATAATGCAACACTGCACAGTGGAGAGAAATCTGGAGTTGGAGTGGGACAACTTGGATTTAAAACACACCTGTAATACCAGACTACAAAATGCCAGGTACTAGGTCAAACTCTGGGAAGACAAAGAAAAGCCAAAAGTAGTCCCTTCTCTCAAAAACCCCACAGCTTAATGAGAGAAACCCCTTTAAAACAAATACAAACAAACAATTCAGTATAAACTGGAGATAATCAATAGAGGGAAGGGACTAGCATTATCAAATATGGGGAAATTTCTCATTGAAAGGATTTACCTAGCATAGTTCCTTATATACATAGCAAGTATTTCATTAAATTCTTGTTTTGGTTTGGAAAAAAGACAAGGAAAAGAAAAATAAACCCTAAATTTACCTGCTGTATTTCAAAGCAAACTTAGGGTTTTAAATTATACTAGTGTCAATTTTCTTCCTCTTATTATTCACTTTCTGACTTAGGTTCTAGGTGATCTAAGCACTAAATTGCTTAAATCACATATTTAAAAGTATATGTATTTTAGTGTCTAGAAATAGTTGTTTTTCAAATGAAAAAGTATCTTTCCCTGTTTTCTCAGATGACCTACTAAAAGTTAAACATTTCCTTAAGCCTGCTATTTTATCACTTAATTGCATTTCTGCCTGATTTAATTTAAATATGTAATTTTGTACCACCTCCATATCTCATTTTAGCATAAATGCTTATTAGTGACTTTTTCTTTCTAATCAAAAGCCCATTTTAGCTGGTTTGTAAACTTTAGATCAATTAGCAATGGGGGGGGGGCAGGGTGGCAAAGAATCCCAAAATTTCATAGGCATTTGTTTTACATGATTACAGAGCATACATTATCATCTATGATGAGATGTTCTTTCTGATTACAAGTAGCATTCTACACAATGAAAGTAAAAAGCAAATCAATTGTTAACTGAAAATGTCAATGGTGGAATATTTTTTCAGACTTTAAAATGTATTCTCACTTTTATCAAGGTGATATATCATTTGGAGATTATATTGGTATTTTATGGAAATCACAGATGATTGAAATGACAATGTAAACATAAATAATAACTTGTATAATATGAAGCATTATGTAAACACATTACAGATAACATTTCTAGAATGTACCATCAGTGAAAACCACTCTGCCTGCCATTTTTCCTGCCATGACTTCTCCAATTGAATTTTGGACACTGTATTTGTTTATTTGTTTGTATTTAAAGAAAACATGTGGATAAAGTAAGTCAAGGTTGGGAAGGCTAAGATTTTTAGCCATCCTTTCCATATACAGGTTTTTTCTTTCTTTTTCAGTAAAGTAACTCCTCTGAGGGTCAATTAAAATGAAGTAGTGATATGTAGTAGGAAGAAACCTGGATTTGGAGTTGGGATACCTAGGCTCAAAACTCAGATCTGTTACTTATTCATGACTTAGCAGCTTTACTTCTTTTCTCCATTACTCCAATCTTCATCTATATTTCGACTTAGTTAGAATAGAGGATTACAAAGATATCTTTCTATTTTAAATCTTATGATCTGAGAATTGAACATTTACTAGTCTTCAACCAGCTCAGAACTAGGATCTTAAAGTTTAGGTCAGCAGAGCAAAAGCTCTGGATTTGGAGTCTGAGGACCTGAGTGCAATCTTGATTGCTCTGCTTACCTCCTTTCACTTTCAGGGGCCTGACTTTCCTCACTCCTAAGAGGAAGGCAAGATAAATCAAGTCACATGTATTTATTAAGTACTTACTATATGCTAAGCACCATTCTAAGCCCTGAGAATAAACGGAAGAAAGAATACAGTCCCTGCTCTCAAGGAGCTTTGGGGTGAGAGGGAGAGAGAACAGAGAGTCCTAAAAACTGTCTCCTGAGGTAGATAATTTTTACCGTGCTCATGGATGATGGTGAATCCATCTATCATAAGGAAACAGTAGGGAAATATCCACACTAATGAAATCATGAGCCCCTGAAATAATAATGCCATTTAGTTAAAATGCTGATATATACAATATACTTGTACAATACTATATATATATAATACATGTACATATATACAATACAATATATATACATATATACAATATGCTCATTAATACAATTTAAACTTGTGATATTTGAGAAGCAATGTGGTAGAGCAAAGAGCACCCAACTTGAATTATCTGGACCTGCATTCAAAGGTCTCTGACACTTAGTAGTTGTGGGATCATGGGCAAGCCACTTTACCTCTCTGAGCTTCAGTTTCCTTATCTGTAAAATGGGAGAAACAATATATTACAGTACTGACCAAACAAGGCTATTCTGAAGATTCAATAGATTAAGTTGTAATATAATATACCATTATTATTTAGTAATAATCTTATTTAGAGCACCCCACAAAAAATTGAGTAAATTTCCAGTGGTCAGCTTATGGGAAGACACAACCAAGAATCTCACAGGGATGGCCCAGTATGAATTGGCTGTGATCTATATCATAAGAAGGAATTTCTACCTCTATGAGGTCACAGATCTATTGAAATATTACAGAGGAATGTTTAAACATCAGGAAAAAAAAACAAATAAAGAATAATGCATTGTGGTTTAATTAAACAAACACTTATTTTAATTATCTCCATTGTACAAAGCACTGTGCTGAATATAGTGGGAGTGAGGGGAAGGAGATATATAAGGTCAGAAGTCATCAGTGACCTTTTCAATTTAACCAGTAGAAAACCTCAGTCACTGTGAAACTAGCATTTGGAATTCATGATGGTCTAGGTGTAGTCTCGGCCCACTTCCCAACCAGTTTTATTTTACCATTCAAGTTTTACTTACACATATACTAGTGACTTTTTAGGGACTCTGTCTAGATTGGCATTATTCCCTAGAAGACATTAGCAGTTTTAGGGATTTGGAAATGAAGAACCTGGCATTGTATATAGTAATGTCAAAGAAATAAGCTTGTCTAATCCATTAATACTAGAATAGTGCTTACTCGATGCATTTAAACAGATTAATAAATTCCACAGAGAAAAGGAGCTCCCATTTATAACATAGATATCATAAGGCAAGATCTTTAGCAAACATCTTTCAATGTTAGAAATCAATCTACAAGGATGTATTAAGCACCTACTATGTGTCAATCATTGTGCTAGGCACTGTGAATATTCAAAGAGTGAACCAGTCCCTGAATTCAAAGATCTTACATACAGCTGGAGAAGACAGCAAGTAAAAACAAATACACAGAGAAAATAAGATTATACAAAACATATACAACATAGACCAAAGAAAGGTATGCATTACTAGATGGGATGGATTAGGAAAGGCTTCAGCACTTAAGTTGAGCTTTGAAGGAAACTAGAGATTCTGAGAGCTTACAAGGAAGAGGGAGAGTATACCAAGCAGGAAAACTTCATCTGTGGAAGATGCAATTCATGGCTCCATGAAAATAAATGTGTTGGGGAAAAGCAGTCACTCTAGGCATGGAAATTAGCCTTGTAACGTGAGAATGAGATTTGCCACGAAGCACTTTCATATAGATGTTTACTTCTAACCTGTCAAGGGGATATCTCTGGCAGACATCTCATTCTGTATAGACCTGCCCAAGTGAAGCCCTGGCATATGCCAGACCACTATCATAGAGTGGGAAAATAGGTGTAAAATAAATCCTGGTTTGAATATCTCATTACATCATCCTCATCCTGAATTTTGTGATATTTTATATTTTGTAAATAACATGTATTTCCACTGGTTTACTTCATTCTACAAATACTGGTTGTTAATGTTTGTTGTATATTTGAATTTGTGTATTTGCCTGTGCAAAAATATGGAGACTTGAAATGAAATGTCAGGTATGAGAAATAGCAAAAGGGTCAGGACCATAGAATATACCAAGGGGGATAGAGTAAGAGCCTGAAAAGGTAGGAAGTGACCAGGTTATGAAGCACTTTAAATACCAATAGAGGGTGTATTTGAGCCCAGAGATAATAGGGAATCAGAGGAATGGAACGAATAGAGAAGTGACATGATCAGACCTGCATTTTTGGAAAATACATTTTGGCAACTATGTTGTTAGAGGCATAAAGAGGGTCATGATTCAGGCAGAGACTGTCTGGCCAGCAGGAAAAAAAAAAATAAGAAGAAGAGAAAGAGGCAGGAAGTGGCTTCAAGTTGGATTTCTTTAGACAGAAGAAACAGAAATAGGAAATAAGGAAGAATAAATAAGAAATAAATTTTCTGATAGAAATCAGATAAATATAACTACTGTTCATATTAAGATATTGACAGGAATATGGCAACCACACATATGGATACAATATATGCATACAATTTCATACTGAACATAAAATACCCCTTACATGAAAACCCCATATACCTAACAAATTTGTACCACAACAGGCAAAGATTGGTATAAACTTTGAAAAAAGCAAATTACTTTCTCCCAGCAAAATAATGTGTGTACACACACACACACACACACACACACACACACACACACACACACATATATATAAACAAGTATGTGCACACATTCACTTCATATATTTGCTAGAAAATCTGAACAAACAAAATAAATCAATAAAAATAGAAATAGTCTAGGAAAAAAATGCCATGCTCACTTAAGCACCTCTGGCTCAGATCCCAGGCACAGCAAATAGATAGTTTGACCATGACAGTTAATAGTAAGAGTACAAGAGTCAAAGGGGACTGAGGAACTCAAATTCAATAGGTTTAAAAGATGAAAGCAAAGGTAATGGTCCAACTAGATGGTACAATGGATAGAGTCCTGGGCTTAGAGTCTAGAATTTGTTGTTGTTCAGTCATTTCGGTCATGTCTGACTCTTCATGACCTCATTTGGGATTTTCTTGACAGAGATACTGGAGTCATTTGCCATTTCCTTCTCCAGTCCATTTTACAGATGAGGAAACTGAGTAAAACAGGGTTAAGTGACTTGACCCGGTTGACTAATAAGTGTATGAGACTGGATTTGAACGTTGGTCTTTCTAACTTCAGGCCAGGCACTTTATTGTACCACCTAGCTGCCAGAAGACCTGAGTTTAAATGTAACCCCAAACACTTATGTAGCTGTATCATCCCAAGCATGTCATTTATCCATTTTCAGACTCAGTTACCTCATTTGTAAAATGGGCTTAATGAAAGAACTAACGTAACAGGGTAAGGTTCAAATGAGATATATGTAAAGAAAGTACTTTGTAAATGTAAAGTGCTATATATAAATGTCAACTACTGTTATTATGTAGGGTAATCCAGTTTGAGTTTCTTCTTTTCTGGCTTGAGTTTCAGAGGAATGCATCTTCTGAAATAGGAAAGATAGATTATTGAAATGATTTTAAATTATATAGAGATAATTCCTAGACTTTTTCACAAAGTACTCCATGTCTGGATGTAAATCACCCAAAGTAAGTGGTGGTTTTCAGATTTGAGAAGTCTCAAGGATGTCTCTATTATGTCCTGGAGACAAGGAGAAAGCAACAAACGCTTTCCAATTGTTTATGCCAGATCAATGTATGGGCACTAGTTCCCTTCAGCAGGGAGTGTCTAAGCACCAGAACTTTTTTCTTCTTCCTCTGGTTACTCCTCAAAGCTTCATGTCTCTTCTGGAAGCACATGTGGATTTTGGTCACCATTCCTGTCACCGTGATGGGTTGTGCCAACTAGTGACTACATGACTTCGGGACAATCATTTAAACTCTCAGGATCTTAGATTCTTAGTCTATACAATGAAGAAGTTAGACTAGGTGACCTCTAGCTCCAAATCTGGATCCTAGGATCTTATGACTGACTTTTCTCAACAAACTGAACCTCATCTGACTTAATAGCTCACATTTAGATTGTTCTTTATAATAAAAAGATGTTTTCTTCACAACTCCATGAGATAGAGCCTGCAAGTATTTATTACCCTACTTGTACAAATTAGGAAATAGAGACTTAGAAAAGTTATAAGAATTACCCAAGGTCACCCAAATAGTAAGGGGTGCAATAGGGTTCCAAACCCACATCTTCTAAACCCAACTTTAATGCTTGCTTCTACCCCTCCTCCCCACAAAGAACTGTAAGCAATCTACAAAAAATTTATTTTTAAAAGTCATAATGTTACCATAACTTTATGAGAATTTAATATTTTTAAGATGATAATTTTATTCAAGTAATTTCCCAGTATTTATTTGCATACTAATAATAATGTTTTAATTTTATATGACCTCTCTCTATTTATTACAGCATGTCCAATCTTACAGTATGCCCAGCAATGTTCTGTTAGTCATTAGTTACTGCAAGAATTTGAAAGCCATAAAACTCAGTTCCAGATAACCTATAATTCAGATTTTAATTTCGTCCATTCAATAGACACCAAACACTTATTGTATATAAGGCAGTATGTTACATGCCAAGATATTAGCTATCAATTTTTGCTCCAAAGGCAAGCATCCCAAATGTCATCTGGAACAGGAAGAGGGAAACATAATTCCCCATTGAAAATAATGCAGGAAGACATATTTAGTTGTTTAGGAGGAGGAATCATCTACTACAATAGCTTCTAGTTAGTGAGCAAGTATATAGCCTACTTTTTGCGCCCTCTAAACTTTGATGCCTTGAGACAAAGTAGGTTGCTACCCTGTCCTGATTATGGCCCTACTAGGTGTTTTGTGGAATCTAAGGAATCATCCATCCACTCAACAAGTATTTATGAAGTGCCTACTAGGTGCAAAGAACTCTGGCCCATGTTATAAGGGAAGGAAAGACTGAAAGGAAAAATTCTTGTCCATCAACAGCTTATGACCCTTAACATTTTCATTTATTACTTTCATAAACAGAATTTGAATTTGAGCCATATTGCATCTTTTCCTTCTAGAATTTATTACTTTAGCTTGAGAAAATGTTTCTTAAAAGCACTTTCACCTGATACTTCCTTTGACTTTCAGATTCACTGGAACTCCAACACAAATTCAAGAAATACGAAACAACACAATATGCTAACCCTAAGATAATACACATGAAACCACAGACCTGCACTGTCCCACTTTCATAGTCAAAGACACGAGGCTGCGGCAAAGAGAGAAGGGATCAGCATTCAGTAAAATAAAGTCACAGTTCTAAATTGAACATATGCATTTAATATGAAAACCCAATTGTAAAACATGCCTTGGGGTTTAAGTATAAATTAAACTTTCTAGAAAGGAGCTGCTATCACTTCCAAATCTGTTGCTTCCAATTTTGGCTCAATTTGTACATTTTACTTAGGACAAGTAGGACATGATAGCTTAATATTATATGTATCATAAAACCTATCTTAATTGCCTTGTTCTCTTCACCCTAGTTAAACCCTATGCCTCTATTGAAAAGCAGGAAAACTTCATCTGTGGAAGATGCAATTCATGGCTCCATGAAAATAAATGTGTTGGGGAAAAGCAGTCACTCTAGGCATGGAAATTAGCCTTGTAACTTGCGAATGAGATTTGCCATGAAACACTTTCATATAGATGTTTATTTCTAACCTGTCAAGGGGACATCTTTGGCGGACATCTCATTCTGCATAGAACTGCCCAAGTGAAGCCCTGGCATCTGCCAGACCACTAGCATAGAGTAGAAAAATTGGTGTAAAATAAATACTGGTTTGAATATCTTGTTACATTAGCCTCATCCCAAATTTTGTGATACTTTATATTTTGTAAACAACATGTATGTATTTCCACTGGTTTACTTCATTCTACAAATACTGGTTGTTAATGTTTGTTTTATATTTGTATTTCTATAATAGTTTCCCTCAAGTAATGGCTATTCCCATCTAAATTCTGCATCCCTATTTAGGGAACGGGGAATGATAATCACAAAAAAATCTAATTGTCTTCTTAATAAGTACAATAATTGGCTCTCTTTGGTTTCAAATTCTCTATTTTGTAACCTATAAGTTGTAATTGTAACAATTTTGTAACCTATAAGTCTCATTATATACCCCAAATATAATTAACATTTATATAGTGTTTTACAGTTTGCAAAGGATTTTATATATTTCATTTGATTTCAACAACCTTTTTAGGTGAGTGCCACTATTATCCTTATTTTACAGAAGAAGAAGTTGAGACTCAGAGAGGTAGTCTTGCCCAAGGTAATACAGCTATTAAGTGTCCTAAGTGAGAATTTGAGCTCAGGTTTTCTTAACTGCCAGTATGTTATCAACCATGGCTCCCTATGAGCAGGGAGAAAAGAGATTTGTTAACAATCAGGTCTACCATAAAACCAAAAACTCCTAGGGACAAAGAAATCTAATGATTTCTTTAGCTTCCTTACCCTTCATTCCTTTGAAGCTAGGCCCATTTGACCATCCCTTATAGATGTAGTCTTGTCTAGATTCTGAGGACCAACAATCTCCATAGGCAGGCAAGGTTGGGAAAAGGTTTAAAGAACTCAACATCAAAAGATCTGGCACCTTAAATCACTGTTGTTGCTTGTCCTGTTCAGACTTTGTACCTTAATTCTAAAAACTGGGTCCCTGGCTTCTCCCCCCTGATTCTGAGACTCTATGTGAGCAACCTATCTCTCTAGATTTCTGCCTTGCCTCCCCCTCCAGTCTTTGTAGTAACTAAGCTCTTATCATTTAGCCTAGTGCCAGGGGTGGGGAACCTGCAGCCTCAAGGCCCCACATGACCTTCTTGGTCCTCAAGGGTGACTCTAAGGTTCCCCACCCCTGGTACTAGGCTTTATGTCTGAATATTTGATTCCTGATGCCCATAGCCCTGTTACCATGCCCCGCCCACTAGGTTGCCCCCCCCCATCTTCCATTTACTAGTGTTCAATGCCACCTTCATTGCTATCTACTTAGACTATCTCTACCCATCACTTTGCTATTTGCTACCTAAGAGACCTTTGTATTTATACAATCAAAGTTTTAATAAAATGATCTCTAAAGTCCCTACTGGTTCTAAATCTATTGGTCTATAATTTCATCTTTGCCTAACCTAAGCATATCTCAGTACTCTTCATATCAGCCTTCTCTGGTCTAATTCATTGAGATAAATAACTGAATTGTTATTATGATAAAGAACTTAAAATGATAACTGTATCTGCACTCATAAAATGTTTTCTTTTCACAGGATTCTCCTCCCCCACCAGCAGTTTGTTTATTTCTTTATTTTTTATCTATAACCAAAATTTGATCAAAATCTTGCTTTCTTCAAGAGCATTACTTTGAGGAAATATTGTTTAATGGAGAGATTAGTAGAAATGGAATTGGGTCAGATGGCCTGAATAGTGGTACTGATTCAGGTACAAGTTTATAGTATGACCTTGGGAGATTCTAAAAAGCATACTGTAATTACACAGTTTGATTTTCAGAAGCTCACCTACACCAGTGCTATTTCTGCTAAATCATAGTACCTAATGTCATATGTGGCTTACCTTTCTTTACAACTCTTTCAATCTCTCATATTTTTTCCTATTTCAAATTGAAATGGAAAACTACTGCTCTGTAGACCTAATGTGAAAAACTTCACAGAAACAATAATTTAAGTAAGGATCAGCCATCAAGTGAAACAGACCAAGTTTGTACCTGACACTCCCCCTCCCTGACACATCCCCATCTCAGTCTCACCTGAGTCCTTCATTCACATCTGATTTCCCAGTATCCAGGCCCCAATTCTACAGAAACTCACCCTGACATATAAATGAGAGGGAATGGTCTTCCCTCTCCTAATAGCTCTTAACAGTTGAATTTTAGACTGAGAACAGAGGTTCCAGAAATCATCCTATGGCCAGTGCCTGCCTATTCCTTTTATTTAGGCTGACCTTGATTTCAGATAATATTACTTGACCAAAATACTTTATGGAGTATAGTCATCCTAGCCTTAATTACTCTACTTCTAATATAATAAAATAAAAGTGTCTATTCATAAAAACCATTCCACCGCTTTCCCTGAGAAGAAGTTTTCAATAGGACATTTTTGAACATGAATGATAATCTACAGTTGCAGGAATTTATGACTTTTTCATCTACTTGGAATAAACCACATATTCTCTCAAACTATTGTGAGATGACAGAATTTGGACTCTAAGGTCCATTCAAAACCTGCATTCAAAACCTGGCTCTACTACTTATCTATATAACCTTGGACAAGTCACTTAACCATGATGGACATTGGTTTCCTAGTCTCTAAATTAACAGAATTAAATTAGATCATCTCAAAGATCCTTTTCAGCTCAGCATCCTATGACTTACTTGATCATTATCACCTGTGATGCAGTTTTTTTTCCAGCCTCTGTAATATATTACATTTAAAACTATAGCATTTCTGATCGGTTTAGGTCACTGGCCTATCAGCCTACTGAACTGAAATTAATAAGGGAATTGTGCACAGGTACTGACAGGGATTACAAGGTAAGATTCAGGATCTGAGGTGAAGGCATGCGTCAGGAAGTGAAAATTGGTAGGGTTCCACAAACTGCTAGCTCTTCTGGGGCCCCTTGCTCCCTTTCAATTTAACTGAACATGATTAACAGTTATTAAGCACCTATTGTGCACAAGGCAATGCTCCATATATTGAGGATTAAAATGTTATTGTAAAAGAATAGCATAACACCAACATTTTTACTATAATTTAGTCTGAGGTAGTTCACAAAATGTCCTTTTCTTCAGTTGCCTGCCCCTTTAATTTTTATCTAGATCAATTAAGATGTAATCTGAGGAGGAAGAAAAACAACAGATTTCCAACAAGAAATCCAAAGAATTCTCTAGGATTTTTTATGTTTTTTAGGAACTTCAATCTAGATTCCTTCCTTTATTATGTTTTCCTAGAAGAGATGCAATGTCATTCCTGCTCTGGTCTCAATAACTTATTTTTTTTGCATCACTTAGAGGCACTTGTTCCAATTCATAGTCATTTTGTTCCTTGATTCTGTCCCCTGTAAACTGGGGCTTGATGAGGGAGAACATGAAAGAGAGGCCAAATACTTTGGGAAGAAACTGTCTGACCCTTAGGTGCCAATGATATCCCCTGACAAATTATAAGGTCATCTCCCCATGAAGCTAATTCACAAGCAGGATCACTTAACAGTTTACAGCAGAAATAAGCAGAGGGAATTATAGGTTTCATAAACCTAAAGTCATGAGGTAAGATTCAGGAACTAGGACACAATCAGGAAATGGAAATTAATGAAGACCAGACAGCTTCAAATTTTTTACTCCTCTTGTGTCTCTTCTTCCCTACCAGTTCAACAAATATTGATTGGGTGCCTGGTGTTTATAAGGCCCTGTACTAGGTGATAACAGGTACAAACAGGTGTTTGTTCTTTATTCTCAAAGAAAACCATGATATCAGGGAGATGATGACATGACTTACAGTTGACTTTGATTTGAGTGAGGGAGGGCTGTGCTAGGTCACCAGCCTCACTTTCTCCTCCAGAGTCATCTGTGTCCAGTGGCCAGATATTCATCAGGAGACTGGAGGTGGCCCAGGATGCAATGGGAGACCCTGGCCCTTTTAGGCTAAGGTCTTTTCAGGTTCCTACTTTGAATGAGTTAATACCTATTCAGTGAATCTCCTCCTTAAGTAGTTACTCAGGGAATGACCCCTTTAATCAAAAAAGAAAAAAAAAATCAAACTGGGAGGGGAAGACCCTCAGGGTTCCTGCCTTTCTAGCCCTTCTAGCACTGAGTAAATATAGACCTGGATATATCTCTATCCTCATGGTGCTTGTCATATAATACAGAAAGACAAGGTTTGTACAAAAATAATTATGAGATGATATAGCAAGTGCTAAGTGTGAAAAAGAGACCCCTATAAAGTGTGCTATGAGAATTTTGATAACACAAGACTCAGGACAGGAATCTGGGTGAAAGGCCAGACCATATACTTCCAATGATTCAAAGTAGTGGTCAGTCTTAGCAATATACAATGACTCTTTGAGAGACAAAAGCAAGAGAGTTAAGATTACAAAATATGCCTTAGCCAATAACCTGTTTTTGTTAGAACTCACTGTGTATTGGGATTATACTGAACATTGTGGGGAAGTACCAAGCATGCAGAAGATACTATCCTCATGATCAAAGAGTATATTCAGTATAATCAAGGAAGAATATTTCCAAGGCAACATTTCACTAAGTTTGAAGTACTGGTGCCAATTGACAATGTGAGTATTGCTGGAACACAGGGTAAAGGAGTCAGTCTGATAAAATAGGCTATGAGTAATCTGGGAAGGCACCCTCTGGGCACTCCATAGATATTAATTGATGATGACAAGGTCAGAGAGGGAAAAAAATGGAAGCCTGAGGGTATCTTGAAGGAAAAGCAACAATGATTTTCAGAAAAAAAATATGGAGAACCACTGATCTAATGGGAGGAGAAGGGATCTAAATTGAGAGAAATGAATTATCTCTCTCTGCCCCCACTCTGTTCACCTCTCTTACTACTACTTTGCACTAGATACTATCACTTGATTCTTCTCTTTCTTTTATTAAAAAAAATTTAAATGCCGACTATGTGCCAGATATTATGCTATGCACTTTATCTAATTTAATCTTCATAATAACTCTGGGAGATAGATGCTCCATTTCACAGCTGAAGCAGAGAGAGGATAGTGATCTGCCCTGGGTAACAAAGCTAGTTAAATGTCTGAGGTTGGTTTTGAACTCAAGTCTCTGAATCCAGGTCTGTCATCCTAACCATTCCAACAATAAAGATAAATAGAACAGATATAAATGGCATTCATTGAGACCATCAAGAGAATACTTTTTTCCCTAATTTTTAAGGTCTGACAAAACAATGTATAGTATTCAGAATTTGGGGTAAGTGCCTGGGTGCTTTCTGAAAGGAATTATCAGAAGTCCAATATGACTGACATCTTAAAAGGAATGCAAAATGGCTCATTTTCATCTGGAGTACTTCACTGGTTTGTTTTGGGTGAACCTCCCCCTAATCATTTAGTTTACCCAAAACAGAGTCACTGCATTTTGGGACAAAAGGAAACCTTAGAGGTCAGCTAGAATAACCCACCTCCCTATTAACAGTTGAGCAAACTGTGGCCAAACTATACCTGAAAGATAGCACAGCTAGTTCAAGCTAGAAGGAATAGGACAAGTTAGTCTATCAATAAACATTTATTAAGCACCTAGTAGATGCCAGGCATTGCACTGGGGATTCAAAAAGAGGAAAAAGACAGTTCCTGTCTTCAAGGAGCCCACAGTCTAATGGGTGAAATAGTCAGTAAATAAATATGTGCAAATTAGTTATGTACAGGATAAAGAGGAAATAATTAAGTCAGAGAACATGAAACATAAGATGATTTGGAAAGGATTCTCATAGAAGAGATTTTAATTGTGATTAAAATGAGCTGGGGGGGGCAATAAAGAGGAGGAGGGAGAGCATTCAAGGCATCAGGAAAGCCAAAGAAAACATCCAGAGATAAAATATGGACTATCTTGTTCATGGAACAGCAAAGAAGGGTCATGGTAAAAGAATATGTAGCGGGAATGAAGGCGTAAGATGACTGGAAAGGTAGTAGGGGAAATATAGAAGTACTTTGAACACCAAACAAGATTTTATTTGTATTTGATCCTGGAGTCCACAGGGAGTCACCAGATTTTGTTAATGGGGTGGGTAATATGGTCAAACCTAAGCTTTAAGAAAACCACTTTAGTGGCTAAATGGAGGATGGAGTGGAGTGGGGAGAGATTTGAGGCAAGTAGAGCCATCAAAAGGTTTATTTCAATAGTGCAGGTGTGAGGTAATAAGGACGTGTACTATAGTGATGGCAATGGGAATATGGTGTTGCCCTCCAAACTAATGGGGAAGTTGCTGGTGGAAGGAAAAGACAGTGGATTCCATTTAATACAGGTTATATTTAATACGTCTACTGGACATCCAGTTCCAAATATCTGAAAGGCAGTTGGAGATGAATAAAACACTGGTCTGGACAAGGATGCTAGGATCTAGTTTTTCAAATATTTTATTCAATACTTTTCTATTATTCTTTACTGATTTCCTGATGGAATTTCTGCATTCCACGTACTATTTAACACTAACAGTACAGTTTGCTGGAATGATTTTAACCTAGAACTTATCTTGGCATCATAATCATTTAAAGGCAGACCCTATAAATAACATAATGGGTCTTTGATTGAGTTGATCATGTTAAATATCAATGGAAGAAAGTTTGGATTCTAAACTATGTTTAGGTAATGCCAAATACAAAGATTTTTTTAAATTTTGAAAAAAGCCTTACCCAATAATGTGTATTTTATCACCTACACAAAAAGAAATAGCAAATTTTAAAAGCTGAATCAATAGATTAGGTTTGGGTTTTCTTTTAACTGAATTGATTGGTTGGTTAGAGAATTATAATGTCATTGTGAATAGAGTTATGACTTTGAAGTCAAGAAGACCAGAGTTCAAAATCCTACCACTCAATGCCTGTGTGATTCTGAGCAAGTCATTTAAACTCTATGTGTCTCAGGCAATTCCCTAGGAATTATTACAGTCGTGGATGGGGTGGGAGAATTACCCTCAGGGAGAATTACCTTTGCTGATGAAAACACAGATATTTCATGTATTGTCTTCACTTGGTTTAATGAATTGTAATCAATATCAATGAGAGCCAGTTTCAAACAAACCTTAAGTTTCATGCAGGCTAGAATTTTTGAGTCCTTATGTGAACTCAAAAATGTCCCAGTTCTTAAGTCCCAAGCTTGCTTTCATAAAAGAAATTTTACATTATTCAGATGGAAGAGAATCCAAATAACATTCACTTTAACTTATTGGAAAGGAAAATATCTAGAAGAAAAATATCTCTAAGAGCAAGCAGAATTTCTACCAATACAGAGAAGACAGACAAAGTTTGCCTAGGGCCATATAAGAAGCACCAGCACCACCACATGAATTATAATAGGGAATACATCCAAAAAAGTCTTATAAGTCCAATAGGGAAAGAAGGGAAAAAATATTTCCCTCTGACGCCAAAAAAGAAGCATCTTAAAATTAGGTAAACAATTTATGGAAGGAAACAAATGGCAACAAGTTACAGTGGAAAGAGCCCTGAATTTGGAATCAGAAAATCTAGATTAAATCCCTGGCTACGCCATTTCCTACATGTGTGAACTTGGGCGAGCTCCTTAACTTCTCTGGGCTTTTTTAAAGAAAACCACTTTAGTGGCTAAATGGAGGATGGAGTGGAGACTTGAGGCAAGTAGAAACATCAAAAGGTTTATTTCAATAGTCCAGGTGTGAGGTAATAAGGACTTGTACCATAGTGATGGCAATGGGAATATGGGGTTGCCCTCCAAACTAATGGGGAAGTTGCTGGTGGAAGGAAAAGACATGCTATCTTTCATCTATAAAAATGAGGGTGTTGAACTTACTGACCTTAAAGTTCCCCTCAAGCTCAAAATGTCAGTCTATGATTCTAAATATTTTAGACTATCTCGGTAACCACAATTCTTGATGTACAACATTCCTAGCCAAATTAATTCAGTTAAGATATAAAACAAAGGAGAAAAAGTTGTATCAATTAAAATTGAGTCATTAGAGCATATTATGTGTTGTATTGCTTATATGGTCATTTATCTGACCATATATCTATCAATTAGGTATAAGCCAAAGAAAAATAGGGTAAAAGAACTAAATGATGATTCCATAAATCCAATGAGCTAAAATTTCAGTTATATTATGGAACCATCATTTCTTCTTCTTTCTTTACTAAGGACAACAACACTTATGACCAACTTCCCATGAGAACCCAAGAGAGCAACAGGAGTAACCAAAGGAATACAGAGGGCATTATCAAGACAGCTGCTATGGAGCCTACCAAAGGGGAGAGGCTCATTTGGTGAAATAATACTAACTTACATTTATATGGTACTTTGCAGTGGAGAGAGTACTTTCTTTATAGTAACCCCTGAGGTAGATAATGCAAGCTTTATTATTCTTATTTTTCAGATAAGGAAGCTGAGGCCTCCAAAGTTCAAGAGACTACTAGAAGGCTACTATTAGTGGCAGAAAAGACCCTGGAACCAAGGACTTTTGACTCCAATTGCATTACACCATGATATCTCCTGAACCTTAGGAATATACATAAAAACTTTAAGTTTAAAAAATCACATTTCTTTACTATCATTTTTAAAGTGTGTGTGTGTATGTGTGTGTGTGTGTGTGTGTGTGTGTGTGTGTGTGTGTGTTTTAAGTTTGGTGCTTTGTTACTACCATTGTTTTGAATGGGATTTTCTTTGTCCTTTTTGTTGTTGTTAAGTGATTTTTCAGACATGTCCAACTTTCTGTGATCCCATTTGGGGTTTTCTTGACAGAGATACCGAAGCAGTTTGCTATTCCTTCTACCAGCTCATTTTGTAGACGAGGTACTGAAGTTAACAGGGTTAAGTGACTCACCCAGGGTCACACAGCCAGTAAGAGTCTAAAGCCAGATTTGAACTCAGGAAGATGATTCTTCTTGACTCCAGGCCCAGCACATTATCTGCTGTGCCAACTACTGCCTCTTTCTTTGTCCTACAGTCAAATAACTGGGTTGACTGACTTTTTCACTTTTTGGCCCATTATTTTGAGCCCATGTAAACACAGCTTCTCTAATTTAGCCATCTAATATGTCAATATGATTCAATATTTTCTTGCAGAAGTGACATGTATGGTTTGATAAATTATATGTTCTATGATATCAGACCTATTAATTTAAAGAAATTTTCCCTGATTTTCAAATTATGAGATTGACTGAGTAGGAATATCTGATCTGTCTTCACCAAACCCACCACAACTCCAAAAACATTTTAATATCTCTCTGTCACATTTCATGAACTCTTTTAGCAATACTATGGAGAGAAAAACTCTTTATTTTTATTAGCAGCATTTGATTTAAGTAGCTCAATTCCACCATCTTTTCAATGGATTGTCATTAATGTGCGCAAAGGTAATGAAACTTCAGAAGTCATTTAGTGCAGACTTTTGTTTTACACCTAAGGAAACTGAGGTCCACAGAGGTAACATTGGCTAATTAGTGGCAGTCCTCTTGATCCCAAATGCACTTTTCTTTCTTCTTCACCATGGCCATTTCAATCTTGCTCTCCCAATTTTGAATGAGTACAAATTCTAAATAGCCCCCCCCCATCTTCTTCTTCTGCCTCCTCATCTTCCCTTCCAGTTTTACGTTCAGCCAACCAGCCCTTATCTATTAAGGTTCTACAATATTTAGGAATTCTAAGGGATACAGAAGCACAATATATGCTAAGCATAAGATAGAAAAGGGGACCACTAAAGAGTATACTAACTTCCCATATTACCTTGATTATATTACAACATCTGTTAAATGAAAATATTGGACCAGATAAATTCTGAAGTTCCATCTAACGCCAACATGCTACAGTTGATAATCCAGTAAATATAATCCAGATAATCCAGAGAGCATATATTTTTATGGATCAAGGCAAAACCTCTGTTCTTCATCCACTTAGACCTTCTCATAGAGGAAACAATAGATCCCTTGGTCCTCATCCATTAATGTAGGGAATATTACTCTCTCCCATACTCCAAGAACCTCCTTAGCATCCCCAGGCTTACTCAGAAAAGAGGGACAAAGCTCTGTGAGCCTGCATTCACCCATGAAGATGTGCTGCTGCCCACCAGCTCATACTCAGAATGAACCTTTTAAGGTCAAACCAACCAATCTTCAGGTGGGTCAAGCAGGTCTGTAAAATGTTTCACTTTTCAGGGACATTTTGTTGGTATAACTTGTTCATCATTGTCCAACTGCTTCACTTTAGAGATGAGGAAACTGAGACCCAGAGAGATTATGAGAGGGAGGGAACAAGCAAGTGTCTACTATGTGCCAGGTGATGGGATAAATGCTTTGCAAAAATTATTACATTTGATAAGATCAGGTGACTTGTACAAGATAACACAGGCTGTAAGCATTGAAAACAGATGTGAAACTAGATCCTATAACTTGAAAGACAATGATCTTTTCTGAAGGTCTTTGACCTTCAAATTTTAGAAGAATTGAAGCCTTTGGGAGTGAATGAGATAGCCAAGCATCAGTGTACAGGGAAAGAATAAAAAAGGATAAGGCTAGAACTTTGTAAAATAACTACATTCAATGGTATGAGGAAGAAGAGAACAATGAAATACTACAAAGAATTAGCTATATCATCCATTTATGTGACAGGTCATAACCCTGCGTTTTTCCCCCTTTCTGAAACCATAACAATTCTAACATCATTCTTTAAAATTAATGATGAGGATACCTAGATTTTGCACTATGAATAAGTGGATTGTTCACAGACAGTCACACATCATGGTACCAGATTTTTAAAGTGGTTCCTCTACTACTGTTGTCTATTAATAAGGGCACTTTAAAGAAGTTAATGGAAAGTATGCTTTTGAGAGCTCAGTCATGTGTTACAGCAGGTAGTAGACATTTAAATGACATTATTTATCATAAGTAGCATGCAACTTACTCTTTTGGGGTCACAAATTCTGATAACATGGACCAATAAATCTATATAGGTTCATTTTTTTAACTTACATAGGAATAAATGGGTGTCTGACTTTTTCTTTCTATTTTTCACACAATATTTAGTTTGATTCACTCATTTTGAAGGTCGTATGAGTTCATCTTTGTCAAACAGTACAAAAGTGAGGTTTTATTAACACATAAATTTGCCCTCTGTCTTCCTATATCATTAACTAAATCCTAGTTAATGGCACATGCAATCTCATGTGCTTCCAAATAATGTACCTTGAAAAACAGGATGAAATTGAGGCACCAATAACATTTGAATCTCATTATAATAGGACTCATATTGCTGAATATACTCAAATATGGGTCACTACTTCATTCTCTCCCAGATAGTTTAATTATTAGTAGCCGTGGGAGGACATTCTTCTAGCCCACACTCACATAATATGGATCCACAATATTTGTCCTTCTATTTGCAATATTAACTTCCAATATTAAGAAGTGTGAAGTTTGCTTGGATAATAAGGAAAGGAAACTGGTGGGAATGTTTCATGCTGTAAGAGAATGTGTTAATTCCATGAGAAAATGAAACAAACAATAGTTAATTCAATTTTACAAACACATTTTAAGGGTCTAATGTATACTGGCTGAAAAGACACAAAATTATAGCAAGATGGGGCCTTCTGGGAGTTTACAGTCAAACTGGGAAATAAGAACAAAATAGGAATGAGACTATACAAGGTAAGACGAGTCACCAGACACTGTCCTGAAAGAGGGGGAGAGTGGAACTAAAGAGCTGGGGTAGTCATTTCCCCACCTTTAAACTGTGAACATGAAACTTGCTGGTGAACCTGCCAATTCCCCAAACATCCAAGTGATCTCTGTATTAATATTTCCCAGTAGAAACATGAAAATGATTTTACATATGGCTGAACTGGTAATCAATGGTCTAACCCTGTATCTGTCTCACAGAAGGAAGGCAAATCTTCTCTTTACTAGAAGGAGGAAAGGGAGCTTTTCACCTACCATCACCTTCATTTTGAAGTCATGTATATAAATCTTTTGGCCCCTTGTGGCCAGTCTGCCAGGCAGGAGATAGTACTACAGCACCATTCATAATTAGCTCCCTAATGATAACAAAGGTGTGATGCTTGTGAATATTAAACATCATTTCTTCCCTTGAAAAATGTCAATATGCACTTTCTTATGGACAGTTATTTTTAAATGCCAGTGTATTTGTTAAATTAGGCAGACCTCCTCATTGGCTAATTCCTTGTTAAATATTAGGCAACTCTGAGACTAGTGCAAAACACCCAGATGTCTATCCCTTCATAATTATTCACTTTATGTTTTGTTTTATCTTATGTTAATTTAGAACAGTCAAATATGTGTGGTTCTTCCAACACTCTGATCATCATCATAAATCAGAAAACAAGAGCCTCGGTATCCCATTACTATTCAGAAAAGATGCAGGAAGAAAATGAAAGCTTTTTTTCTAAATGGAAGAAAGGGCAATTCTAGAGAGCTTCCTAAGGGGAAGTGCACTGTGCTGAATAGCACATTATAAAGAAAGATAAGCAATTGTGTTATGTACAGTTGCCAACACTTTCTATACTTCCAATCTCAGTTCTAAATGCTTACAAGGAATAACATCTCTACATTTTTCAAAGGTTGCTACATTAGTCTTGGACCTTTAAGGGCAGAGGGAAGCTTTTTTAGATTCGTGAGTATTGCAAATACAGCAGTTGTCATTGTTTCAAACAAAGACAATGAAAAACTCTCCCATCTTGGCTTGTATAGGGTACAGAGACATCACCAGGAATGATTCCAATAAAATATGGCACCTGGAGCCAAGCTGAGGTGCCCAAAGGCTCGCTGACTCCTTGCCGTCTCCCAGAAATCAAATCATGAAGAGAACTCTTGAATAGACACTTTTTAAAAGAAAGGCACTTCTCAGGTGTTGTTACCAATGGAAATTACAGCCTGAACCTTAGCCATCAAATTACATTTTGTCTTTGGCATTTTTTTTCCTGGAAGTGGAGAAAGGAATTGAACCACAGAATTTGCAGATAGCAAGGTCTCAAAGGTCATCTAGTCCCAAACCCCAACTAAACTAAGAATTTCCTTTATAGAAATCTCTTCTACCCTCATAGAATATTAGTTCTTTAAGGGAATATTTGGATTTGTTTTTGTCTTTGAATAATCAGGATCCCACACAGTGTCAGGCACTGTGTTTGTCAAATTGAATTGAATGGAATTGAATATCCCTGACAAGTGGTCATCCAGCCTCCACCTGAGAAAAGCCAGCAATGAAGGACTCACTACTTCTGAAGCAATCCATTCCATTTTTAAACAAATCTGTTTTTCTATATTCCCAAAGTTTGTTTCTCTATGCCTTACATTCTTTTGTCCTATACAATCAGGTCAATCAAAGCAAGTCTAATTCCTCTCTCATAGGACAATCTGTAAGATATTTGGAATCACCTATATCTTAGTCATCTCTTCAAGCTAACAAATCCCAGAACCTTCTATTGCTGCTTTCCTGGCTTAAACTTAGATCATTTTGATAATGTTTTTCTAAACCCTTGCCATTTTTTATTCATACTCACTTGCCTGTCCTCTTAGTTTATATATTAGTTTTAAATTGTACATCACAGAAGACCTCCCTATACAGCCATATAGAATTATTTTTTTCTCTTTTGGAAAGAGAAAATATGTTACTGCATTCCCAGAACTGTATTCCTAATAGCCTTCTTTCCCTCTTGAATCAACTTCCCTTCTAGAAACTCAGGTCAAAGGATCCCACCTGTTCTATTGCTATCTTGTAGTCTCTTTTCCTAAACTCTAGGGTAAGCCATATCCAGAATCATCTTCCTTATCTGTTATGAACTTTAATCAAATGCCTTAATAATGTCAAAGATACTTCTTGACTGAATGCAGTGTAATAATTGCAAATTGAAGTCAAATTACTAGAGGGAAGTCAAGCTAGCTGTTTCATTAACTTCATAGGTAAGTCCAGTCAAAATTTTGGTCTTCCAGCCCTGTGTAGTCATGACCTAAATTATGCATCCACAGATAAAATGAGAGAACCTCAGATTTGAAAGAGTTCAATCAGGACCTAAACAAGAATCCCCTTTAACCTACTGATAACTCTTCCTCAACTTTTCTCAAAAGAGTTTTGGTGAGAGGGAATTCATTACTTCCTGAAGCAGCCAATTTCAATTCTAGATAGCTTGAAAGGTTAGAAGTTCTTTCTCAAACCAAGACAAAGAAGCACACATTGGCTTTTTAAAAATCAGACAATATTAGACTTCTAACTACTTATAATCACCTACATATATAGCCTTTTGTTTTGTTTTGTTTGGAGGGGGAAGGCAGGGCAATTGGGGTTAAGTGACTTGCCCAAGGTCACACAGCTAGTAAGTGTTACGTGTTTGAGGTCAGATTTGAACTCAGGTTCTCCTGACTCCAGGTTGGTGCTCTATTCACTGCAACACCTAGCCATCCTCATATATAGCCTTTTAAAAATTAGTTAAATTTAATCAAACTGACAAAATGACAATTATGTTTGACAATAATTATCCTTTTTTAGATAAGAGGAAGGAGGAAGGAAAGGAAAAGGGAAAGAGAAAGGGGAAAGGAAGAGAAGACAAAGAGGAAGGGGAAAGGAAGAGATGACAAAGGAAGGAAAGCAGAAGGAGAAGTGGAAGAGGAAAGTGAAGAGGAAAAGAAGTGAAAGGAAGAAAAAACTGGAAACAAAGTGGATACTTATTACTATTACATTATAAGATATACAAGAATTATAATAATGATATAATAATCAATTATAAGAAATAGAATACTATCACATTAAAGAAGCAAGAAATATGAAGAAAATACAAGAAACACAGAAAGACTTGAATGCATGGAGCCAAGAGAAAATAAGTATAATTACTATATAAATAAAAATGAAAATAGCCCTAATAGATACTTGAACTCAGATTAATTATAATTTCCAACCTGTCTCACAGAAGATGATGAAATATATTTTCTTTTTTTTAAGAGTTTATGTAGTTTATTGACAATCAGACAATAGACATCATGAAAAATATAATATCCCTTTTAGTTTTTGCTTTCAAGGACTTTATAATTAAATAGAATACAGAAGGTATATATATATATGTATATATATATGTATATTTACATACATATATATATCCAGAGAAATACAAAACAAATCAAAACTTTGTCACATTATTATCATTATTATTATTATTATCATTATTAGTCGAGGCTTGTGATTTCATCAATATGAGGAACTCTCAGTTTGTGATTTATTTCAATTAATGAAGCTGGGCAAGTTCTCTACAACATGTATTCTTTTACAGTAATCTTTGTGAGGCCAGAGGCCAGACGCTGACTTCATTATTTTATACTCAGTACTTAGTATGCAATAGGACTCAGGGGTGGGGAACCTGCAGCCTCAAAGCCACACATGGCCGTCCAGGTCCTCAAGTGGGATCCTCTCGACTGCATCCAAAATTCACAGAACAAATCCCCTTAATAAAAGACTTTGTCTATAAAACCTGGACCTAACCAAAAGGCTGAACTGAAGGATCAGAAGGCCACCGAAGACCTTGAGGCCTCAGGCTCCCTGCTATTGTACTATGTGCTTAATAAATGCTTATAGATTTAAGTTACCTAATTTTGATCATTTTCTCATAGTCATGTAGTAGATATGCATTAGAAGGACAACTAGAGTCCAATTCTTATAGAATCCAAAAACAATCCTATATCTACTATGCAGAGTTACCTGTCCATACCTATCATATTCTCTTTAACACTGGAGTAATGAGAAATTCTTCTGATCGAGGGGAGTAGGGAAAGTTTCATGCAGGAGTTGGTACGTGAAAATCCATTTGAAAGATAAAAGATTAATTTCCAACTATTGAAAATCAGATCAGCTCCACCACTAAAGAACTATAACTTTGTTTAAAGTTGGTCCATCTACCTTAACCTGAGTATCTTCATTGCTAAAATGAAAGGATGGGAGATCAGGACTTCAGTGATCTCTTAAAACACTATGCTCATATGAATTCTAAAAAAATCAAAAATATTATAGTTTTAATGAACACTTTTGAATTTAGGAGGATATGGCCTCAGACAGTGTGTGACCCGGGGCATGTCATTTATTCTGTAAGGGATACAGTTTCTCAATCATAAAATGAGAATTTTGGACTTTATGTATATATATATATATATATATATATATATATATATACATATATATATAGTTATATTATTATTATCATATTATAACATATAATTATACATTATATATGATTATTATTATATTATATATATAAATTTACAGTATTATAGAAATGGAACTTTTGACATTTAAGATCACTTCCGCCAGATTTTGAGTTACAATTTTTCCCCATTTTCCCCTACCCACGACCCCAGAATAGCAGTCCCACAAGATATCCAGTCATCCAATCTACTCTCTCCCATATCTTCTCCCATACCGCCTTCGACTTTACCATTACGGCAAGGTGAATCTCTGTGCCCCAATGCCTGCATATCTTATCTCCCAATTACATGCAAAATAGTATTAATAATAGTATTTATATATATTTGAAACATTTAATTTTAAAACTTCGAATTTCAGATCCATTCCCTTCCTCCCTTGTCACCCACTCTCTCTGGGAAGATAAGCAATTCAGTATGTATTGTAGCAGTATAGCTGTGCAAAACATTACCATAGTAGGTATATTGTAAAAGACTGCTTATATTTCCCTCCCACCCATCCCATCCCCCACCTGGTCCATTCCCTACTTTGATCCTGTCCCTCTTCGAAAGTGGGTACTTCCAACCTCCCCTCCCCCCCCAAGGATGCCCTCCCATCCATCATCCCCCCCTCTCGTCCCCCTTCCCCCTACTCTCCTGTAAGATATCCCATTTAGTATGTATGTCATTCTCTCCCTGAGCCAAATTCAATGAGAATATGGTTTTGCCTTTTTGCCTTCCTGTTCTTCCCTTCCCCTACATCCACTTCCCCTTGCCTCTTCTACATGAGATAGTTTATCCTACCCTGTCTCTCCCCATCTCCTCTTGCCACCTTCCTCTCTCACCTCTTAACTTTACCCCTTAAGTATCTTCCCTTCACACCAAATTCGACCTGTGCCCTCTATCCATGTATACCTGTAAACATATATACACACATTCACATATGTATTCATATGCCCATATACCCTTCCTCAATTATTTTCATAATGAGAAAGGTTTCATCAGTCACAGTTATTGTTTTTCCATGTAAGAATGTAAATAGTTCAACCTTGATAAGTTCCCTTTTGATTTCTTTTCCCTGATTACCTTCTCAAGCATCTCTTGCTTCTTGTGTCTGAATGTCAAATTTTCTATTCAACTCTAGTTTGTTCCTCAAGAATGCTTGAAAGTCTTCTATACCACTGAATGACCATATTTTCCCCTGAAACAAGATACTCAGTTTTGCTGGATAGGTGATTCTTGGTTTTAATCCCAGCTCTTTTGCCCTCTGGAATATCATATTCCATGCCCTTTGATCCCTCAGTGTAGAAGCTGCCAGGTCCTGTGCCATTCTGATTGTGTTTCCTCAGTATTGAAATTGTTTCTTCCTGTCTGCTTGTAGTATTTTCTCCTTGATCTGGGAATTCTGGAACCTGGCTATAATATTCCTAGGAGTTTTCTTTTTGGGATCTTTTTCAGAAGGTGATCTCTGGATTCTTTCAACCTCTATTTCCCCCTCTGGGTCTAAAACATCAGGGCAATTTTCCTTGAGAATTTCTTGAAGGATGATTTCTAGGTTCTTTCTTTGATCATGCTTTCAGGTAGATCAATAATTTGTAAATTATCTTTCCTGGATCTATTTTCCAGGTCAGTGGTTTTTCCCATGAGATATTTCACATTGCCTTCTATTCTTTCATTTGTTTGGATCTATTTAACAGCATCTTGAATTCTCATAAAGTCACTAGCTTCCATTTGTTCCAGTCTAACTCTGAAGGAATGAATCTCCTCAGTGAACTTTTGAGATTCTTTTTCCATCTGGCAAATTCAGCTTTTTAAGTTATTCTTCTCCTCATTGCCCTTTTGAGCCTCCTTTGCCATTTGAGTTAGTCTATTTTTGAGGTATTATTTTCCTCAGTCAGGTGGTTGACTCTCATTTCATACTTTTCCTGCATCCTTCTTATTTCTCTTCCCAATTTTTCCTCTACTTCTCTTGTTTGATTTTTAAAATCCTTCTTAAGGTCCTCTATGGCCTATAACCCACTCATATTTTCATTTGGGGCTTTTGGAGCAGGATTTCTGACCTCACAGTCCTCTGATTGTTCCATGCTTCCATCCTCTTTGCCCCCAAAATAGGAGTCTAAGTTTTCTGTTTATTTTGTTTCCTTTGCCTAGGCATGTTGCCACTTAATTACTTGACTTTTGGGCTTGTTGCCACAGTAGGACTCTGCCACCAGACAGGGGAGCTTCCATCCCAAACGTTGGGGTCTTTGCAACTTCCAGAGGTATTAGTTGGATGGCCTCTGTGAAAGCCTCCACAGGCTCTGGCAAGCTGGATACCCACCCCACGACTTCTGCCCCAGACCACAATCCAGATCCAGGGAGGTTAAAGCAAGAGCAATTACCCCCCCAAGATTGATCGCTGGATCTCCCTACACTCCACAGGCCAGGAGCTGAAGCTGCCACTGAAGCTGCAAAATGGTGACTGTGCCACGTCTCCTCAGCCACTTCTCACCCCCAGGGGAAGAGGATGACGTGTTCCCCAAATACTGGTCCCAAAGTCCATAGGGCACTAACCTCTCACTTTGTCCTAGGCATATCTGTGTTGATAATTCTAGAATCGCCACAACTGCTGGTGTTCTGGGGTCCCTCCAGATAGCTGTTGGCCCAGTCGCCCTGGGGCTAAAACCACGGCTCAAGCAGACCTGGGCTGGGCTTCCAGAGCACTGCACTGGCCACTCCCTGCAGGGCTGCCAGGCTGTCCTCATTGGGAGGTTAGCTTCTCTGTGTTGTTCTGTGGGTGCTGGAGCTCCATAAGTTGTTCAAAGTCCACATTTTACATGGTTTGGAAGTGGTATGGGGGAGAGCTCCTTGGAAGTGCTATTTCTACTCCACCATCTTGGCTCCGTCCCCCAGTCTGGGATCTTGTGTTATCTTGATTGTGTTTCCACATTATTCAAATTGTTTCTTCTTGGCTGCTTGTAATATTTTCTCCTTGATTTGGGAAATCTGGAATCTGGCTATCATATTCCTAGGAGTTTTCTTTCTGGGATCTTTTTCAAGAAGTGATCAGTGAATTCTTTCTACCTCTGTTTTGCTCTCTGGTTCTAAAATATCAGGGCAATTTTCCTTGAGAATTTCTTGAAGGATGATGTCTAGGTTCTTTTTTTTTTATCATGGCTTTCAAGTTGTCCAATAATTTTTAAATTATCTCTCCTGGATCTATTTTCCAGGTGAGTGGTTTTTCCAGTGAGATATTTCACATTGCCTTCTATTTTTTTTCATTTGTTTGGATCTGTTTTATAGTATCTTGATTTCTCATAAAGTCATTAGCTTCCATTTGCTCCAATCTAATTATGAAGGAATTATTCTCTTCAGTGAGGTTTTGAAATTCTTTTTTCCATCTGGCAAAATTGACTTTTTAAGGCATTCTTCTCCTCATTGGCTTTTTAGTCCTCTTTTGCCATTTGAGTTAGTCTATTTTTAAGGTGTTCTTTTCTTCAGTCAGGTTGTTGACTCTTTTTTCATGATTTTCTTGCATCATTCTCATTTCTCTTCCCAATTTTTCCTCTACTTTTCTTATTTGGTTTTCAAAATCCTTCTTAACCTCCTCTATGGCCCGAAGCCAGCTCATATTTTTCTTGGAAGCTTTTGGTTCAGGAGTTCCGACTTTGTTGTCTTCCTCCCATTCCATGCTTTTATCTTTTTCATCCCCAAAAAAGGAATCTAAGGTTTGACTGCTGTGCTTGCTTTGCTTGCTCATGTTGTCACTCAATTGCTTGACTTTTGAGCTTTTTGCCACAGTAGAACTCTGCTTCCACAGAGGAGACCTTTATCCCAAATTGCTAGGGATTTCACTGCTGCCAGGGCCATTAGTTGAGTGTCCTCTCTGAAGCCCCCACAAGCTCTGACACTTGGTCACAAAACCTATGACCTCCACCCAAGACCACAATCCAGATCCAAGCATATTAGAGCAAGAGCATTTACCCTCTGGATGGTCACTTTTTCCCCCTAAGATCTACAGGCCAGGAGCTCTGAAGCAGTTATGAGGCAGTGACTCCAGGGCCACTGTCACTCTGCCACTTCTTTTCCCAGGGGGCAAGGGCCAGACTACGCCATCCCCCTCAGTTCCAATAGAGTTTTTCACTGACCTTTTACTTTGTCTTTGGCATTTACGGGTTGATAATTCTGGAAACTGCCACTGCTGCTGGTGATTCACTCTCCAGAAGTCCACTTTAGCTGCTGCTGGTTGGGGATTCCCAGAGGGTAAAACCATAGGGGCTGGCCTTGGTTCCCAGCACACTGAGATGGACACTTCCTGTCAGCCTTCCAGGCTGCCTTCAGCAGGAGATTTGTTTCTCTCTGTCACTTTGTGGGTTCTGTAGCTCTAAAGTTTGTTTAGAGTCATATTTTATAGGTATTTGAGGTGGTTATGGGAGGAGTTGCTTGAGTTTTCCTGCTTCTACCCTGCCATCTTGGCTCTGGCCCTGAAATACATTTTCCATCTCTTGGTGGAGAAGTTATTAAAATATGAGTTCAGGGGGCGGAGCCAACATGGCAGGGTAGACACAGCATTTCCAATGTGCTCTGCCCCACACAAATTTCAAACAATGTGAAAGGGAGCTCCGAACAACTTCTGGAGCCACAGCACCCACAGAACGGCACAGAGAAGCTAACCTCCTGCTGAGGACAGCCCAGCAGCCCTGCAGGGAGCGGCCAGCTCAGCGCTCTGAGAGCAGGCAGCACAGCTTGCCGGGAACCGACAACGCAGCCCACAGAGCCGAGCCCAGGTCCGCGGTTTTAGCCCCAGGGTGGCCGAGCCTTCAGCCGGCTGGTGGAACCCCAGAACACCAGCAATTGTGGCGATTCCAGAATTATCAGCACAGATATGCCTAGGACAAAGTGAGAGGTTAGTGCCCTATGGACTTTGGGACCAGTATTTGGGGAACACGTGGCTTCCTCCCCTGGGGCAAAAAGCTGCTGAAGAAACAGCTGCACAGAAGCCATTTTGCAGCGTCAGCAGTGGCTCTAGCTCCTGGTCTGCGAACTGTAGGAAGATCCAGCAATTAGTCTGGGGGTTAATCGCTTTTGCTTTTAACTGCCTGGATCTGGATTGTGGTCTGGGGGGGAAGTTTGGGGTGGGTATCCAACTTGCCAGAGTGGGTGGAGGCTTTACAGAGGCCACCCAACTGGCGGAAGTTGTGAAGACCGCACATTTGGGCGGAAGCTCCCCTGTCTGGTGGCAGAGTCCTACTGTGGCAACAAGCCCAAAAATCAAGTAAGTGGCAATATGCCTAGGCAAATGAAACAAAATAAACAGAAAAGTTCAACATTGGACTCCTATTTTAGGGGCAAAGAGGCTCAAAGCATGGAGGAGGACTGTGAGGTCAGAACTCCTGCACCAAAAGCCCCAAATGAAAATACAGGCTGGCTACAGGCCATAGAGGACCTTAAGAAGCAGATAAGAGAAGTGGGGGAAAATTTGGGAAGAGAAATGAAAAAAGATGCAAGAAAAGTATGAAATGACAGTCAACAGCCTGACTGAGGAAAATAACACCTTAAAAAATAGACTAACTCAAATGGCAAAAGAGGCTCAGAAAGGCAATGAGGAAAAAAATGCCTTAAAAAGTCGAATTTGCCAGATGGAAAAAGAATCTCAAAAGCTCACTGAGGAGATTCATTCCTTTAGAGTTAGACTGGAGCAAATGGAAGCTAGTGACTTTATGAGAAATCAAGATACTATTAAACAGATCCAAACAAATGAAAGAATAGAAGGCAATGTGAAATATCTCATGGGAAAAACCACTGACCTGGAAAATAGATCCAGGAGAGATAATTTAAAAATTATTGGATTTACCTGAAAGCCATGATCAAAGAAAGAACCTAGAAATCACCCTTCAAGAAATTCTCAAGGAAAATTGCCCTGATGTTTTAGATCCAGAGGGCAAAATAGAGGTTGAAAGAATCCACTGATCACCTCCTGAAAAAAGATCCCAAAAAGAAAACTCCCAGGAATATTATAGCCAGGTTCCAGAATCCCCAGATCAAAGAGAAAATACTATAAGCAGCCAGGAAGAAACAATTTCAATATTGTGGAAACACAATCAGAATAGCACAGGACCTGGCAGCTTCTACACTGAGGGATCAAAGGGCATGGAATATGATATTCCAGAGGGCAAAAAGAGCTGGGAATGAACCCAAGGGTCACCTACCCAGCAAAACTGAGTATTTTGTTTCAGGGGAAAATATGGTCATTCAGTGGAATAGAGGACTTTCAAGCATTCTTGAGAAAAAAACCAGAATTGAATAGAAAATTTGACATCCAGACACAAGAAGCAAGAGATGCCTGAGAAGGTAATCAGGGAAAAGAAATCAAAAGGAACTTATCAAAGTTGAACTATTTACAGTCCTACATGGAAAAACAATAACTGTGTTTGATGAAACCTTTCTCATTATGAAAATAATTGAAGAAGGGTACATGGCATATGTTCACAGATATACATGGATAGAGGGCACAGGTTGAATTTGATGGGAAGGGATGATTATTATTTTTTTTTTGGAGGGCAATTGGTGTTGGGTGACTTGCCCAGGTTCACGTGGCTGGGTTTTTGTTTGTGTGTTGGGTGTCTGGGGCCGGATCTGAGCTCGGGTCCTTCTGGCTCCGGGGCTGGCTCTCTGCTCGCTACGCCACCTAGCCGCCCCAAGGAAGGGATGATTCTTAAGGGGTGAAGTCAAGAGGTGAGAGAGGAAAGTGGCAAGAGGAGATGGAGAGAGACAGGGTAGGGCAAACTATTTCATGTAGAAGAAGCAAGGGGAAGTAGTTGCAGGGGAGGGGAAGAACAGGAAGGCAAAAAGGCAAAAGCATATTCTCATTGAAGTTGGCTCAAGGAGAGAATCACATACATACTAAATGGAATATCTTACCCTCACTCACTCTCCTGAGTAGGAGAAAGGGGGATGAGAGGGGGGATGATGAAGGGGAGTGCATTCTGGGGAGAGGGGAGGTTAGAAGTACCCACTATCAAAGAGGGACAGGATCAAAATAGGGAATGGACCAGGTGGGAGGTGAGACAGGTGGGAGGGAAATATAAGCAGTCTTTTACAATATATCTACTATGGTAATGTTTTGCATAGATATACATGTACAACACATACTGAATTGCTTATCTTCTCAGAGGGAGTGGGTGACAAGGGAGGAAGGGAATGGATCTGAAAATCGAAGTTTTAAAATTAAATGTTTCATAAGATGTCCAGGCAGTGGGACTCAGAGATTCACCTTGCCCTAATGGCAAAGTCGAAAGGGGTATGGGAGAAGATATGGGAGAGAGCAGATTGGATGAGGGGATATCTAGTGGGACTGCTATTCGGGGGTGGTGGGTAGGGAAAAAATGGGGGGAAAATGTAACTCATAATCTGGTGGAAATGAATGATGTAACCCAGAAGTTAATAAAGCATTTGTTTAATTAAAAAAAAAAGAAGTTGGCAGAACTATGAGGGTACGACAAATGGAGTTTGTGACAAAGTATTCCAGTAGCCACATTAGCTGTCTGGTGAGAGGCAGCTCTCAGGAGGGACCTGCTTGAGTTAGCCTAGCTAGAATTCAGGGCAGCGAAACAAGAGAAGGATTCATCTCTTTGCTATGCCACACCTATATAGGGGACTCCAAAAATGGAGAAACAGATCCTCAGGGTCAGGAATAATCCTATCCCACTCCCAGATTGGGAGGAGAAGGGAATGTTTCTTAAAATATGAGTTCAAAATGTTACCTATGCCTATACCAATATATGATCTCTGAAGTGGTTGGTTTTGTTTAGCAGTTCTTTGTTAGAAATGATAGACTGATGGCCATGGAAGGGGGAGGGGTATTTTGGTAAATAACTTTGATGGAAAAAACAAAATCAGTGATGAAACTTTAAACAAATATATAAACCTATAAGCCCATTTGTAGATTTAGAAAGCTCAGTGAATACAATGAAAAGCTGCTTCCTTTTTCTTTGAGCCCACTCAGGAAAAGATTTTAGAAATCATTTAGTCCAACCAGAAAAGGATACTAAGATTGAGTTGAAGTAGTTTGCCAAAGAGCACCCAGCTATTTAGTGGCAGAGTTAGAGCTGGAATTCTGATCCTTTTGACTCCTGGTCTAGTGAGCTCTTCCTTATAGAACGTGTCTTCCTTTCTGTTTTCACTGTCGATCTAGTGGGTGTTTGAGGATTTTTTTTTTCTTCCACATCCTGCTTTTATAGTCAGATTCTATACTGATGACACAATATGTGATCCAATTCTAAGTACTCATGTTTTAGACAACTTGTATTTGGCAGCAATGCCATCCTTGCACTAAGCATTTCTGACTCTCCTACTGATGAAACAGCTTGCTATCAGGCCAATTATGTATTAATTCATGACTTTGTATTCAGGGCTTTCTTAGAGATATCTTATTTGTTATGCTCCTTACCTTACATGCTATTCCTTTTCCTGGACATAAAGGTTATTATGGATATAGTTAGATTTGGAAATTACTCATCCAAAATGAATTGCCATCCAAGATATCAACTCCTGGCCCATCGGTGAGCCAGAGATTCTCTAGGTAGTTAGTGAGCCAGTCTTTAAAAGTAAATAAAATAATTTTCTGCCATAGGCTAGAGTTAAGCACAAAAATGAATTTTTGAAAATAACTACAGTAAAGGCAATTTTCTCAGGTCAGATCTCCACCACAAAAATTTTGGAAGGTAGGTAAAGAAAGTGGATAGGGAGCCAAATGGGGACAAATAGGTCACATGACCACCAAGTGCTTGGTCCCAAATAAGCAAATCTCATTGATAGTTAAGTGAAAATTCAAACAATTATTAACATAGAAATTGCTTTATAGCAATGTTATATCTCTAAAATCCTGGACCACAGTGACATTTTAAAATTTCAAGCAAATCTTACCATCTAGTACTATGCCATCCTTTTATCTCATTGGGTAAGAGCCTATACATTTCACAGTTTATACACAAGCTGTGTAAAAACACTAAAACTTGTCCCTTAAGCCCAGAACTTTTGCATGTGCCGTCTTTGGAGAGAAAGTCTGTGTGGAATAGTGGAAAAGATATTGGATCTATTTCCAGAAGACCCAGGCTGTAAGTCTGGCTCAATAGGTGCACAGGACTGAAAATCAAGGACCTAATTCTGTCACTAACAAGTTACAGGACCTTGTACAAATCATGTAATTTCTTGGACTTATTTCCTCATCTATAAAACCGGTATAATAATTCTCATATTATCTACCCCCCAGCATTGTTGTAAGGACCAAGTAAAAGAATATGTGAAAGCATTTTGTAACTGTCAAGTACTATCTAAATGTATGCTATTAGTAGGGGAATAGAGGTTGCCAACCATGTGGTACAGGCTTTTCTGAATCAGAAGGACTTACGGGAACAATACATCAAATTAATGTACCTTGCCTTCCACCTTAATGTACTCAAGCTAATATTTTCTTTGTTGCACTTATGGGAAAGAATTACTTTTTTTCTCCATGACCTACCACTCCACCTCACCTCACCAACAAATAAAGATGGTTATATCCTTAACCTTGCCAGCACCTCTGAATACACCACCTCCATGTCCAAGGATCCTTTTCTCTGTCCATAATCTTTTGGATTTTCACCTTTCCCTCTACCTTCTCTTATGAAACATTACTCTTCATCCATGCCTCAATCTCAAATCCTTCAATCCTTCAGTTCTTTCCAAAAACATGTCCCCCATACTAGCTACACTCTTCTCTTTTCCTCAGTTTGACCTCTTATAAACCATTTCAATTCTAAACTATCCTTTTGTCTTGAGTTCCAGCACTTATCACTTCACAATTATGTCCTGACAAGCCTCAGTCTTGGATGACTCCTGCCATCCTCCACTTTCACTCCTACACACTTCTTGCTGAATAGAGGAGAAAATTATGCAATTGTTCTAACTTATTCCACTACAAATTTATGTTATACAATATCAACTGGGCCTTCATTTCCCAGTTCCTTCAACAAGAAAAAAAGGAAACAAGCATTTATTAAGCACTTACTATCTGTCAGGCATTGTGCTAAGAACTTTACAAATGTTATCTTACCCATCACAGTGGAAATAAGTGCTGTTGATGCTGACATTTACAGTTAAGGAAATTAAGGCAGACAGAGACCCATAACACCAATTAGTTGTCTCTGGAGGAAACCTACTACTTTCTGAAGGAACCCATTCCACTTTTGGATAGCTCTTATTCTTAGCATATTTTCCTACATCTCATCTTTGTGCAATATACCCATTGCTCCTGGCTCTGCCCACTGAGGTGAAATGGAATAAGTCTAATCTTTTCCCTCACAACAGGAGTTAGAACACTGGACACCAACTATGCTGTCCCCTAGAGTCTTCTTTTCTTCAAACTAAAAATCTCCAGTCCTTATTCCTCATATAACATGTACTCAAAGCAGGTCACTTATTTTGGCTGCCTTCCTGAATAATATTCTGCTTGATGATGTCTTTGAAAATTTCGAAGCCCAGAACTGGAAACAATATTGCACAAGTGGTATGGCCAGGACCGGGTACAGAGGGGTTGTCTATTCCTTATTTCTGAAAGTTATGCTTTTTGATTAATTCAGTCCAAGGTTTCATTAGACTTTTCAGCTACCACATCATACTGTTGGGCCCTTTTAAGCCTGCAATAAATAAACAAATAAAGCCCCCAGATCACTTTTTTTTTGCTTTTTGGAAGGGCAATTGGGGTAAAGTGACTTGCCCAAGGTCAAGGGCTAGTTTTTTGTGTTAAGTGTCTGAGGCCAGATTTTAATTCAGGTCCTCCTGACTTCAGGGCCGGTGTTCTATTCACTGCATCACTTAGCCACCCCCCACCCCCAGATCACTGTATAACAAACTGCTAATTATGTCACTCCTCTCTTGTTTTTTTTTTTTTGTTTGTTTGTTTGTTTTTGTTTTTTTTTTAATTTAAGCAATTGGGGTTAAGTAACTTGCTCAAGGTTACACGGCTAGTCATTATTTATGTGTGGGTGCTCATTTTCTGAGGCCGGATTTGATCTCGGGTCATCCCAACTCCGAGGCCAGCGCTCTTACTCACTGCGCCACCTAGCCACCCCTTTTAGGGCAATTGGGGTTAAGTAACTTGCCCAAGGTCACTCAGCTAGGTTTTTGTTTGTGTGGGTTAAGTGTCTGAGGCCGGATCCAAACTCAGGTCCTTCTGACTCCAGGGCCAGCGCTCTACTCACTGCGCCACCTAGCCACCCCCTCCTCTCTTGTTCTTAAGAAAGTAATTGTATGAATCCTCTGAATTTAAAACTATCTTCTTCCTGTTACTTTTCCTTTGCCTGTTTTGTTGATGGCTTTTGTGCTTTTTAGGATAGCACTGAAATGGTCACAATTCTTATGTTTACTCACTTATATTGTTCACTTCTTGTTGTGGCTAAACATTATTTTAAGTCATCATTAATAAATTAATTCCAACACAGCTCCTGCTGCTACCAGGAACATTTTGTGGTTGTACAAGGTGAACAAATGCCAAACATCTTTGCAAAGCCTAATGAAACTGTGGCTCACTTACTAAATATCCAAATTGGCTTTGCTCCTTCTTTTTTTGTTTTGATTTGTTTTGTTAAATAGGCCTTTCTTTCTCCTGATAGTAATAATACTTGGTCACATTCTGGAACCCCAAACAGTATGCTTATTTTCCCCTTAGGTTTTCTTGCTATTCATTTTACATTTCAAAGGGATTGCAGCTCAAAAGCAACAGACTTTGATCATTTCATCAAGTAAAAACTGTAAAATTGGATTCAGGGAGGCAGACCAAATAATCTCTCTCTCTGACATGAATTTCAAGTTTTAACTGGGCAATCATATCTCACTCAGTGTTTGCACAGTTCTGTGGAATTGTGTTGGCTTGTTACTTTGAGACCCTATATAAATAATGGCCTTGCATATGGATTTTCAAATATCCTGACATCTCGGGATATTAAAAAACATAAAGTCTAAGGGACATATTACAAAATAATTTCATAATGTTCCTGAGCTAAGTGATTATTAGCTATACCTCAGACTTCAAAACATCTCTCCACCAAAGGAGGCTATTTCAAGATGGTGACATTAAAGCCTTTCCCCAAGGTCTCATCAAGGTCTGATAATGAAGTTGTACTCCTGAAAGCCAGATCTCAGCAATACCAGCTCTAGTAGGTCCTATTGCTAACGGTCTAGCCTAGCTAAACTCAGAAAGGTTTATCTATGGAAGGGTGCAGCAAATGGTGATATTTTTGTCGATAGAAACAATGTTATCTAATATTATATAATATGCATCAGGGAAAAAAATACCTGCAAAAATACCAGCACGAATGAAGCCACAGATCTTTTGCAATATTGAAGCATTAATACTTAAAAGTATTTTTTTTTTGCTTTTTGGAGGACAGTTGGGGTTAAGTGACCTGCCCAAGGTCACACAGCTAGTTTTTGTGTTAAGTATCTGAGGCCACATTTGAATTCAGGTCCTCCTGACTCCAGGGCCAATGCTCTATTCACTGTGCCACCTAGCCACCCCTTTAAAAATATTTTAACGATACTTCTAAGCACAAAAGGTATTTGAAAAAAAGTAGAATTCGGTCAAATTATAGACTATTTTGAAAGCAACCCATTTGTAATCACTTGTCTGATAGAGTTTATAGAATCATAAGATCTTAGAATTGAAAGGGTTATTAGTCATATCATTCAACCTCCCACCTAATGTAAAAATCCCTTCTATGTCATCTCTGACAAATGGTTGTCTAATCTATGCTTCTCTGAGAATTCTACTCCCTTATCCTATTTATGCTTTCTGGAACAATAAAGAATAAGTCAACTCACTCTTTGATATAACTGCCCGTCAGATATTTGAAGACAGCTATCAGGTCCCCTCTAGTTTGTTTTGTTTTGTTTTTTCTCAGTGTAAGTACTTCTTTTAATTGTTCCTTATACTTTCTAAATCCTTCGCCTCTGTATGCATTTTAATTTTGGTTTGGAGATTTTAGTGTCTGTTTTAAGATCAGAGTAGATCTGCATGACATACAATGAGATTCTCTCAATTACCACAATTGTAATATACAAATCAATATAAAAATCTCTGGTATTCAAAGCACTTCATACACTTGCCATTCCTCATCCCTTTCATCTTCCATGAACTCTTCAATTCAATGACACTGGCAGTTTTCCTATTCCTGGAACAAGGTACTCCATCTGTGTCCCATGCCTTGAATACTCTCCTTCCTCATTTCTACCTCCTGGCTTCCTTCAAGCACAAGCTAGAATTCCATATTCTACAAGAAACCCTTCTTGACTGCCCCCCTCCTTAATGCTACTGCCTTCCCTCTATGGATTATTTCCAACTTTTCCTATAAATAGATTATTTGAAAAAAGCTGTTCATATGTTTTCTCTCCTCCTAGATTGTGAGTTCCTTAAGAGAAAGATGGTCTTTTGTCTTTCTTTGTATCCCAGATACTTGGCCTAGCACATAATAGGGGCTTATTGAATCTTAGCTGACTAATTTGGCTCATTGCCACTATTTATTCAGGTTAAACTTGTAGTCAACCAATACTTTCATATCTTTTCCCCATAAATTGCTATCAAGCCTGGTTCCCTCCACCTTATAGTTTTGTAATCAATTTTTTAAAATTGTAAATAAAGGAAATTGTGCTTATCCTTATTAAAATTAATCTTGTTTATTTCAACCAAGCATTCCAACCGTTCAAAATCATTTATGTGTTGCTGTAGTCACCCATTATATTACACATTTCTCCCAAGTTAATGGCATTTGTCCACTTAATAAAAAATGTTCTCTATGTCTTTATCAAGCACAATGACAACAATGCTGAACACAGGGCCAATGCAGAGTCCTCTGGGCATCCAAAGGAGCTATCTCTCATGATGGAAACAAAGCATTAATCAGTTCCCATAGGGTTATTTAATCAACTTGCAAATTCAGGACACATTCTTACCATATTCCCTCTGTTCTTACTTACAAAGATTTTATTAGGAGACTTGTCAAATGTTGTCTTTAAAAAAGGAATACTGTCTACAACTTTCCCCAATCTAACAAATCTTGGAAAGAGAGAGAGAGAAGTGGGGGGAGGGAGGGAGGGAGAGAGACAGAAAGAGAGAGAGAGACAGAGAGACAGAGAGAGAGACTGAAAGAGAGAGAGAAAGACAGAGACAGAGAGAGAGAGGGAGAGAGAGAGAGAAAGAGGGAGAGAGAAAGGGGGGAGAGAGAGAGACAGAGAGAGAGACAGAGAAAGAGAGAGAGAGAGAGAGAGAGAGAGAGAGAGAGAGAGAGAGAGAGAGAGAGAGAGAGAGAGAGAATTATTTTCTTTGTTTTTCTTCAGGAAAGGCATATCAGTTCTTAATGGTAATTTCATGCTTTTCTATAAAGATCCCAGATCACAGCATTTACAGGTGAAAGAAAGACCTGAGATCAATTAGCCTAACCCTCTAATTTTATAGGTGAAGATACTGAGACCCTAAGAACTTAAGTCATTGGGGCAGCTAGATGGTGCAATGAATAGAGCACCAGCCCTGGAGTCAGGAAGATCTGAGTTCAAATCCAGCCTCAGACATAATACTAGCCATGTGACCTTGAACAAATCACCCCAATTGCCCTGTCTTCTCCCCTCCAAAAAAGCAAAACAAAAAATGAATTTAAGTCACTTGTCAAAGTCACACAGATAATAAGCAGCAAAGTCAGGATTTTCCACAGTGTTCTTTCTACTACACTGTTCAGGACTCACAAACCATTTGCTTAGTAATCTATTCCAGAATTTTGCTAGGAATTGGTTATTACCAACCAATAGTTCCTAAATCTACAGTTTTTTAAGATCATTTTTGAGGAATAGAAGAGCATTTATCTGATCCCAATCTTCTGTTATCTCTTCCATTCTTAACGATTTCTCCAAGAAATGACCCAGGGTTCACATCTAGAATTCTTTTCATTAGCCCAGGACTATAATTTCTCAGGGTCTTACAGTGTGGTATAGTGGAAAGAGTGCTGGCTATGGAGAAAGAAGACCTGGGATAAATGATGAATAAATAGCAAGAGTTTTCCAGTGGACTCCATGGAATATTTGAAGAACCCAAAGAAGGCCTTCGTGACATTGAGTAGACCTTTTGTGAAAGACCTATGGAAAAATGTGGAACTGAACAGAATGACAAGATATGGTTGAAATATGATAGGAGACAGTCAAAGGAGTATTAACATCAATGAAATCATGAATCTTTCAAAGTATCCTCAACAAAACTCCCTGTGGGCCCTAGTTTGTATGAGAGCAAAGGCAGGGAAACCAGTGTGTAGAGGGATACCATGAGTAGACCATCAAAAGTACAAGACTCCCTCCCTTCTTTATCCCCTTTTTTCTTGCCTCTCTTCTCTTCCAAAGCCTTAAGAGGAAGACCATCTATCCCTACATGTAAAGAAATACACTTTTAAAATAATAACAGGAAAAAAGCTTACTTTTTGAGATGCAAGATGAAATTTCTTTCGTGCATCTTTCTACATTTCAAACCCATCTCCTTTCCCTTCCCCAAAATATAAGCACCATTACTACACTATTATCTTAACCATTTTTGTTCAGTTGTTTTTGTTCAGTCATATCTGACTCTTGATGACCCAATTTGGGGTTTTCTTGGCAAAGATTTTGGAATGGCTTGTCATTTACCTCTCCAGCTCATTTTATAGATGAGGAAACTGAGGCAAATAAGGTTAAGTGACTTGCCTAGTTAAGTGTCTGAGATCAGATCTGAACTCAGGAAGATGAGTTTTCTTGACTCCAGATCTAGCACTACCCACTGCTCCACCTAGTTGCCCTTAATCGTACCCATACTTCCTACATTTCTTCATATCTATACCTCACACCTGGGCTTTTCCAGATGAATGTTTTTGTCCTAGGTCATTATCATGTTCAACTCATTTCCATTATTGATCTATTTACTTCAGTCAAGAGAGTTAGCAAGTATAGCCTCCCTTTACCTCAACTGACATTGGGGAATTCATTTCAGGATAACTGACTGGCTTTTGCAACCTAATATTGTAAAAGTAGAATGTTTCTACAATCTTTTTACCATGCTATTTAAGGAAAATTGAAGTCCCAGACTTTGTTAAGGTTCATTTACTACCTTAATTTGGGGTACTTAAAAAAATCAATAGCAATCTTGATTCCCACCAGAGATAAGTGGTCCAAATCTTTAACTATGCATGAACACTGGAAATTTAAGAAAACATAAAAAGACCATTTGGTCCTATGATTCACTCCCTTCACTTGCTCTTTTCTTCTTCAGTCCTAGACCACATCTAAAATTTAGGATTTAGGAATGAGGAGACTTGGGGTTTCCTACTGGGGGTAGGAAAGGATAGGGGTGTCCTGCTTTGAGGTCTGTGTTAACTGGAGGTTGGTAATTTAACTTTCTTTTGGTTTTATTCAATTCAACAAGCATTTATTGAGCCCTCACTATGTGCCAAGCACTGTGCTATGTTCTGAGGATACTAAGAAAGACAAAAGACAGTCTGTGATCTCAAGGAGCTCACAGTCTATGGGACAGACAACATGCAAATGTCTATCTACATACAAGATATATACAGGGTAAAAAAGAGGCAGCTTCAGAAGAAAGGTACTAGCATTGGTGGGGAGAAGGGAAGGGAAGACCAGGAAGACTTGTTTCCTTTATTATTTGGGTAAGAAGAATGTATTTCTCCTGAGTCTTAAAGGTAAATAAACTATTTTCATGTTATCTTTATATATAGTATCGTGTAACAGAACGATCACTAGATTTAGAATCAAAGAATATGGGTTCCCAACCCCATTCTTTTCATAACTAGTTGTGTGTCACCAGACAAGTCACTACCCTCTACTGACTCTCAATTTCCTCTTCTATAAAATAAGACTGGGCAGGATTCTGGGGGTAGGAGGGAAGGTGGCCTGAGTGATCTCGAAAGTCTCTTCTGTCTCTTAACATTTTCCATATTTGTTTTCTGAATCATCCTTTTAAATGATGGGAATAATATAACCCAGTTGCCACTGGAAAAAAACTGCTTCAAATCATCATCAGTCAACTTATCATGTACTCTCTATAAGCCATCAGCTGCAAAATGAATCAGAGACAGAACAAATCTCAGATTCATTCCATTCAACATGTATATGCATTGCACTACGCAACAGTCCCTGCCCTCAAGAAGTTTATGTTCTACTAGAGAGGAGGAGGGAGAATTCAAATATGGCAAGTAAGCACAAAGTATATTCAAAGTAATATAATATAATTTCAATAGGCGGAAAAACTGACAAGTAGGGGGTCAGGAAGGGTCTCTTGCAAGAGGTGGCTATTCAGCCAGATTTTGAAGAAACCTAGAGATTCTAAGAGGCAGAGGTGAGAGTGGAGAGAGGAGTATGTTCCATAAATGGTGGAACCCCTGTTCAAAGACATAGTCATACTTAGAGAAATGGCTAGGTAGCACAGTGGATATTTCTGGGTCTGGAATCAGAAGACCTGAATGGAAATCTAGTCTCAGATATTTACTAACTGTGTAACCCTGGGTAACCCTAGGCAATCCTTAACCTCATTTTGCTTCATTTTCCTCATCTGAAAAATGGGGGTAATAATAACACTAATCTCCCAGGGATATTGGGAGGATCAAATAAGATAACAATTATAAAGTCCTTAGCGCAGTGCCTGTCATACTCTAATTGTTATATAATGTTAGTTATTCTTGCTTATTATTATTATTATTAGATTAGGGTAAGTCACTTAACCTTTATCTGACTCAATTTCCTCAACTATAAAATGGGGCTAATAACAGCACCTACCTCACCAGGTTGTTGTGAGGATTAAATGATATATTTGTGAAGCACTTAGCATAGTGCATGGCCCATAGTAGGAACCATATAAATGCTTTTTCTTTTTGTTGCTATTGTTGTTTTTGGTATCCAGGCCATGCCATTATCTCCTTTATCCTGGGATTATCGCGTGCTGACATTTAAGGGGAAAAGTAGCAAAGTTAGTAAACACAGCATCATTTACTCCACTCTCCTTCACCACATGTGACAGACCACTGTAGTAGGTTATATCCAATCTCCTGCCATGTTTTTATGCCTATTTAAATACATCATTAAATCTGGTTAGGGCATGTTTCCTTTTGTCCCATATCTGTGGAAAGGAGTGTCTTCATCATGGACTCAAAGATAGATAGAGGCTCCCTTCAGTCTTCTTTTCTCCATGCTTTAGCATCATACTTTTTCTGTTCTTCCAGTCTTTCCAATGAGATTCTATTTCTCAGGCTATTAATCATCTTAGTAGCTTTTTTTCTGAACTCTGTTCAATGTTACCACATTGGGCTTAAGCATGTTTAACAGAAATAATACATGGAATGAATCAATGAAATGGATCAATGAAAATGAATTTTAAAAAACTATTTATATTTAAATACTTATTATGTGCCAGGTACTGCACTAATCATATGGCAAAGGGGGCTGTAACAGAAATCCAGCCTTGAGGCTATCACTCTACCAATTCCCAAGGCCAAAGGAAAGCTTTGGTAGACAGATTTTTTAAAATATCAGAGCGGTGAGTCACGGAGTAATTCACTTTCATATAAACCCTGGACACATGCATTGATAGAGGAAAGCCCATTAATAATAGAAGCTAAAATCACATGTGTAAACACATTGCTTTTAATCTATTCAATTATTTCCCCATAAGCACTAAACATGCATCACAAATTATGCTGTCTTTAAGACATTGCACAATGACATGTAGCTAGAAAGATTCATTGCTATAGTCTAATGGAAGAGTTTTCTGGGGAAATGAAACTTCTGACTCTCTGAGGCATAATCTACCATTTCTTTATCTCATTCAAAGAAGATGGGGTGAACTACTTAGAGAGAGGATTACACAGCACAAAACCAATGTGCAAATCTTTTCAATATTTTGCAACAACTCCATATCAGTGCATTTTCTTCTCATTTACTTAAGAGTTTGTCATCCCTGAGGGAAAAAAAAAGATCAATAAACCACTTGACATATGGCCTTGGAGACCACACAAAAAGAGCTTCTTCTGTGAAGATTGTTCAAAGAAATTGTAAAGCACAGTACTACATACGCATGTGCACATGAATGCACACACATCCTTGGTCAAAACCTGAGTCCTGCTTGTTTTCCTTATACCCAGATGCCAGGGCTAGGACTAAAGTCTGAACTACCTAGTTATAGCTCTGAACTTATCTGCTTCCTTAGAACCTCTCCCCCATTGCTGACTGTCCTATTCCTAACCTTGTCTTGAGGTCTCTTTATTGACTTTACTTACTCTGCATTGGGGCTGCCTTCCTAGTATTTCACTTTCTAGTATATGTCCGCACCATGGTTTTTTCAATACCATGCTATCTTAGTGTCCCATGTCCCTGTTTAGTGGAACTGTCATTCAGTAAGTTGGGTTTTATGGATGTTGAATTATGTCACCCCTACTGGCATTTCTAGGGCTCTGATTATATGTAATGAGCCTGTCACCTGCCCCGTAGGCCAGCGCTACCCTCTGCTAGTCTTGGTAACACCACTCTTTCAAATCATAGCAAGAATTGGACAGTGACTAGGAGAGATTTCCCAGAACCATCATGCTATACACAAATCATTTCAAGTACTCAAAACATTTAAGACTGTCTCTGTTCACATTCCTATCCTACTATTTGCTACCTCTATGACCTTGGTTAAATCACTTAACCTCTTTTGTTCTTAGTTTAGTCATCTGTAAAATCAAGGGTTGGGGGGAGAAGCTGGACTAGATAACCTCTGAGCTCCCCAGCTCTAGATTTATAATCCTGTGATGATGGCTAGGTCACAATTAACCAGAATCAGGTTTCAGGAATGAGGATCCCATTTGTTGATTCATATACTTGCTCTTTAACTTCTTGGTGGGTAAAAACTGCCTCACTCAGCCACTCACAGACTCCAGAATCTCTAAAGTGGAAAGGACTTTAAATGTCAGCCTCCCCAAAGTGTGCCTGAGAATGAATCCCATCTACAATGTTCCCAGTATAAGAATTGAGGTCATACAAACTTTATTTGAAAACTTCCAAATATGGGGAGTCCACTAATGACCACACAAAACCATATCATTCTAAGACAGCCCCAGTCATTAGGGAGTTTTTTCCTGATATTGTCTCAAAATCTGACTTGTAGCTTCCACCCATTACTCTTAGTTTTTTCCCTCTGCAAGCAGAGGTCAAGCAGAACAAATCTAATCACTCTTCCACAGGACAGCCCTAAAATATTTAAAGCCTGTAATGGAAATGCAAATTTAAAGATCTTCCCTGCCCCTAGCTTAAGTGCACCTGGAGCCTGTGGTGGGAGGCTTGTTTTTCAGGAAAGCCCACACCTTGATACTTTGTGATTGGGCAGTGGGTCCAGAAGGTTGTTACATTCTCTGAGCCAGGAGAAGGCTATATAAACCCTGAGGAGAGGCTTTGCTTTGGGGTTCACTTTGAGAGGTGTTGTGTAATTTGACCAGATGAGACTCTGGGAAGCCATTGTTGAGAAACCCCCCCCTGGCTTTGAAAAGCCAGATGTTGATGCTTCCCTCTCTGGTAACTGTGATTTGGTATTGATATAATGGTTGGACAGTTTGGAAGCCTGTCTGTTTGATCTGTAAATTCTGTAACTCTGAAGTTTGGGGTGCTGACATTTTCCCCCTGAACTAGGTAATGTATGTTTGTTTGATTAAAGTAAGCTTGTAAACCCATTTTGAGTTGCTTTCCTTTTGGAAAGCAGATCTAAGAACTTGTGTTGGCAGTCACCCTGGGGATATTGGGGTGCTTGCTGCTACAAAGCCCCAATCATTCTCTCCCCAACCTCAACCAGTAGCCTCTTCTTTAGGCTAAATGCCCCCTATATTTTCACCAGATGCTCATATGACATAGTCCTGCCTCCACTTCCCACTATTTCCTTATATTCCTTTCCTAAACCCTAATGACAAATTCAATTCTGCCTTCTCCTTACCAAAGCCCAAAGGGGAAAGTTTCATAGTTCCTTACCTCAAGTCCTTTCCTGGAACTCGCCATTGCCAAACTAGTCAGAAAGTCAGAAAATTTGATGGGAAAACCCAGTGTTTTGACAAGGAAGCCTTTACCCTAACATAAGTCAAAAATTAAACTGATTCTAGTCCAGGAAAGTACCCCAAAAAAGTTTTGGAACCCAAGGACACTTTGTTATTGTTTTCATCATCTCCCCCAGCAAAGCCCTAGAGTGGACAGTTCAGGAGACAACTGGTTTGGGGAGGAGAAAAAGGGACCTAAAAATAGCACAAGACCAAAGGTGAGATTAATAAAATTGAAATTAAGAAAACCATTGAATTAATAAATAAAACCAAGAGCTGGTTTTATGAAAAAATCAACAAAATTGATAGACCCTTAGTCAATATGATAAAAAAAAAGAAAGAAGAAAACCAAATTATGAGTATCAAAAATAAAAAGGGTGAATCTACCTCCAATGAAGAGGAAATCAAAAAAATAATGAGGAATTTTTTTCCCCAATTGTATGCACATAAATATGACAATCTTAGTGAAATGGATGAATATTTACAAAATCACAAATTGCCCAGATTAACTGAAGAGGAAGTGAATTACCTAAATAACCCCATCTCAGAAAAAGAAATCAAACAAGCCATCAATGAACTCTCTAGGAAAAAATCTCCACGGCCAGATGGGTTCACTAGTGAATTCTATCAAACATTTAAAGAACAATTGATTCCAATACTCTACAAACTATTTGGGAAAATTAGTGAAGAAGGAGTCCTACCAAACTCTTTCTATGACACAAATATGGTACTGATTCCTAAATCAGGAAGAGATAAAACAGAGAAAGAAAATTATAGACCAATCTCCCTCATGAATTTAGACACAAAAATTCTAAACAAAATATTAGCCAAAAGACTCCAACAACTTATCACAAAAATAATACACCCTGATCAGGTAGGATTCATTCCAGGAATGCAAGGATGGTTTAATATTAGGAAAACCATCAATATAATTGAGCATATCAACAACAAAACTAGCAAAAACCACATGATCATCTCAATAGATGCAGAAAAGGCTTTTGACAAAGTACAACATCCATTCCTATTAAAAACACTAGAAAGTATAGGAATAAATGGAGCCTTCCTTAAAATAGTTGCTAGCATCTATCTAAAACCATCAGCAAGTATTATATGCAATGGGGATAAACTAGAAGCCTTTCCAATAAGATCAGGCGTGAAACAAGGGTGTCCACTATCACCCCTCTTATTCAATCTGGTACTTGAAACGTTAGCAGTAGCAATTAGAGAAGAAAAAGAAATCAAAGGAATCAAATTAGGCAAAGAAGTGACCAAGCTGTCACTCTTTGCAGATGATATGATGATATACTTAGAGAATCCTAGAGAATCAAGTAAAAAATTACTTGAGACAATAAATAAATTTGGCAAAGTTGCAGGATATAAAATAAACCCACATAAATCCTCAGCATTCCTGTACATCTCTAATAAAACTCAACAGCAAGAGATAGAAAGAGAAATCCCATTTAAAGTCACTGTAGACATTATAAAATATTTGGGAATCTACTTGCCAAAACAAACCCAGAATCTATATGATCACAACTACAAAACACTTCTCACAGAAATAAAATCAGATCTAAATAGTTGGAAAAATATCAATTGCTCGTGGCTGGGTCGAGCTAATATAATAAAAATGACAATTTTACCCAAACTAAATTATATATTTAGTGCCATTCCAATCAATTTACCAAAAAACTACTTTGTAGAGTTAGACAAAATAATAACAAAATTTATTTGGAAAAACAAAAGGTCTAGAATATCAAGGGAATTAATGAAAAGAAATGCTAGGGAAGGTGGACTAGCTATGCCAGATCTTCATCTGTATTATACAGCAGCAGTCATCAAAACTGCTTGGTACTGGCAGAGGTGTAGAGTAGTGGATCAATGGAATAGATTAGGTGCAGGAGACCCAGCAGTTAATGAATATAGCAATCTATTGTTCAATAAACCCAAAGACCCCAGTTTTTGGGACAAGAATGCACTATTTGACAAAAACTGCTGGGAAAACTGGAATACAGTATGGCAGAAACTGGGCATAGATCACTATCTAACACCATATACCAAAATCAAGTCTAAATGGGTGCATAATCTAGGTGTAAAGGATGATACTGTAAGCAATTTGGGAAAGCAAGGAATAGTTTACCTGACAGATCTGTGGAGAGGGGAAGATTTTAGGACCAAACAAGAATTAGAGAGCATTATAAAATGCAAAATGGATAATTTTGATTGCATTAAATTGAAAAGCTTCTGCACAAACAAAGCCAATGTAACCAAGATCAAGAGGGAGGTGGGAAATTGGGAAAGAATTTTTACAACCTGTGTCTCTGATAAAGGACTCATTTCTAAAATTTATAGAGAATTGAACCAAATCTATATGAATACAAGTCATTCCCCAATTGATAAGTGGTCAAAGGATATGAACAGGAAATTTTCAGAGAAAGAAATTAAAGATATCTATAAGCATATAAAGAAATGCTCTAAATCACTATTGATTAGAGAAATGCAAATCAAAACAACTCTGAGATACCACATCCCTCCAGTCAGATTGGCTAAGATGACAAAACAAGAAAGTGACAAATGCTGGAGAGGATGTGGGCAAATTGGAACGATAATACATTGCTGGTGGAGTTGTGAACTTATTCAACCATTCTGGAGAGCAATCTGGAATTATGCCCAAAGGATTATAAATAATTTCATACCCTTTGACCCAGCCATACCACTCCTAGGGTTATATCCCAAAGAGATCATAGTAGTGGGAGGAAGAACCATATGTACAAAAATATCTTTAGCAGCCCTTTTTGTGGTTGCAAAGAATTGGAAACTAAAGGAGTGCCCATCAATTGGGGAATGGCTAAACAAGTTGTGGTATATGAATGTAATGGAATATTATTGTGCTATAAGAAACAAGGAGGTGACGGATTTCATAATTACCTGGAGAGACTTATACAAACTGATGCTGAGCGAGAAGAGTAGAATCAGAAGAAATTTGTATACAATCACAGACATACCATATCTGTGACAACCAACTATGACAGACTGGACTCTTTTCAGCAATGCAGTGCTATAAGTTAATCCCGAATGACTCAAGAAAGTGAGAAATGTGCCATCCAGAGATATAACTAGAAAGAACTGAGCCTGAATCCTGATGGAAGCAAACTAAATGATCTTGTTCTTCTCATTGTTTGTTTGTACTTCTTCCTTACCATCTTTCATCCCACCTAGTACAATATGCCTTTGTAATTGGAATAATGTTTAATATGAATGCATTTGCAGACCCTATACTGTACTATATGATGTCATGAGGGGAGGGAAGTAAAGGAAATTTGAAAATCAAGGAACTAAGGAATTGAATCTTGTCAACTGAAACTAAACTAATAAATTAATTTAAAAAAATAGCACAAGAGCAAAGCTCATAAAACTCTGTATTTTCACTCAAGTTATTCTAAAACTTCAGAGGTAGGATGCATGGGCGGGGTTGGGGGAGGGGAATGAAGAGTAGAGGAGGGAATGGTGTAGCACCCTTTACAAACTCATCTACTAGAGGCCGCTAGGTGGCGCAGTGAGTAGAGCACCAGCTCTGGAGTCTGAAGGACCTGAGTTCAGATCCGGCCTCAGACACTTAACACACACAAACAAAAACCTAGCCATGTGACCTTGGGCAAGTTACTTAACCCTAATTGCTCTCCAAAAAGGAAAAAAAAACTTATCTATTTAGAAAAGTGGTTCTATCATAAGGTTTCCTTTTAGTCATTTCTCCCCCAGGTTTGTAAACTAAAATGGTTTGTTTCAAATCCACTGCATGTGTCAATGAGATAGTTAGGCAGGATTACAATTTTCAAAAATGAGATAACATTTTTTAAAAAAATCACTAAAAAGATATTAAAATGGGAAATATTGGCACAGTTATGTTTAGATCATAGGAAAGCGTTCAATAAAGTGAATCATATTTTTACTCTGGGGTCAGAATCTTCTTGAATATGATAGAAAACTAGCTTCCATTGGAAAATCCTCCATCCTGGTTTCTAAAGCTCCAGTTTCAAAAGACCTAGACTTCTATGAGGCCAGCATCATGTATATATTTAAGGAAGGATAGAATAGCATGATGCTGAAGTAACCTGTTAATTTAGACTGATTAGTCAGTTGAAAGAAAAAAATTTACTTAAATCAATGGTTAAGATGAATTTCCCAGTAAAGATACCAAATTGTTTGCTATTAATTCTCTGCTGATATGTAGCCTGTGTGATGTCTAGATTATTTATTCAGTACACCCCTGGACAAGTGAATCCCATCCCCAAAAACTCAGATGATTAAACTACATAACATTCAGGTAACCAGGTATTCATATGTTAAAGTTTAAAGACCTATCCATGACTTGTTACCCCTTTACAAACCTTGAAGAAACATTCCATGATAGAATTGGAGGGCAGCTTGCTACTAGCTGGCTAAAGTTTGGACTTGCCACAAGCTGCCTTTAAAAAGCTATCCTGGGAGCTTTGGAGAAGGAGAAGGAGAGGGAGAAGAGGCTCAGAGGAAGAGAGAAAGAGATGGGGAAGAGGAACACATTGTCAAGTAGGAAGCCTTGGTAGCAAAGAACCAGGTATGGAGGAAGGATCCAGAGGATCATTTTTGGCCTGAGCTACCTGACCAGTAGGAAACAACGCACCCATTATGGAGTGGGCCTGAAAAATAGACAAACTAGTCTTCAATAACTGGGATCTCTGGCATCTGGGAAAGAAACCAGCTATTGATTCAAAAGAGTATCTGCCTTAGCAGTTGGTAGTTGAACTGTGGAGATTAATATATCTGAGGGAACACAATTAAGTGGCCCGCCCAAAAGAAAGACTGTACCCATTTGGGGGAGTGGGGACAGTGGGGAGCAGCATGAGCACATCAAAAGAAAAATAGGAAAATAAATACTCGACAGGATCAACAGCATGGATTGCCTTTTCCCCACATGTTCCATATGTGTGCCATAAGAGCTGGATAAGTTTGTGCCCACTCTTCTCACTGACCATGTGTGTGGTTGTAGAAGGGTTTAGAGAGGAAATGTTTTGTAGCTACCATTTTGACTATACCATCCAAGCAAATGTCTTTGATTTGGGTTAATTGTGTCTCATAGCTGGCTATTAAAGGTAAGCGTACCAGTTGGAAAACATGAACCATACTCTTAAAAGTGTGGACCCAAACCTAGAACCTCAGGTAATGGTCACCCCCCTGAGCATCCAATTTTTAAGTGCTAATCTAGGGGAGTAGCACCAGAATGAGTTTTTGAATAACACAAAAGAATCTAGTTTGTAACATCTATAGAACATTATGTATTATTAAAAAAAAAAAAACATTTACTAGATACATATTGTGGGCCTAGTGCTGTGCTAAGGACTGTGGTGATATAAAAAAAGAGAAAACACATGGACCCTAATCTCATAGAATCTATTCATCACCCTAGTGTTCAAGCCCATTTATTGTCTAGCCCTATCTTTCTAATTGAACTTTATAATAAGAATAACTCACATGTGTACTGTACTTAATTATTTATAAATTTTTATGTCATCTTTTTTCACATGTAGATTGCAAACTTTTTGAGGGCTGGGGCTGATTTATTTTTGTCTTTCTATTTCCAGTGTCCAAATGGGGCTCAGAGAAAAACTAAGTCTTACTAAATGCCTTTTGAACTGAATTGAATCTTTACAACCACTTTACAGCATAAGTAGGGCAGATTTCCCCATTTTACTTATGAAGAAGCCGTTTCTGAGAGAGCTGAAGTTATTGCCTATAGTCACATAGTTTACTCATAGTTCATTGCTCTTTCTTCTTTACTATTGCTGTCCCTATATTTCAACCAACTGATCAACAAATACTTCTTGAACACCAAAAGCAGTAAAAGCTATCTACTCTGTGTGCTTTGAGAAAGATGAAGATTTATAAAAAAAGATCCCTGCCCTTGAGGAACTTATGCTCTAGTAATCAGATCATAGATTTAGAACATAAAGGGACACTATAGTTTATCTACTCTAAGCTCTCAACCTCTTCATTTCATATTCAGGAAAACTAAGGTCCACGGTGATTAAGAGATTGACTCAAGGAAACACAGGTATCATATGATCTGGAACTTGAATTCTCTAATTACAAATCCAGAGCTCTTTCCACTATATCAAGTGGAGATAATACATACACTCATAAAAAATAGCATAAATGTATGCTTTGTATTGCTAACATATCAATTGCAAAGACAATAAGTGATACATACAGGCCTCCAGAAGAAGAAATCAGGCCAGAGGGAGGCTTCTAAACAATAAAGACATCAGCCTTGGAGCAAAAACAGCTTTGGTGACAAACACAAGTGTGTGCATGTACACAAAAATGGGCTGGACAAAAAGAAGAGGAAATGTGTTTGGCCTTCCCATAGTTCTTTCCTTAGTTCAGTTCGGAAGTTGTCTCCCTGGAAACCTGGAAGGGAAAAATTTGTTGCAGCAACAAAAAGTTCCAAATCCTGAGATTTCCAAATCCAGAAGTCAAGAGAATGAGAAGAAGGCTACAAGGAAGCACAGTCCTTGGGAAAAGTCAGAGAACAAATGGGAAAGAGGATATTTAGCCCAGACAGGTGGGTTGGGAGGAAGTTCTATCCTTATGTCTACCTCGTGTGGGTGTCCCTTAACGTTCTATCCAAGGCTTACATCTCCTCCTCTCCCTGCCTCCCCCTGTCCTTCTCTCTCTCTCTCTCTCTCTCTCTCTCTCTCTCACACACACACACACACACACACACACACACACACACACACACACACACACATGCGCGCATCTCCTTTTTTCCTATGCATTAAATAATCTATATAAATACATTACAGAATTATACATTCAGGTCTAACAACTGTCTTCTTCTTGACATCTCTATATTTATGTTCCATCAACACCTTAAACTCAACAAGACCACAATAAAACAAAACTATAGTCTATTTCCTCCAAACTTTCCAATTCCTGTTGATGGCAGCACCATTCTTCTAGTCACCAAGTTCACAGCCATCCTCACCTCTTCCCTCCTCCCTCAATCCCTATACCTATTCAGTTGCCAAGTTTTGTCTATTCTTCCTCCACAATATTTCTCACATCACATTCTTTCCACCCACACAAGCTCTACTCTAGTTTAGATCTTGATCATTTTTCACTTGGACTATTACACTAACCTTCTAAATGATCCCCCTGTCTTGTAGTTTTCCTCTCTTTAACCCATCCTTCAAACAACTGCCAAACTTCTTTTCCTAAAATTGATCTCACAATATCAACACACACACACACACACACACACACACACACACACACACACACACACACACACACACACACCCCTTCAATGACTTCCTATTGACTCTAAGGCAGGTGTTCTTATTCAGGGGCTCATGAATACCAAAAGGATTTTAGGGGGTTGTAATGGCAAGTAAAATGGTACTTAGCTCCTTGTTTCAGCTCTTCAAATGCATTTGAGCCTCACCTGTGATTATATCATCTTTGTAAGAAACAGAACCTGTGAAGTCCACAATGGGGGGGAACTTGCCAGACACTGGAACAGGAAGAATATTAAGAGGAAGGGCAGAACAGCTGATGATATAAAAGCTTGAGAATGAGCTGGGACTGAGCAGAACTGGGAGGAAGGATGTCTGTGGTATTGGCACTCTGTGTCTGTTCTTTCTGTGTTGATGTTACTTTGTCAGACCTGTCTGCTGACAGAGGATGTTGATGGTGTTACAGAAGCCCTGGGACCTTACTGTTGGTTCAGAAGCCCTGAAAGAGGATTTTACTGCTATCTGTTTTCAGAAGTCCTGAAGGAGGGTTTTACTAATGTTTTCAGAGGTCCTGGTACTTTACTGATGATTTGTGTTTGGTTTCTCAGACAGAAGCCCTGTCTGTTGGTCTGTGTTGATTTCACAGGCAGAAAGTGAATTTATGATGGTGTTGACAATGTCTGTGAATATTGTTGTAACTCTGCTAAGTTTTATGTGTGTAGCTAGAGCAGGAGCTGGATCAGGAGTTGGAACTGGACCTGGAATGGGAGCTAGGAGCTGCTTTCCTGTGAATCCAGGTAACAGTTGGGTGAATACAGGAAAGAGCTGGGAGCTTGCAAGAGGAACCATGGAGTTTGGAAGTCAGCCCTGAGTCAAGATGAAAGGACCTTTTCTTGGGTACTTAGTGTTGACTCAGAGATTAAGACAATGTGACCTAGGGGTGGGAGACCTTTGCACTTTGTACTCCTTAAGGATGATTGAGTTAAGAATGATTAGAAGCCAATCTCCAGTCAAGATGAAAGAAGACTTTAGATGGGTATTTTATATTGATTGATTCAGACTGTGACTTACTGAATGATATCTTTTGTTTAAGAATATGTGGTCATTTTAGTAATAAGTTGTTATGCTATACTGCTGTGAATGTTGTACTTTAGTTTCTGTGGATGTTTTGCTTTATTTTACTGTTGAATAAATAGAGAGTTCACTATATTATGTGATCAGAACCTTAAAGTTATTCACAGCATCAGTCCTCAGGAGAGCTGCTTGTGCTTGGCTTTACAGGGGTCTGGTTATTTGGATGGAAAAAAATACATCTTCATTTTCACTAACCTCTAACTGAAATTTAATATTTCCTTCAATTATGAATTTAAGTAACAAATTCCATTTTGAGGAGAAATCCATAGAGTTCACCAGATTGCCAAAGGGATACAAAAAGAGATTAGAAACCTTTAGGGTAAAATGCAAATTCTTACACCTTACACTTAAAGTTACTGGCCAACCTGGCTTATACACAGCCTTCCAAAATTATTTCATATTATTGTCTTTCATATGCTCTGTATTCTAGTCCACTTGGCCTGTTAGCTTTTCCACACTTTTGACATTCCACATTCCACCTTCATCTCCTTCCACAAGTGGTTCCCCATGTCCAGAATTCACTCTTTCCTAGTGTTTACCAGTTTCCTTTTAAAGGAAGGCTCCACATCCTGCATGAGACCTTCCTTTTTCTATCCATGTAGCAGAACATTCTCCTTCTTGAAACACCTTTGTATTACTTTGTATATCCTTTGTATTCACTTATTTGCATATATGCTGTATTCATCCCAACAGAATTTATAAACCCAGTTTTATAAACTAATGAGGAATAAAATGAGCAGAACCAGGGGAACAATTTATATGAGAAAAACCACTTTGTAGAGAAAAACATTTTGAAATCTCTAAGGACTGTGTGTTCAATGCAATGACCAACAGTGATTCTAAAGGAATTATCTACCTCCTGACAGAGAGGTGATGAATTTAGAATGCTGAATGAGAAATATAGCTTTTAAACACGGTGAATGATGGAATTTGTTTTGCTTGACTGTGCATATTTGTTGTAATGAATTTGAGAGAGAAACAATAAATATTGCTTATTTTTAAAAAAAACAACAGGGGGCGGAGCCAAGATGGCGGAGTAGAAACAGCTCATCCAAGCCACTCTGCCCCCAGATTCCCCCCAAACTATGTGAAAGAGGACTCTGAACAACTTCTGGAGCCCCAGAACCCACAGAACGACACAGAGAAGCTAACCTCCCGCTGAGGACAGCCTAGCAGCCCTGCAGGAAGGACCAGCACAGCGCTCTGGGAGCCAGCGTGCAGTGCGCAGAGCGTGGGAAGCCGAGCCGAGCGGAGCCCAGATCCCCGAGAGCCGAGGTTTTAGCCCCAGGGTGGCAGGGCCAGCAGCCGGCTGGAGAGACCCCGGAACACCAGCAGCTGTGGCAACTCCAGAATTATCAACATAGACATGCCTAGGACAAAGTAAGAGGTTAGTGTCCTATGGACTCTGGGACCAGTATTTGGGGAATGCGTTGGCTCCCTCCCCTGGGGGCTAGAAGCCACTGAGGAGACACACCATTTTGTAGTTTTCAGAGGCAGCTCCAGCTCCTGGCCTGTGGAGTGTAGGGAGATCCGGCGATCAGTCTTGGGGGGTAATCGCTCTTGCTTTAACCTCCCTGGATCTGGACTGTGATCTAGGGTGGAAGTTGTGGGTGGGTTCACAGCTTGCCAGAAACGGAAGTTGTCCCCCACACATTCGGGACAAAAATTCCTCTATCTGGCCTTAAAGCCATAGTGTGGCAACAAGCCCAAAAGTCAAGTAATTAAGTGGCAACATGCCAAGGCAAAGGAAACAGAAAAATGCAACCCTAGACTCCTATTTTGGGGGCATAGAGAGGGAAAAAGACTGTGAGGTCAGAAGTCCTGCTCCAAAAGCCCCAGGGGAAAACATGAGCAGATTGCAGGCCATAGAGGACCTTAAGAAGGACTTTAAAAATCAAATAAGAGAAGAGGAGGAAAAATTGGAAAGAGAAATGAGAAGGATGCAGGAAAAGTATGAAATGAGGGTCAACAGCCTGACTGAGGAAAACAACACCTTAAAAAATAGACTAACTCAAAATGGCAAAGGAGGCCCAAAAGGGCAATGAGGAGAAGAATGCCTTAAAAAGTCGAATTTGCCAGATGGAAAAAGAATCTCAAAAGTTCACTGAGGAGATTCATTCCTTCAGAGTTAGACTGGAACAAATGGAAGCTAATGACTTTATGAGAAATCAAGATGCTGTTAAGCAGATCCAAAAAATGAAAGATTAGAAGGCAATGTGAAATATCTCATGGGAAAACCACTGACCTGGAAAATAGATCCAGGAGAGACAATTTAAAAATTATTGGACTACCTGAAAGCCATGATCAAAGAAAGAACCTAGAAATCACCCTTCAAGAAATTCTCAAGGAAAATTGCCCTGATGTTTTAGATCCAGAGGGCAAAAGAGAGGTTGAAAGAATTCACCAATCACCTCCTGAAAAAGATCCCAAAAAGAAAACTCCCAGGAATATTATAACCAGGTTCCAGAATCCCCAGATCAAGGACAAAATACTACAAGCAGCCAGGAAGAAACAATTTCAATACTGTGGAAACACAATCAGAATAGCCCAGGACCTGGCAGCTTCTACACTGAGGGATCGAAGGCATGGAATATGATATTCCAGAGGGCAAAAGAACTGGGAATGAACCCACGGGTCACCTACCCAGCAAAACTGAGTATTTTGTTTCAGGGGAAAATATGGTCATTCAGTGGAATAGAGGACTTTCAAGCATTCTTGAGGAAAAAACCAGAATTGAATGGAAAATTTGACATCCAGACACAAAAAGGAAGAGATGCCTGAGAAGGTAATCAGGGAAAAGAAATCAAAAGGAACTTATCAAAGTGGAACTATTTACATTCCTATATGGAAAAACAATAACTGTGACTGATGATATCTTTCTCACTATGAAAACAATGGAAGAAGGGTGTGTGGTCATATGAATACATATGTGAATGTGTGTGTAGATGGTTATAGTTATATATGGATAGAGGGCATAGGTTGAATTTGTTGGGAAGGGAGAATACTCAAGGGATGAAATTATGAGGTGAGAGAGGAAAGTGGCAAGAGGAGATGGGGAGAGACAGGGTAGGGTAAACTATCTCATGTAGAAGAAGCAAGGGGAAGTGGTTACAAGGGAGGAGAAGAATAGGTAGGCAAAAAAGGCAAAACCACATTCTCATTGAATTAGGTTCAGGGAGAGAATGACATACATACTAAATGGGATATCTCAACCTGCAGCAGAATAGGGGGAAGGGGGATGAGAGGAGGGATGATGGATGGGAGGGCATCCTTGGGGGGAGGGGAGGTTGGAAGTACCCACTATAGAAGAGGGACAGGATCATGTAGGGAATGGACCAGGTGGGGGTGGGATGAGTGGGAGGGAATTATAAGCAGCCTTGTACAATATATCTACTATGATAATATTTTGCATAGCTAGACATGTACAACATATACTGAATTACTTATCTCCCAAGAGGGAATGGGTGACAAGGGAGGAAGGAAATGGATCTGAAATTCGAGGTCTTAACATTAAATGTTTCAAATATATATAAATACAATTATTAATACTCTTTTGCTTGTAATTGGGAGATAAGATGTGCAGGCATTGGGACACAAAGATTCACCTTCCTCTAATGGAAAAGTCGAAGGGGGTATGGGAGAAGGTATGGGAGAGAGCAGATTGGAGGAAGCGATATCTTGTGGGACTGCTATTCTGGGAGGTTGGGTAGGGGAATAATGGGGGGAAAATGATTGTAACTCAAAATCTGGCGGAAATGAATGATGTAAAACAGAAGTTAATAAAGCATTTGTTTAAAAAGAAAAAAAAACAACACAAAAAATAGAGAGATTGGGGGAGCTTCAGATATAGAATGTTGCACATACTTTCAGATGAAGTCACTGTATTTTTAGTTTTCCTTAATTGTTTTATTTTTTTTTGTTACAAGAGAGTTATAATGGGGTAGGGGTAATCTGGAAATTTTTATAACTAACTTAGGTCTTCTAATTCCAATAAAATGTTTTTAACTGGCTGATATTGCACAAGCAAGACATAGAAATAATGGCTCAACAAGGAGGAGATCAAGTACAAGAGGGTGAGATAGTCACGTTCAGGCAATATGCTTCATTCATTCACTGCAGTTCTCTTTACTGACAGCCAACATAGTCATTCATGCCTCCCCATACCACTGGATAGGCTAGAGCTGGAAGCAATTTGAGAGTTGTTTTTAGTCAATACTGTTACCTCATGTCCTCTGTTCCTTCCTCCATTTTTCCAGTTCAGAGATTGGCTAATGATCATTTTTTCACTCAAGTGTAAATTTGCTTTCAGAGCATGAGTTGCTGGAGGCACATTTTGAGAAACTTATGTGGGGTAGAGAAATACAGATAATGTCACCTTTCTCCAAGAACAATATTAACCTGCCTGATCACAACTTTCCCTGTCTGTCTTTTTTCCTTTCACCCCTCCACTTTTTTAGCTCTGCTCCTTTTGCTTCAATACTCCCATGTGCCTGAGACTCCAAGCACACAAAGAGTTCTCTCTCCAACCTATGTTGTAGATTAGGGTCCTTCCACCCCCAGTGCCTGTGAGTATGTTGGGTTAAACCAACTATCCACAGTCTCTAACACAAAAACCTTCCCGGCCTCCATTTCATGGCACTCAAAAGTGGGAGATAAAGAGCAGGAAACGGAGAGAATTTGATATGCTAGCTCAAGAATCTATTAGAAGATTTGAGATAAAAATTAATAATCCTGAGAGATCATGGCAGAGGGATAAGTGTGAGACCCAGGGCAATAGGGAGCAGAATTAGAAGGGCATACCTTCCTAGTAAGGAGTTGGAACCAGGCTCTTTATCTTTAAATGTGTGTTGTTGCACATGTGGAGCAAAGATTAAACTGTTCATCACATTAGGGAAATCTGTCAACATTGACATTATTCATTTATAGATACCAGAAAGCTAACAAAGACAAAAAAGCACTAAAAACACAATTGTACTGGGTAAAAGTAATACTAATTACAGTAATTTGTGAGCACTTCTTACCACTTATGGTTAATTACCATGTGCACAATAACTATTATGCATATCATTAATGTGTCATTAATCTTGTAAGCTTTATTTGATTCTGACACTAAACTCTTTTCATGTATGTTCAATCATCAGTTGCTCAGAGGTAGCCGCTCATAACATTTTTTTTAAAATAGAGAGACTTTTGGGAAGAGCCATGCCATGTTTCACTTGTAAGCCCCTCAGCAGTTCATATAATAAGACACATATAATAAGTATCCAGAAAGTATTCATTGAATTGGATTAGAATCCAAGTGGCAGGAGCAGATATTTATATATAAAATAACATCTTGTTGTTCAGTCATTTCAGTCACATCCAACTCTTCGTGACTCCATTTGGGGTTTTCTTGGCAAACATACTGAATGGTTTTCCATTTTCTTCTCCAATGAAATAACATGAAAAACGTCAAGTCAGAGCTGGCACATATATAGCTGCTCCCCTAATAGTCACAGAAGAGACTCAGATTAGCAGTCACAGGGATTAGAAATAGCTGCCAATAGTCAAAGTAGGGACCCGTCTCCAGTCCTGAAGCTTCACCACCCCCCCCACACACACACCCTAGCACAATGCACTCTTCTGTTCTTTTTATAAAGAATCCTGGGATCATTCTAGTTCAGAACTAACTCCAACCTGGCAATGTCAGAGGGTGGTTAAAGTCTCCTTCACATGGTGAATCTTCCCCTCTAACCCAGTGTTTTATGTTCTTCTCTGGAGTAGAAGGGGTGAAAGGAAATTGAAAAGAATATGTCCAAATTTTATGTCCCTGGAAGAAAGGAGGTCATTTGTATATCTCTGGGTATTTGTCTACCATAAAGATTCCATGTTCAAAATCAGTTCAATTACCAAGGGTTGAGAGACACTAACGAAATTTAGCTTCAACTCTGTCACAGAAAAATTCATCATATAATCTCTGTTCAGAGCCGGAAGTCACGTTAGAGATCACCCATATTTTATAGTTAAATGCTTTGATGTTCAAAGTGATTGATTGTCTTTTCCAGGTAAACTAGTAAATTAGAATTTTAACTCAGGTCTTCTAATTCCAAATCCAATGTTCTCTTCACTACATTTCATTCTTAGATTTCTGCCTCAGAGTGAGACTCCCAATACTGCTAGAAAAAAAATTTCTAGCAGTAGAAGGAAAAACAGAGGTCCCTCATCAGAGACTACATAATTTTATACCTAAAAGGGTCAACTAGTTCAAAGTTTCTTAACTTGGAATCCATGAGCTTCATTTGTTTTATGAATTTAAAAGCAATATTATAAGTAGTCCATAGCTTTCACCAGACTGCCTAAATGGACCATGATATGAGAAAGGTTAAGAATCCCTGACCTAGTGCAAGAATTTATGACAATATGTAAAGAAGCATGAAATAATATGATAGAGACCATAAACATAAATGTTATGGAAATTCAGAATAAGAGAAAGGTCATTGGGGGTCAGGAATCAAAACATAATTGATCGTGGAGGTCTTGATTGGGCCATGAATTAAGGGAAACAGTATAAGCAGAGACAAGGAAGCTGTTTTGCTTGACATAAAGCAAAGAGGTTAAAGAAATTTTGCATTTCAAGTCAGGGCAGAATGTTTTAGTGGACTAAAACAGGCTTTGACTGAGCTCATATTAAAGAAGAAATAATATATCTATTTCTTATCTATTAACAATATTATATCTATCTTGGTTATCAATATCAAACATGAAATAAGGCACCTGGAAAGCAAAGTTCTGTATAAAATTTAAAGAATAGTGATGATTTACTACAATGATATGATAATAAAATCAACAGTGGACAAGCTACCTACCTAAATCTTAAAATACTTTTGCACATCAGAGGGTGGGAAAGTCTTTCTATCATCTTCATATTCAGTTAGTAAATTGATTAGCTTTAGCTCTGAAAGCTACTCAACAAAATAAAATTAATGGCAGGAGCCAGCCCATCCTTCCATTCATGAAATCTATATAGAATATCTTTTAAAATATGGACAATAAAAGCATGATTTGTCTTTAAAAAAACTTAGAATGAAGAATACATCTATCCTGACTTTTGGAAATCACTAAAACATTCCACTTTACCCAATTATACTGAAGGCTTAAAAGCACAGTACTTTTTAATGTTAGAATATAAACCACTTGAGAGCAGGGGCTGTCATTTCTTTTCTTTGAATCTTTAAGGCCTGGCATATAATAGGCATTTGTTGATCTGCTTTGAATTGAACTTTTTCATTGTATGATCCCAGTCCAGGTAATAGGAATATCTCAAGTATTCTGTCCAAGATCTACAATAGGTTTCATGATAAACCTACTGAATTCTGCTTCTAATTCCCCAATGGAAGCATTATTCTTCTTCATTTAATTTTTGATAAAGGAAAAGAGAGCATTCAATATGGCTAGGTCAAGTGTTTGAGGAAAATAAAAACTCAGTAATCTAAGGATAACTAATTTGGATTTTGGTTACTTAGGTGGCACATTGGATAGAGTGCCTGACCTGGAGTCAGGAAGACTCATCTTTGTGTGTTCAAATCTGGCTTCAGATTTGAACTATGTGAGCCTGGGCAGGTCACTTGACCCTGTTTGCCTCAGTTTTTTCACCTGTAAAATGAGCTGAAGAAGGAAAACCACTCCAGTATCTCTGCCAAGAAGACCCTAAGTGGGGTCATGAAGAGTCAGATATGGCTGAAAAACAACTCAACAAAAATTCAGACTTTATGAACATTTAGTAGAGTGTTGATCTCACTTTTGCCACTGTATTGCCTTTGAGCCCTGAGCTATTCTACCTGTTGAAGAAGTAAGATGAAAATGTGGGATGTTTCATGAACTGATACGTCAGTGTTGCATAGGGCCTGTGCTAATCTTTTCTGTACCTTCTAATTTTAGTGAAGTTAGTCTGGCAATTCACATAAGAAAAACTATGAGGATAACAAATATATAATGACCAGATTATTATCTTCAGATAGAAGAGCAGCCCATTGAACTAGTCTATCAGTAAATATATCTTGAACATACACTACATAAAACCAAGTATACATGAGCAGTGTTGGGTATTATAATCAAACAAAAAATTACTATAAAATTAATCATATATATTGAATTGATAGATATAATTATTATTATACTGTATCATAGTTAGGCATAAATGCTAAGCACTTCACATTGACTATTTATAGTAGTCTTATACAACCAAACATCTGTGGGATCAAGGAGGCAGGGAGGAGTTAGAGAAGGGTCTAGGTCAGGGATAGGAAACCTGCAGGCTTGAGGGCACATGTAACCTTCTAGGAGTTTAAGTTTTACAGAATAAATCCTTTAATTAAGGGGATTTGTTCTGTGAAGTTTGGATTCAAAGGGCTGCACTTGAGGACCTAGAAGGTCACATGAAGCCTTGAGGCCATAGGTTCCCCACCACTGGTCTAGATGGAGCACAGAGCCTCCCAGAGTCCTAAAGACCTGTCAATCTGTATAACCCTTGGGATTACAAGGAATTGAACCTCCTTCTCTGTAAGACAATAATATTTTAGAGTTATAGGTAGAAGGGACCATAGACTTTCTCTAATATCCTTTTTACAGATGAAGAAGTTAAGGCCTAGAGGGTTTAAATGATTTGCCCATGGGTACACAAGTGGTAAGTGGCAGAGCTGGGATTCAAAACTAGGTCCTCTGTCTAACTCTAAATTCAATACTCTTTCCACTGTGCCTGAGACAACAAAGGCATACACGTTACTGAAACTTACGACCAACCTCTGTGTTTGAGCCTGAAGAGCTATCTACCTTGGATTAATTTGTCTTAACCTACGAAAGGAATTTATAGGGAAGTAAGAACTAAATGTTTTCTTCTCTCAGGGCTGGTTTTACATGTAGAAATAAAAAAGGAGGCTGAGTAGTATAATTTAAGGAATTTGGGCCCTCCTGCCTCAAAATCTCTCACTTCATAGTGCCTGGAATTCTATCAATTAAAGATCTGTATGGCTCTATATCCAAATATACCCAGCATTCTCTCCTACAGGAAGAAAAATATCACCTTGATTCAAGTACAATCATTTTGCTGGTTCATATTTTTATATTTGCTAGTTTAGCAAGACATGATTCATCGATAAGTTTTAACTGCCTGTTGTGTGATAGACAATCACTAGACACTGAGGATAATAGTATAAAGAAAAAGAAGACAATTCCTCCAGGCAAGGAGTGTAAATTCTACTGTAAGAGACAACAAATACATATGAAATACATATGCAGCATAAACATAGAGTTAAAAAATTCAGGTTATATATATATATATATATATATATATATATATATAACATACATTATATTAAACTTTTCTCTGTGTGTGTGTGTATGTGTGTGTGTGTGTACACAACTCTAAATCTCCTGAACCATCAGGCTTCAGATCCCCTTCTTCACTCTTTCCTCCTCTACCACCACCAGCCCAACTTCATTATTTCCTAAGAACAGCAAGTTCCAGAATCATAGCGAAACAATGGGAGCTTTAGCTGCAGGAGACAACTCTTTCCCTGAACTTGGCATTCCTCCCACCCTCTGGCCTATTACAGACAAGAAGGATTAGGAAAAGGATGAACTCCATGGCCAATGCACTGCGCTTCAGTAATGGGGCTTTGAAAGGCATATTTGCTTCTCCCTTTGGGACTCCAAATGGAGTCTATTTGGAATTTTCTAAGACAATTTAGATTTTAAAGGTAATTAAAACAATCAGTTTGCAAGCAATTGCCTGAATTATGTATATATAGTCTTTCCCTAGGAAGCCATATTTAAAATTAGGCTTTAGTTAAAAGTCAAGAAGTTGCTTTTTAAGTAACGAAGTTTGGCTTAAAACCCTAGACCTCTTTTGGAATCTCATTTTGTGTAAGAATGTCTTTAAATACTCTGCCTAGCAGGCTGCTGATGCTTAATCAATATTTCGTTAGTACCAACACCAATATTCAGTACATTATAATCCCTTTTAATAACACTTTTCATTATCACCTTAGGTATGTGTGGCAAAAGAATGGATGGTGGAAGAAAAGGTCATGCTTATTTTAAAAGAAATTTATCTTTCCTCTCTCAATTCCTTTTTTACTTTCTCTCTCCCTTTTTCTTTTTTCTTTCCTCTAACATCCTCTGTATACATATTTTCTCTCTTTCTACTCCTTTTTTCCCTTTCCTTTCCTCCTTTCTTCTGCTTTTCTTTACTTGGGGGAGGGGAAGGATGCAAAATCTACTCACATGAATGTATAATGTTGTCTGTATCCCATCTATAATCTTTTTCCTTCTTACTGAGGGTAACTAGTATCTCTGAATTGCTGAGGAAAACAGAAGGAGCAGATAGATGCTTGGGGTGGGGAGGCATTTGTAAGACAGAGGACCTTAGCATTGAAAAGAACTTTAGAGATAATTTAATGAGAGAGAGAGAGAGAGAGAGAGAGAGAGAGAGAGAGAGAGAGAGAGAGAGGCCAAGGAGCTCCTTATAGAGCTGGAATTTTGGAAGGACTGAGAAATATTTTGACACAAAGATCAAACTAAAAAAACTTCAAAGAATTTCTTACTGTAAGCTTGTATTAATCTCCTACTGTATGCAGAGATAATATAAGTCTGAAAGTCATCAACTAGGATTTAGGCAATTATTTAGACAGCAGGAGAAATGTAAAAGGAACTCATCCATCTCAACCATGCCACCCATGTCACTCTGGGCAAATCTTCTAAGGCAACTTTCTAAGACTATAAGTTATAGACAGGGTGCCAACCTGCACTGAAGTTGTAGTTTCCTTATATGGGAGTTACCTACATCAACAAAATCACACATCTACTCCTTATCCCATATGCCATGGACTGGAGACATAAAGACAAAGTCCAAATGATTTCTTCCCTATGAGGGTGTTGATTCTATCAGGGGAGAGAGAGAACATAGACACAGAAAAATATATGTAGAATAAATACTAAGTAAATTATTAGTAGGCGCTCTAGTAATCAGAGGGATCAGGAAAGGCTTCATGTAGCAGGTAATACATGAACTGAGTTTTACAAAGGCACATGCAGACAGAGTATGACATTTGAGGAACAGAAAGGCAGGTTTGGCTATGCTGTAATATAAAGCATTGCTAGATTGTGGTGGCCTTGAATGCCTGACTAAGTAATTTGAAGCTTCTTCAGTAAATATAAACAATATTGCTTCTGAATACCATAAAATATTGTGGAACTCCTTATGGTTAAGCAAGTAGATTAAAGAACGTAACAGGAATACATATTAGACTAATAGAATAATGCTATGCAGTGAAGTAAACATACCTGGGAAACCATTGGGAATAACATAAAATTATTTTATTTATTTCTCAAACAGGAAAAGTCATAGGACTTTTCTTTCCTTCTTTTTTCTTTTCTTTCCTTCTTTCTTTCCAGAATTCAATGCCTTCTTGGCAGCCCTTATTCATTGTCCAGCTGTCTGCTTTAATGGCTCTCTTGTTTACAATGGCCTCAGTGATGGTGAAGGGAAGTGATAATAGATCATGAAGCAAGAATTACAGAGTGTGTGCTCTAAAATATATTTTAGGGGAGGAAGGAGAGTATAAATAAGATCAACAAAGTTGTGAAAACAAAGTTGTGTTAGATCAAAACAAAAACCTTGGTTTTTTAGCATCCTTTCTTCTAAAAAAAAATCTTTTCCATCAGCAATGGCTTTCACCAGATGGAAAAAGGCTTCAGATTAATGTTTTTAAAAATAACAATTCCACTTTCTTCTCACCTGTTAAAATATTACTTGTTCAACTATCTTTGGCAACATGGAAATGATGAGTTAACTTCTTGTTACCTTCTACCATCTTGGAATGAGGGCATATCCTCATCCCTGCTTCAAGCACTGTTGGATCTCTATCATTTAAAATCAGCTTATTCCTTATGATCAACACTCTCACAATGACCCTTTTTACCTGACCTAAAACTTGGAATACAGAAGGTGCTGTATGGCCTCTAATCCTCAAGGAATACTAAGAAGTAATCAAGAGAAATTTCAGCTCCTCAGACCCCAAAGTCCAATGTAACATGTTGTTTCCTGACCTGACAAGGTTAAAAATATAATGGAAAAGGCTCGTTCTCTCTCCCTCTCTCTCTCTCTCTCTCTCTCTCTCTCTCTCTCTCTCTCTCTCTCTCTCCTTTCCTCCCTTCCTCCTTCCTTTCCCTTTCTTCTGTCTCTTTTCACTCTTCTTCTCCTCCCTCTTCTCTCATTTCCCTCTCCTCTCCTATATCTTCTCTACTCTCCTCTAGTTCTCTTATTTCTCCTCTTTCCTTTCCTTCTCTTCTCCCTTCTCCTGTATCTCTCCTCTTGGTTTCAACTTGAAACTCGCATGATTTTGTGTCAAAGTACATCCATTCAGGATAGCCCCAGAATAAATCACTTAATTTCATCCTGTTTATGGGAATGATTCTATGTCTTGTATATTTAAAGTTACTTTTAAAAAATTAAAACCATAATGCTTAGACATTGTTTTTAAAGGAATTACACATTTTGCCGAACTAGAATTGTTTTCAAAATCCACCCACTTGTCATTGTTAAAATCTCTTTCCCTTTTTCAAACAAAATTGTTTTTTCAGTAAGATTTAGTCATCCAGAGAATTGTTATCTTCTTTTTATTTTCTTTTTGGAGAGGGTAAGGTAGGGCAGTTGGGGTTAAGTGACTTGCCCAAGATCACACAGCTAGTTTTGTGCTAAGTCTCTGAAGCTGAATTTGAACTCAGGTCCTCCTGACTCCAGGGCCAGTGTAGCCCCAGAATTGCTATCTTCTTAAAGATCCCGAGATATTGTCTGGGAAAGGGCATAGTTAGTTGCACCCTGAGATTACTTCTCAGAACGTCACTGTTAAAATACCTTTGGCTGCTATTCTATCCCCTAGGACCAATCAGTTGTACATATAATAGTAAAAAAGAGTGAAAGCCCATTCTTTTGCACCAGACTCTTCATCACAGCAAAGTTGGTTCTTTATTTTTTGAAATGAAGATTTTCTTTGATATTTCTTCAGCAACTGGAGTCAGTTTGAAGTCCAGTTAAGGGAGCAGAGACATATACTTCAATCAGACATGGATACAGAGGAATAGTTACTTGATGGTGGAAGTAGTTTCAAAGAGCATGACCTATGGCAACTGAGAACAGAGCCAGTAATGGACTCAAAGTAACTAGCCCTATATTTCAATAAATTGGTGAAAAAAGGGCTACAGGAAGAGAAAAAGCCCTTCTATGTCATGCAGTTCCAGAGTTGTGCCTTGCATTGGCACATGTGTTCCTTATAAGTGTGATTTCTTATCATTATAATCTAAGATTATCCTCACTCTCCCCATAGACATTATATGTATCTGCCAGAGATATACTCCAGGTTTCTTTGGTTTATGGGTAGGGGGAAGTTTTATTGTTGTCTTTACTATTCTGTCTTAATAAGAGTTGGTTGCTAAGTTAAATCCTAAGAGTTAATTGTGACTATTAGCTCATTATTTAAGGGAAGGATACCAGTGGAGGCTTGTGTGCAATAATATTTAGAATGTAGCCCCTTCAATTATCCCTAGGACCCAATAGTGGTAGTTGTCCCCTGAGGAGGTAGCACAAAGGGGTTGTGGCATTAAGACAACTTCTAACTCTTACTTGTTATTATCTGCTTTGTTGGTGAACTTTTAAATTCTAACCTGTCATTCAAGGAATAACACCATGCTCCCTCTATTGTAAAGATTTACCTGGTCTCCCACTATCCCTATTAATAAAAAATGATCATTCCTCAAACTTCATTTAGCATTCTGTTTATACCTTCATTGTCCATTTAACTTTTTTATATTTTATTTGCTTGTATCTCATGTCCCCATAGTAGACTGTAAGCTCCATGAGGACATAGACTCTGTCTTAGTTGTTTTTGCATCTCTCCTAGCTCCTGGCACAGTAATCTGCATGTACCTGAACACATGAAGGATCTAAGATTTTAATAGTATGGAAAGTCTGATGTGAGAACTCCCTACACCAACTGCACACCTATCTATGAATCAACAAGTAAGTTCAGAATAGTTGCCCAAGGCACAAAGAGGTTATGTAACTTGACCAGGGCCACACAGCTAGTAAATTAAGAGGGAGAATTTCAACCCAGATCTTGATTCCAAGCCAAGAACTTTCCACAGTTCTATGCTAACTCTTATTCTTCCCCTAACAAGTGCTTAATAAATGGTTTGCGATTTTTAAATTAAATGCATATACATATATATATATATATATATATACACATACACATGGGCTTTCTAGTGTCACAAATCATAGAATTAATTTCCAAGTCAAACATGATAGGCAAATATATGTATTTATGTGTATGTATATACATATAGATGCATATGTATGTGTATATGTATATACTGCTCCAGATGTTAGTATTTGGCATTTGATGTAACATAGATAGGACCTAAGTTGAAGTTTACCTGGGCAGTCAGAGAATGTTAGAAAATGCTTAAAAAAGGGGGAGGAACCTAAAAGGTCATTTAAACAAACCCATCAATTTGGAAATGAATATGTTGAATCCTAACAAATGAAGTTATTTGCTCAAGGTGATAGAGTCAATGAATTAATTGTATTTTAGATTTCAGAAGGATTTACCATCTCAAGCATCACCTCTTCTCAGAACCCAATGGAAACAGTTCAAGATCCAGAGTCCAAAAACCCCACTAATCGCAGTGCCTTACAGACCCTCACTCCATCCTTCTTAATCACCCATAGTCATCACTGAACAATCCTTGTAAAAAAGTGACCCAGAATTTCCATCACCAACAAACACCAATCAACTACCATCAAGGAATGGATGGGCAAGCCCAAGAGCTCTGAGAATAGCAAGGCAAATAAGCAACGCTGCTACCAGCCCAAAGCCATCATCCAGGGATATAATCACATGGACAGCAAGGCTTGTCAACTACTTCTCCAGATGCTGAAAATCAATTTATCAACTGCCATAGCTACCAAAGATCCAGAAAGGAAGGCTTTCCTCACCAAAGTCCTTGGCATTGTGAAATGATCCAATGTCAGAAATACCTAAGGTTTTATCAGTAGAAATTATATTGAAGAAGATGCATCACTGTCTGCTTTGCCATTACATCCTAAGGACTACTACTAGGTCTTTCCATTTACTTGCACTTGAAGGTCCCAATAGACACTGTCTCCCCCTATCAGCATGTGAGCTCCTTGAGTCCAGGGAGATGTCTTGCTTTCCTATTTGCAACTCCAGTGATAAGCACAGAGCTTTGCAGGTAGGAAGCTCTTAATAAATGTGATTTTATTCATTCATCTGGATCTTACAGAAGGCCCTTTTAAAGGCTTTTTTACTCATTATATGCTAACAAAAAGTTCTTTTTATTTTTTAAAATAAATTTTACTTAACTATGGTTTCTATGAGCCCATCAGTCCAACCTGAATGTTATTTATTAGCACTCTGTATGGATCACTGCAGGGTTCTTTAAAAATGTTCTATAATTCTAAGTTCATATCAGCTCTGATGGACTCTTCCTACCTACTAAACACCAACCCTGCCAATTAGAAAAAGATAATAATCAGTACAAATTACTGAGCCCTTATTAGAAGCTAGGCAGGTAGGTGGGAGGGTAGACATAGATCTCAAGACAAGAAGACCTGAATTCAAATCCAACTTCAGGTACTTGTGACCCTGAACAAGTCACTTAACCTCTGCCTACCTCTGTTTCATCAACTATATAATGGGAATCACAATACCACCAACTTCCTGTTTGTTGTGAGGGTCAAGTGAAATAATATTTGTAAACTTCCTAGCACTAGTAGGCACTTAAATATTCAGCATTTGGTGCTATATAAGTGTTAGCTACCATTACTGTTGCTGTGGTTCCTTTCCCCATTAACAAAACTTGGCAACTGAGCAGATAAGTAGATTAAAGAATCATGAGAGGTGGAAGCTTAGTCAGAGGTTGCAAACTGAACAACTAAGAAGAATGTGGTTTCCTAGACACTTATTAATTGTGTATTCAACATTTGCCTAAATTGTTTTCTCAGTTTTAAAGTAAGGATAATATAATACCTGTCTTACTGAGTTGTGAAAATTGGATGAAATTGCATATGTAAAGTTCTTTGCACTTAAAGCACTATATTATTATATACTAATAAAGTTACTCGTTGTTATTGAAAGAGATGTCCGAATAATCTATAGTTTTAGATAATTTGTGCCACCAAGTCCTTCCTATAATTAAGAAATAATAAAATGTCGTTGTCAAATAAGACAATTTAACTATAATCTAGACAAATGTAAGACAAAATAATAGGTAACAGGATTATCTTGAAAACATTCTGCACAGTCTGAATAAAGCAATGGTATATGAAAATGTAAACCCACTTCAGAAGTGCTGTGGAACAGAAAGAAGTCTGGACACTTATGGTCTAGTCCTAGCTATGCCTTAAGTGAGTTATCTGCTCTTGAACAAATCAGTTCTTTACCTGTCTGGCCCTCAGTTTCCTGGTTTGCTAAAGTATTTAGGTGAATTAAATTATCTCTAAGGGTTCTTGCTGCTCTAAATCTGAGATTCAGTCAAACATGGAGGGAATGATTCCTCCTGGAATAAGGGTACTGGGTCTTTAGTATGAAATTCAACCAAATGAGATTCAAGTTTTCTTTTGAAAATAAAAATAGTTGCACTTATTAATGACCACAAATATCCTATAATCAAGGTATAGTATCTTAGCGAGAGAAATAATTAGGATTCTTGTTTACAACGGAGACAAGATAATTCCCAAATTTACTAATTGCTCTTCCCTGTTGCAGATGCTAGCTGGCAATCAGTCTTTTGCCAAAAGACAGCCTGTTCAAAAATAATCAGCTTTCATTTCAAAGATTTATCAAAAAAATAATGTGTTACTCTCAGCAACTAGTAAACTTTGCTACATATTTCAGGAGAAGCAAAAGAAAAGGAAAACTCAATGTGGATTTTTAGATAAGAAATTCAATAAATAATACAACTCTCATGTGAAACCTTGAGCTTTGCCTTAGAATTGCCTTGGTCCTACACTTGAATGACAGAATTCAAAACTTTTCCTCTCTATAAACTCTACTACCTTTGACATAGACTGCAAAATCATTTTTTTTTGCCAGTGCAGGTATGTTAACCTTCTTATCTGCCCTTATAGAATGAAGGGAGAATCCAGAGCTTCAAATATCACAAATATGATCTTCTGTTCATCACTGACCTTTTGAGTTAAACATCTAATGGATTTCAGACTACATGAACCCAGAACTGAATGAATTCCAGGAAAATAACAAACTCAAGATCTGGAGCCAAATATTGACCTTATCTCAATCTTAAGTCAACTAACCTTTTTTTATCCCATTGATTTCAAGTTCATAAGCACCAAATACATTGCTCTAGAGTGGTCTTATAATAATTCCTTGGATTTGTGTAATGTTTGTCCTCCAAATTGAAGTACATTCCCAAGTACTATGCCTACATCACAGATCTATGATTGGATCAGTGTAGGACCTTCCACCATGGGAAATTACATTTCAGGTCTATGATTTAGACTATAATCTCAAAAAGCTGCCATGGCCTAAAAGAGATTAAGTGACCTATGCATGGTCAGGTGTCTGAATTTCCAAGATACAATTTGAACCCAGGACTCTCTCTCTCTGAGTCACTTTGATCCCATAGTTCTTTAAAAGAGATAGAGCAAATTACATTTTCTCCCTTTTAGAAATAGGGAATTTGGGGCACAGGTAAGGCAAGTTGCAGCCCCAAGATCACACAAAAGATAAAAGCATACTCATTGCAATTTTCCAAATCATTTCCATGATTTTTTTTAGCCATGTGTTATCCAAATCTTGATGTGTATCTACAAAGGACACATGCTTCAATATAATTTCATTTATGTTTCATTTTCAAATCTGAAGATATATAAGAAGGTCTGAACAAATAAGCTTTGTTATTGTTCCAAGTTCCCAAATTAGCAATAGAATGTACTTTTCTGCATTCCATTTGCAAATTTTATTTAAATTTAGTGCCATTTCAAGTTCCATAAGCAAAAGAAAATCACCATTGTGACACCTTGTGATAGAAACAGTCTATTAAGTGAAGTCATATTCTGATCTCTGCAACTGCCTCCCAGGAAGGCTGTCATTGCAAATTCTATAAGTAGACATACACAAATAAAAGCAGCAGGATTCAGAGAAACATTTTAATTCCAAAACTACTCACATTGCCTCTAGAGCATCCATCCACCTCTCTCAACCTTGAGCCCTTGGCCAAAGACTTAGGTCACTCTTTGGGACTCAATTTTAAAAACTAATCAAGTCAAGCTTTAACCTGACTCATAGAAACCCTAGCTTCTTTCAAAGCTTATCTCAAGGTTCCTAGCCTGCATAATAATGGATAAAATTTAAATAGAGTTTTAGGAGGCAGTTTTAGGGCTAACTTTAGGGCACAGTGGATCCGAGTACTGAGTCTGGAGTCAGGAAAACCTGAGTTCAAATTCAGCCTGACACTTTCTAGCTGTGTGACAAGTTAGTCGCTTAATCCTGTTTGCCTCAGTTTCCTTATCTGTAAAATGAGCTGGGAAAAGAAATGGCAAACCACTTCAAGGGAATATGAATTGGACACAACTGAAATGACACAACAATAACAATATAAACTCATTTTTTTTTAATATCACAGATTTTCTTTTAATTTTTTTTTTTTTTTTTTTTTTTTTTTGCTTTTTGGAGGGCAATCACAGGGCTAGGTTTTTGTTTGTGTGTGTGTTTTAAGTGTCTGAGGCCGGATCCAAACTCAGGTCCTTCTGACTCCAGGGCCGGCGCTCTACTCACTGTGCCACCTAGCCACCCCAATATAAACTCATTTTATCTTCGAGATAATCCAAGGAAGTAGGTCCTATTATTATCCCCATTTTACAGAAGAGGAAATTGAGGTTGAAAGTGACTAAGTGACTTGCCATTGCTAGTAAGAATTTGAATTTGGAACTTACTGACTCCAAAGTCATTGTTCTACTTACTCTGTCAGTAGAGGCCTTCTTGTCATCCCAGCTATCAGTGCCTCTCCACTTCCCAAATTACCTTATTACCTTGCATTAACTATGTATGTTGGTATATATGTATGTATGTATGTATGTATATGTAAATCATATTTATAATTCACTTATACGGGTTTCCTGTGACAAAATGTCAACTTCTGAAGGGCAAGAACAGCTCATTTTTGTGTTGTATTCCCAGAACCTTGAATAGGACCTGGCATATAGGAAGTCCTTAGCAAATGTATGTTAACTACTTGACTATATGCATAAAATTGCATCACCCTGTGTCTCAAAATAGAAACTAACTGGAATCCCTTTTCAGAAATGAACATGGAAAATTCTAGTCCCTTTTTATTCACTAATCCTAGAGCTTAAAGTAGGCAATCAGAGGGGGCTGAATCAAGGGGAATGATGCTTCTGGTTTTTTGGAAGCTTTATGTAACAATAAAATATATGTGTATAAACCACTACCCTCACAAATGTAGTGACAGTTGTATTAGAAGCAGTAGCAGGAGGACAAAAATGAGGAAGAGGAGGAGATGGAAGGAGGAGGAGAAGGAGGAGGAAGAGAGGAAGAGGAATTCTGCCACCCTGATTTTAAGTATATGAAAATTACTCTAAGTGCCCCCTTCCTACCATCACCTGTTCCTTTGCTCTGTTTCTTCTTCTTTCTTCCTTTTCTGTTCCTATTTCTCTCTTACTACCCTCCCAAATCCAGAGTGGATTGGAACAGCTGATGGTCAAGAAAAAAGAATTTAGTCAGAACTGGTAGTAAGGATAGGGAAGCATATTGTGAAGGAATGGATCTTGTTTTTCTCCATCATAAGACTGAGATCAAGCCAAGGTGAGTCACCACACAACAAAGCAGGGATGTCTGGATCAGACAGTTCTGAATATGCAAAGGTTTATTGAAAGCTCACTTTCTAGGAAGTGTCTCAGGCAAGATCTGAACTTAAGACTTCTGGCTCTAGGGATAACACTCTATCTCACATGCACCAAGCCATCTTAATCAGAAAAAGGGGACAGAAGGGAAGGGAATAAGCATTTATACAGTATCCACTATGTGTCGGGTACCTTGTTTGATGCTTTTGCAAATATTATCTCGTTTGAACTTAACAACAACCCTGGGAGGAAGATGCTGCTATTATCCTCATTTTATAGTTGAAGAAACTGAGGCAAATACAGGTGAAGTAACTTGCCCAAGAATGACACAGGTTACATTTGAAAGTCTTCCTGACTTTCCTGACTCAGTACTACCAGCTGTCTCCAAATTTTTTTTTTTTCCAAAGGATCCCAATCAATCATTTGCCTGATAGTTCTCAGACTTGCCTGAATATATTCGTGATCTATTACTATCCTCCATGCTTAGGGATAGACTATAGCAAATACCAATGAAGAGATTCTGCTGGCATGTGGGCAGACTCCCAGCACATATGTAGTGGTAAAAGACCCTGTGCTTAAAGCACAAAGACTTGAGCTTAAGCCCTGATCCTGACGCTTACTAGTTTGCAAGGGCAAAGCACTATGTACTTCTCTGAGCCTCAGTTTCATCCTCTATAAAATAAAAATATTGGATGTATTTCTTCACAGAACTCTTTAAAAGAAAGAGTTTTACAAATGATAATGCACTATACATACATGCTGTTATTCTGTAGAGCAATAATCCTGAGGTATTTTCTGTAGGCAGTGAAGCTAGACCAAAGAAATATTGGGCAACCCTAATGGGAATGGCAAACTTGCCCTGAGTAGCCTGTTCAAATATATCTAGGCTGGACAAGGTCTATGCATGATAGTTTTAAACTATACTAATATTCAGGGTGTTCTTGAGCCTCCATATATTACAGAAGACTCCTGTATCCAACAGGTTAAATACATTGTCTACTTTATAAACAGAACAAAAATCAAATATCAAACCACTTGTGGTTGTTAAAGAAATTTAATTTATTCTAAAGATTTACCTCATCCTTATTATGTGTGTGTGAAGAGGGCAGCTAGGTAGATAGACTGCAGGACATGGAGTAAGGAAAACTCATCTTCCTGAGTTCAAATCTGGCCTCAGACACTTACTAGCTGTGTGATCTTGTACAAGTCACTTAACCCTGCTTGCCTCAGTTTCTTCATCTACAAAATGAAATGGAAAAGAAAATGGCAAACTCCTCCAGTATCTTTGCCAAGAAAACCCTAAATAGGGTTCCACAGAGAGTCAGACACAGCTGAAAAACAACTGTAAAACAAAAAATTGGAAAAAGTTGAAATAATATTTGGCTTTTACCATGCTGTGGGAGAAATACCTCAATCCAGCCTACTTATGTAATCTGACACTCAGGCTCACATGAAAGGCACCAGTTAGCTGTTTTCTATCGTTGCTGTCATACAACCTCAAAAGGTGTTTAAAAAAACTAGACATGACAAGAGAATAAAAACTCTGGGGGATTTCAGTCCCCAGTGACTGCCTTCAGATCTCTGAGGCAAACAGAAGGCTATGAGGCAAATTTCCTGACAGCCTTCTAAACTGTCACCTCTAAGCTGGACAGGGGAATAAGCAACTACAACAAATATATGTGTGTGTATGCATATATATATATGCATATATATGTATGTATATGTGTATATGTATACAAATATATATATATATGTATGTGTGTGTATTGCCCTATGCCTTACCCATAGTTGAGTGTTCAATTATTTTTATATTTAAAATGCTCATGCCGAGTACTAATATAGTTTTAATTTGATAGTGATGTGAGTTTCAGGATTCGGGTTTAGATCTTATCAGAAATATTTTCTGTGATATGTTATATGTTTATTCAACAGTTTCTATGAAAGTAGTTTATGTGGATGAAAAACAGAATGATAACATCTTCTTCCTCATTATTAGCTGATAATGTCAAAGGTGGCATCTCACCCATATGTCAGATTTGCAATATTTTTTGCTGCACAGAATAATGATGAGATTTAAATAGCTAATTCATTTTATGTAGAAACAATTTTAATTTAAAAAAATAATGAGTATTTTTAAAGAATGAAATTCAGTGGTTATGAGACAGTCAAAAGATTTTGAGTGCCAGGATGAAAATTTAGGGTAAGTGGAAGATTTGGAAATGGAATTTGGTTGTAAAAATATTGTGTGTGCTCTATCCTTTTTGCTTGAAGAGGACCATGACATCAGGAATATGATGCCATGACTTGCAAGTCAATTGGATTTAAGTGAGGGAGGGCTGGGCAAAGTGAGGTTCATCAGTCTCACTTTCTCCTCCAAAATCATCTGGGTCCAGTGGCCAGATAGCAATCAGGACAACTGGAGATGATCCAGGGAAGGAGAACAAAGGGAACACACATATATTAAGGGCTTACTATGTGCCAGGTACATGTTTTACAAATATCTCACATGAGCATTATATTTGGAGTCAGATGACCTGGGTTCAGACCTTACCTCTATTACATACACTGGCTTAACCATGGAGAAGTCACTTATCTTCCCTGGACCTGTTTATTCAGAGAAGAGAATTAGTCTGGTCCTTAAAATGCCTACCGGCTGTAGATTTATGATTGTATCATTTGATGACATGCTTGAATCTTTTCTCCTTAAGAGTTGGAAAGATATGCCTAAATTAATTTTTAAACAAAAAATATAAATTTAGACATTGGTCCAAAATGCTTCCCAGTAATTACAGAAGCAAGATAAGAAAATTTTAGTTTTACTGGGATTTATAAATAGTCAGATGGATGATGCAGCCTGGCATAGTGGAAAGAGTATGCAATTAAGAATTAGAATACCAAGAGAGACTTCAGATCCCAACTCTGCAACCTTGTTCTTTGACTTAACCATGGACAAATCATTTAATCTCACTGGGCCTCAGTTTCCTCATCTGTAAAATGAGAAGTCTGGACAGGATAATCTCTAAAGTTACTTCAAATGGCACATCTATGATCCTACTAGGTAATGGGTAATTTTGTTTCTGGTTTTTCAAACATAGGTGTAATTCACTTGATGCAGTAGCTGTGTTCTTGAAAATTGGGTATAGATGAATTTTTAAAGATTTAAATCACATTTTAAATGGGGGGTTCCTATTTACATGTAAATGGTGATCTTTTATAAAGCAAAGAGCTCCAATCTCCCATCTGCAATTGCCTTTCAAACATCTCCAACTGAATGTCCAGTAGACATCTTCAACTCAACATGCCCAAAACAAAATCTATTATCTTCCCCTTTCAAAAAAAAAAAAAACCTGGCCCCCTAAATTTCCCTATTATTATCAAGGTAAGCACCATCTTCCCAATCCCTCAGGCTCACAATCGAGGTATCATCCTCAGTTCCTCACTATCTGTCACTATCCATATGTAATCTGTTGCCAGTGCTCTATTGAGCCTCTGCAACATCTCTGGAATGTATCCCTTTCTCTCCTCTGACAGTACCACCATTCTACTGTAGGCCCTCATCATCTCATGCCTGGACAACAACTGACAGCTTGTTGGTGGGTCTGCCTGCCTCAAGTCTCTCCCCCCTCCAATTCATTCAGCCATCAAAGTGATTTTCCTGAAGTGGAGGTCTGATCACATCACCCCCTTACTCAATAAATTCCAATTGCTTCAGGATCAAATATGAAATCCCCAATTTGAAGTTCAAAACCCTTTTTAACTTAGCCTCCTATTACCTTTACTTCCCCAAGGTCGTCTTCAATGCAATTACACTGTTCTTTGTGCTTTTTCTTCATCTAAAACACTCAATCTTTCAGCTCCAAGAACTTTCTCTGGCCATCCACCAAGCCTGGAATGTCCTCCTTCGTCAACTCTGCTTCCATAATTACCTAGCTTCCTTCCTTTTTTCTTTTCACAGGAAGCTTTTCCAACCCCTCTTCATACTAGTGCCTTTTCTCTCTTGATTGTTTTTTATCCTGTATATAGCTCACTTGTACAGATTTTATTGTTGTTTCCCCCATTCGATTATGAGCTCTGAGGACAGGAATGGTCTTTTGCTTCTTTTTGTATTCCCCATTCTCAGCACAATGCCTGTCATATTATAGGCTCTTGATAAATATTTCTTGACTGAATGACCGACTACACAATCACCCCTAGAATATTTTGTTTTATAAGATCAATTTTTTGTATATTCATTTTCTTAAAGTAGGTCTCATTTACACATGTCTATATTTCCTAAATTTTCAATTGGCTGAGAGCTGAAGTAGATAAGGACCTGTTGTGATGACTAGGACCCTATTAGATGGTGACTTCTGCCTTAAATGACTCTTAGCTCCCTGCTTAATCAGGCATGAAGAAAATTAATGCATTTACTCTTGTTTTTACCATATCATTTCTTCTTGTCTTCATTTTTGGACTTCCCAAAACTAAAGCATATTACTAAACACATATAACAGTAAGAGTCTGGATTATGTCTATACACATATACCTTTTTTTGCTTTTTTGGAGGGGACAAGGCAGAGCAATTGGGGTTAAGTGGCTTGCCCAAACTCACATGGCTAGTATGTCAAGCATCAGGCCAGATTTGAACTCAGGTCCTCCTGACTCCAGGACTGGTACTCTATTCACTGCACCACCAAGCCGCTCCTATACTTTTATGTTTAATGATCCAATCCAGTCAAATAAGTTTTCATCTTGAAAACAACTGATTGTGTTCAGATGTAGTTCACCTAGATTTTAGTTGTTGCTGTCTATCTGTTTTCAAAGTTGGTCAGTGACATCGTTGGTGATATCTTGGTTCATGCATGCATCAGATTTAAGTGAGGCAGAGTTGCACAAGTGATCAGTCTCACTCTCTCTTCCAGAGTCATTGAAGTCCAGTAGCAAAACAAAAGTCAGGATGATTGGTGATGGCCCAGGATGACTGGTGATGGCCCAGGATGACCTTAGCATCTTTGATATCTGACTAAGCTCTAAGCCCTCCACAGAACCTGTTTCAGCCTCCTTCTTGGCTGTTGAAAGAAAATGTTCTCATCTGCCCATTCCACCAGGGGAATTTTTCACAAGCTTGGCACAGAAATCCCACCAACTTATTGATAGGTTTGAGGTCTATCAATTATCTTCAACCTGGTTTAGCCTGTCTGCCCAGATGGGCCATACTGGGCCACCGCACATGCTACACAGTTTCTTGGAAACATAGGTGAGAATGTATTGCCAGGTAAACACTAAAGGTGGATAAGCAGCTCTGGTTTGGCAAGCCCTCATACCAGAAGTACTAGTCTTCCTTGAACTTCTGATAAAGTATCTCATAATATTCTAATAAAAAATTTAGAAATACGGATTAAATGATAATATAACCAGACAGATTAAAATCTGGTTGAGAGGTCAGACTGAAAGAGAATTTGTTAATGGTTCAATTTCTATAAGACAAGAAGTCCCCAGGGGACAATTCTAGTGCTGTGCTTGACTCCACACTGGGATATCTCATTCTTTGGAGGTGGAAACAATGAGAGCTGCAGATACAAGGTGGAGTGAAATGAAAGTCTAATTTCTGCCATCTATAAAGGATAGCTTTGAGAGGAGTTTAGTACTTCATCCTCTAGCTCTCCAATCAGAGGTGAGAGGACACTGAAGGAGGTGGAGAGGAGTTTGAGTATCCAGGGCTGTTAGCAGCCTGTTAATGAGATTAGGAGTGATCAGTACCCTAGGAGGGGTATCTTGTTCCTTGGAGCTGAACCTAGTCAGGCAGCAGATAGAGAGTGGAGTGAGTGAGTTCAGAAAAGAGAGAGATGGGAGACAGAAGACAGTATAGCCTTGTTGGGGAAAGTGAAACTTAAACTGGACTTTGATAGGACACATAGCATGGCAAGAGGAAAAGATATTAGTCAAGAAGATGAGTATATGGGAAACAACATGAGCAAAAGCCTAGATCTGGGTATGGTATAGTAGATCAAATGAGTAGATTAGGTTGACTAGAAAAATGAATCAACATTGAAAAGAAGAGAAGAGGAAGGAAGAATGGAGAAGCGTTCATTAAAGAATGAGAGCAGCAGTAGAATTTGTTCACATGGAAAGTAACTGGAACCAGAAGAAACATGCAAATGCAAAGGGTCAGCAAAGCAATAGGTGTAAAGCCAAGTACTAGCAGCTTTTCAGAAGAATGCTATTGTGAACAGCTTTTAAGGTTCTGATTACACAGTATAGTGAACACTCTATTCCATAACAAATCAGAGCAAAACATTCACAGCAAATCAAGGTACAGCATTCACAATGTTATAACTTATCACAGAAAAATCAAAATATAGCAATATTCACAACAACTTATCACAAGAAAATGTCCACATAGTTTTCACCACAGCGGTCACAAAATTTTGAACAAATAATAATCATTTAGTAACTCAAGCATTCAATCATCTCAATCATTCAATCATCCTTAAGGAGGTTGCCTCCTCAAGGGACACAAAGTACATTAGTCAAAATTCTCCACTCATGGGGGACACTAAGTTACAAATCAGTCACTTATTCAGTCTTCAATCACTAAGTACAATCATTTAGTCAATCATTCAATCAACTCAATCATCCTTCATCACTCACTGTTCAATCATCAGAAAATACACAGACTCTCCACCCCTAGGTCACTAGTAAATTACAGTACAGTCAGTACACAGTATCCAAGTAAAGTCTTCCTTCAGCTTGACTCAGATTCCTTGGATCCCCTTCCATGGTCCCAGATCCTATATGGATTCATCAAACTGTCACCTGGGTTCAAAGACAGACAGCTCCCAGGTGCCTGTCCAGCTCTCCAAGCACTTTCTGATCCATACTTAAACTCAGTGTGTCCAGTCCTCCCCAAATCCCTCACAGTCTCTGTTCCCAAGAAGTCAAGGCTTAACAAAACCACAAACAGGTTCATTCAAAGTACCAGCATCACAGTCATGGTTCCTCAGGCTTTGGCAGCTCTGGCTGGCCCTCAGAAATCCTCAGCAGCCTCAGCAGCTCTGGCTGGCCCTCGGACTCAGAAAAAGTTTCGGCTGGTTCCCAGAATCAAAAGCACTTCATCCAGGTTCTCCAAATCAAAATCATTCTCTCCAGCCTCTGGGGCAGAGGGAAGGAAGGAAGGAAGGGGGAGGAGGGGGGAAGGGGGGAGAGAGGAGGGGAAGGAAGGAAGGGGAGGGAAGGGGAGGGAAGGGGAGGGAAGGGGGGGAAGGGGGGGGGAAGGGGGCCTTTCCTTTTCAGCCTCCCTGGTGGCAGCAGCTTCTGCCTCCACAAAGCCTGTTCCAAGGAGGTCTGACTTTCCCAGCCAGGGTCTTTCCTTATATACAGACAGCATTAACTTCCTGTTTCAGCCAACCCCTTCCTGTGACTCAGCAACAGGGATTTATACTTTCTGTTTCTTTAACAGAGGCTTGATTAATTGCTAAGTGCTAAGTACCTGTTACCTTTGTTGATACAAAGGAATCTTCAAATTCAAATTACATTACTATTACAATAGGCAGCAGGGTACACAGAGATAGCGAAGTCAGAGTCTGAAACCAAGTGAACAGCATGATAACCTTGAATGTTTTAAATTAGAAGAGACCAGAAATCAGTAAAAGACCATCAGGAAGTTAGGTGAGTCAAGTATGAAACCAATTCATTTTTCTGTTTTCTGTGGGCAAACAGCTGCAGTCATTTGGTTGAGATGGAATGTGTAGGGACAAAGGATTAAAGGAAAGTCATGGTTACTGAACCCCCCCCCCAAAAAAAAGTAGGTTACAGAAGAGTGTATATCAGAAAGAGAAACTGAGATTTGATGAAAGCAGTGGGGAGAAAGGAAACAACCATGTATTAAGTATGTATTTTGTGCCAGGGACTGTGCTAAGGGAGCCAGTGTCATTTCTTGAATTGAATATAACATAATGGCAATGGTATGTTAGTCTGACAGAAGAAATTAGAAGTGGTAGATGTTGGAGTCAAGACTATTGATGAAATATAGAGGGTGTGGGGGGGAAGGGAAGGAAAAGGGAATAAGCCTTTATAAAGCATCTGCTATGTACTAGGCAGCACCTAAATGCCTCAGTGGATAAAGCTCTAGGCCTAGAATGAGGAAGATCTGAGTTCAAATCCAGTCTCAGACATTCACTATCTGTGTGACCTTGGGCAAGTCACTTAACCTCTATTTGCCTTAATGCACTGGTGAAGGAAAAGTATCTTTGCCAAGAATACTCTAAATGGGGACACAGTGCCAGATACAACTGAAACAACTAAACAATAACAATGTATCAGGGAATAAGGCTTTACAAATCTTTCATTTGATCCTTATTATACACATTTTACATTTGAGGAAATTGAAGCAGAGAGAAGTTAAATGACTTGTCCAGGTTCACACAGCTAATAACATGAGGCTAGATTTGAACTCAGGCCTTCCTCACTTCAGGCTCAGTACTCTATCCACTGTACCACCTATCTAACAACCCTGACACAGTCAGAAATTGATGAGAGCATAGGCTAGACCAACGCAAAGAAAATGGAAGATCAGGGCAAACCTAAAAAAAAAATCTCTAAAGAAGAAATGACAAGCCTTGTTGACATAGTGAATTTAGTGGTATTGAAGAGGAGAGTGCTAAAAAAAAAAAAAAAAAAAAAAAAGAGGATGCAATGGATACCAACTAAGGAAACAAATCAGAGGGAATGGCAGTACTACTAACAGAAGTAGAGAAGTTGGATAAAGGTGGGATAGCTTTCATTTTGCCACATTGTGTTCTGCTTTTTGGAAGAGCTTAGGCCATTTTGAGATTGAAGTGGCCACTGAATGTTCAGGTGGAATTATGTTATAATCAGTGGCCCTGACCCTGGAGGGCAAGAGAGAGGTCAGAGCTGTACATGAACAAGGGGCGTTAACTTCCTGATAAGCAACTCAGCATTCCCCTCCATTAAAAGCATTGACTAAAACTCCTGGTTAAAGAGAAACAAACCCACTGTGTCTCATATTTATCCTTCTCTTTCTGGGAGGAAACCTTTTTTTTTCTCTTTTTTCAGTGAGGAAAGAAAAGGGCTCTTCGCATTCCTCCTAAAAAGAAACTGACCTCTGTAGAATAGCCAAGATCCTAAATACAGCTTCCATTTTCTACTGAAAAGTTTTGACTTCATGAAGGGAAAAGGACATTTTTTAAAATGGGAGGAGAGCTATTGCCTTGAATTCAAATTGGTATCTGATGCCATTCTTGCTCCAACTGACCCCATTAATTGGGTTTTCTTTAATATTTAGTAAGAGCAAAGAAAGCATGTGTAATAAATTTTAAGCTATTCAGCAGCTTCCTCTCTAAGCCTGCTAGCACACCTGTTGATTATTTCAACCAAACCAATCATTCACTGAATAGAGCCTCAAATATCATTCTATGGAAAGGTAGATTAGAATTGTAGATTTGTTACTAAATACAGTGGAACCCTACTATGATGCCTATGGAAGGGAAAGATCTGATAGCCATATCACAGATTGACTCACAGAGGCCTTTGCAGTATATAGTTTAGGGTTTTGTTTTGTGAGTAGTTTTTTGTTTTTGTTTGGGCTTTTTTTTTTTTTTTGGACTGGCTCTGTGATTTTATTAGTGTAAGGAACTTCTGATGAAGAAACTCCTTCTACTGATTTCAGATTGTCCCCTGCTTTGCAATTTACAGTATTAGAAAATTTCCTGGACACTGGGAGGTTAAGTCGCTTGCTGAAGGCCACCCAGATAGTTTATGAGAAAGAGAAGCCTTGAAGGCAGGTCTTCCTGATTCTAAGACCAGATCACCATCCACTGTGCCATGCTACGGAATATGACATGTTATGCTTGGTGGCCAAACGATGGGGGTGACTTGATTTGTGGTACCTCCACATCACTGTACTGTTAAACCTCAGGCTAAGAAAAGCTTCTACTGTCCCCTGTGTCTTCTGCATACCTGGGCTGATGCTCTTTGTTTAAGCAGACTGCTTAAACAGTTCTTTAGTAAGAGAAGTTTCACCAAGTTTCTACATACACTGGACACTCAATTTCAATAACTTCTGTGCATTTGCCATTTTGTTCCTTCTTTGTCCTAGTGCATCTCTCCCTCTGGTGGCCAACTTTTCACACCTTAGCTCTTTCCAAAGGAGCAGAGAAAGCTGCTGTCTCTAAGCTGAAACTCCGTTTTCTGAAGAACCGAGTCACATCAGAAGGGCATTGACATTTTCTCCAACACATCTCCACCATCTCTCAAGGAAGAGGAGCTCTAACATCTGTCAGCAACAAGTGCCACATTCTGATTTTAAATCATCCTTGTCACGTGACAGATTGTCAAATGAAAAATTGAATGCATTCCTCTACCTGACGAAGAAATTACTCTGTGCTTGGCATTCTTAAAGGAGAATCCTTTACTCAAAACTAATTTTATGAGGGCTGCTTTATCCCACTAAACAATTAGCTTAATTTGTAAAAATATTGCAAGTCTAGAAAATTCTAGTAGGTCTCTTTTCTAAGGCTGTCTATGATGGATAAATCCCATGCCTCAACTCGACATTTTATCCCACTGATAGCTCTTCATAAGTGTAAACGTCTCCCCTTTGTTATAAAAGATGTTATCCTGCACTAGACTCTAGCAATTAAAAATGTAGTTAGACAAAACTGACATTTCTTTTTACAGCAAATCTAAACTCCATCCAAATTAGAGTTGACTATGCCAGTTCCCTTCCTTACTAGTTAGATAAATTACTTTCTTACAATAATTCTTACTTTCAGCACTACTATTGTTATTTAAATTTGAGCATGAGAAACTCTCCAGGAACCATATAAAACAGTTTTAGACGTGGCTTCTGTCCAGGGGGATCATTATTTAAATAGATGGTTCACACCAACATGGAGGAGAGGTAGGAATCCAGAATCGGATTTGTCAGTGTCTGGGTTTGAATTCTGCCTCTGCTACTGCCCAACCTCAAACAGATCCTTTAATCTCTAATGAATCTTAGTTTCTTCCTTTGTAAAAAAGAGGTTAAATGAGCTGACCTTTAAGATCTCTGCCAGCTCTAAATCTCTGATTTATATGGTTTCTAGTGTAAGTCTACAGGAAGATATTGGGTAAAAGTCTGTCCTCCTAAATTCAATTCTTATCAACCAATCAACATTTATTTAAAAATTGACTATGTTCTAAACATTGTAGGAGGTGCTGGCTATCATAATGGCATATGATAATGAATCATACCCCTGCCCTTGCACTTTTATTTAAGTCAACAATGGATTTGTGAAACCCCAGAGATTAGCACAGTTCTTTTGCAACTTTAAATTACAAGTATTTGAATTTGCAAATCATAGATATGAGAATTTTGATTTTTTCCATTACATTTTTAGGACACCTTAGAACCAGAATCACAAATTCAATTTATTAAATCACTTAGCAACAACTGGAGAATATTTCAACAAATTGCAAAACTAGATTGAACAAGTAAGATGGCAATGTATTGAAATCTAGTGAACTTTCATGCATTAACAATGATTTTTAATGGGCTTCTCACACAATTACACTTTTTGAACTTCAGAAAGTATTTTTAAATATCTTATCCTATCCTTTCAAACTAACCTGTGAATAAAAATTCTCATTCTCATATTCTCTCTCTCTCCCCACCCCTCTCTCTCCCTCTCTCCCTCCCTCCACCATGGAAGAAAAAATCACGATGCCCTGTCTTAGAGATAAGGGAACTACTGCTATGTGTTTATTGAGAGATCTCTGAAGCTTCCTGAAGGTAAAAGAATTAATAGAATGGATGATAATTATACAGCTTCTTAACAGAAAGTGTTGTTAAGGGTTAGAATGAAAAAATTTAAAGAATCTTCCTTCAGTTTTCCAAAACCAAGACAGATTCTTGTCTCTACAGTTGGTTAAGATGTCATATTTAGGAAATAATGTAACTTAAGGACTATATGACATCTTAAGGACTTTTCTAGCTGTGTACCCACACCAATAAAATGCACAACTCTGACACTGAGCTAGGACAGGGTCATAACTAGAAGCTGTATATATGACCATGCTAGGGAAGCAGCAGGGTGGAAAGGGTCTCAGATGTCAAGTAAGAAAAGCCTTAGGGATTTTACTCCTGGTAAAGAAGACATAAAAGAGATTCAGAAAGCACCATTGAGGCATACGCTCTATATTAGTTATGCTCTCAGGCTTAGCAAGAGTCATTTTAGACAACATATTCAATGGTGGATCAGTTGTTTTTTTCTGAATAATTGAGAGGTACTAACATTCTTCCACTATCTCCCATTATCTTATGCCTCATCAATTTTTCTCAGGTCATTTATGCAGGCTAAGTTGCATTGTTCTATACTTTCATATTTTATAAATATAGTATGGGAATAGAATTCCATCATGACAATAAGGTTGGGAGTGAAAGATGCCAGCTGTTTAATAGGTTTTTCCTATTACAGTGAGTGATATCGAGACACCATTCTGTGTATTTGGATGACATGCTTTAATACCCAGTAGACTTCTATCTGTGACATATTGAGATACTTAATAACAAAGTTTAACTGGTTTTCTTTCCTCGGAAAGCAAATACATTTGATTTTTTCTATCTCAAGATATTAAGAACCCACTGTTCTCTACATTGTCACCCATATCCAGAAACCTGTCAACTTGCAAATAAATAGGCCTTTCTTCAAATGGACAAATAGGGAATGGTAAAGCTGGAAAAACATTTAAAACTATGGATTCTCAACATTCTCAGAAATGATTCAGCTCCTTTTTACTTCTAGTGAAACATCTGAGTTAAGTTTTCAAAGCCTACATGTTTTTAAAAAAATCCTTCCAGGGGCAGCTAGGTGATACAGTGGATAGGGCACTGGCCCTGGAGTTAGGAAGACCTGAGTTCAAATTCAGCCTTAGACACTTACTAGCTGTGTGACCCTGGGCAAGTCAGTCACTTAACCCCAATTGCCTCAGAAAAAAAAAAAAAGCAACTTCCAAATGAGTTTCCTGTGTTTATACTATTTAGTTCAAGTCAGAATTATCCCAACATTTTCAGTTGAATGGCCCTAAAAGGTTCTTCACTATGGCAGGGTACATGTAGTTATTCATAAATAAGCATGTCAATTTATAAATTAATTTCCCAAACATGGTCCATAATATGCATTGTATACCATAGTAAATATCTATTATGGGCACCTCCCTCTATTTCATCATCCTACAAGCCAAGCACAATTGTTCTAAAGATCTTAAAGAACAACAACAGAGATATTAGGTTTATCAATGATACCAACATGTTAACGGTAGTACTTATGAGCTGTTTACATAGAAAGTAAGAGAGATGAAAGCATAATCATTAGCCCCTCCTATCTGCACAGTGCTTGTATGAAGACTGTTCTCAGGATAGAGTTTCTTTGGTTCTCAGATGATAGTTGGATTGTTACCTATAGTGCTCCTTTTTCAGCTCAATTACAATAGGGCAATGATTTCAATAAACATATATACACATACATGTGTGTAGGTATGTGTGCATATAAGTATGTATGTGTGTGTATGCATAGACAGCATTTATCCCTAAGAACAGTTCTTTATTAATCTTTTTCAAATTTTGTTAACTTGATAGATACAAACATTTTCATATACAAAGAAGAATAGAAAAGGAGGATTGTATGTAAAACTATAAATCTTCATTATATACAGCTTGGGTTTTTTTAACTTTTTTTTTCAATCATTTCATTTAGCTTTTTTAAAATTTTTTTTAATTTTTTTTTTAAAGCAATTGGGGTTAAGTAACGCTCAAGGTTACACGGCTAGTCATTATTTACGTGTGGGTGCTCATTTTCTGAGGCCAATTTCCATCTTGGGTCATCCCAACTCCGAGGCCAGCGCTCTTACTCACTGCGCCACCTAGCCACCCCAAAAGTTCGTGACTTTTTTTTTTTTTGCCTTTTGGAGGGCTATTGGGGTTAAGTAACTGCCCAAGGTCACATGGTTAGGTTTTTTGTTTGTGCGTTAAGTGTCTGAGGCTGGATCCGAACTCAGGTCCTTCTGACTCCAGGGCCGATGCTCTACTTACTGCGCCACCTAGCCACCCCCATTTCATTTAGCTTTAATTCTTCATGACCCCATTTGGTATTTTCTTGGCAAAGATACTGAAGTGGTTTGCCATTTCCTTCTCCACCTTAGTTTATATATGAGGAAACTGAGGCAAAGAAGATTAAGTTACTTACCCAGGGTCATGCAGCTAGTGTCTGAGGCTGGATTTGAACTCAAGAAGATGAGTTTTCCTGACTCCAAGCCTAGAGCTCTATCCACTGCACCACTTAGCTGCCCATTTAAACACATACTGAATATTAAGTTTAACATAGTAGTACCAACACTGATCTGCTTGTTTATGACCCCTTCTGAACTTCCTTCTGTGTATTCAAAATGTTTCATTGAACTTATTTCTTTCTTTGGTTCTTACTGTTTTTGTATCACTATCATTCCCCTTTACTCCCCTACATACAATTTTTCACCTCCAAAAGTAAAAACCTTCCTTTGTAACAAATAAGTATAACCAAACAAAATAAATTCACACACACACACACACACACACACACACACACACAAACACACACACACACACACACACACACACGTCTGAAAATACATGCTTCAGTCTGTGCCTATAGTCCATCACCTCTTTGCAAAGAGAAGGGAAGCAAGCTTCGTTATTAGGTTTCTGGAGACATGATTGGGTATTGCATTAATGAGGGTTCTTAAGTCTTTCAAAGTTTAGTGTTATAATAAATAGTCATATAAGTTGTTCTCCAAAAACTATTCATTTCAATCTACAATTAATACAAGTCTTCCCAGTTTTCTCTGAATCAATTTGTTTTGTCATTTCTTGTCATATAATAACATTACATTACACTTATCATTTGTTCAGCCATTCCTCAATTCCTCAATAGATGAGCACCCATTTTCTTGCTAGTGCCTTGCTACAAGAAAAGGCTACATTTCTCTAATCATTAGTTCTTTGGAGAATTTTTTCATAGAGCTGTTCAAAGTTTGCATTTGCTCATTTTAAAACTCTGACCATTTATCTATTTGGGGGAATGGTTCTTGTTCTTATATATTTGTAACAGTTCCTTATTTATCACTGTGTCAGACCTTTATCAAGCAAATGTGTTGCAAAAATCTTCTTTTAGCTATTTCCTTTCTGACTACCTTAATTTGGTTTGTCCAAAATCTTTTAATTTCATGCAATCAAAATTATACATTTTATCTTCTATGATTACTATTGATCAGTATAATCACTACTATCACTATTAATCTTGAGAGTATTTATAGAAATGGTACAAAAGCAGTAAAGGAACTTTTCCCCCTCTTCCTATAATTCCCCAGAAGGTAGACTGCAAAGGTTATTTACATATAAATATCTATGAACATCCAAAAAGTGTCCAAGAGTAGAAACTCTCCTTTTTATTTAGAATCATTTAACTCTTTCTAATGTCAAGTTTTTCAGCTTCATATTTCCTATGCGTTTCAAAATCTGGGTTATTATATCATCCCACAAAAAATAATGTCACCAGCAAACAAGCTCTCTCCTGAACTTAAACTTTTCCTAAGGAGTAGAAGAAAAATGCCCTTTAATGTTCTCTTCATCATGAATGGGGAAAAAACTTAAAAGCTCTGTGCTTCCTTCACTTCAAAAACTGAATCTCAAAAGATTTTTTTTTAATGTCCTAGTTTCAAACTCAACTTTCAAAGGTTTTTAATGGTTAATTTGATATCCTGGGGTATTCAGCAGTATTCCTTAATGAGGTAAAAACTGGTCCTTTTTCACAGCCTTTCTCAGTTTGCAGATAATGATTTAAGATTTCATAATATTACCCTCTTCTTTTGTACATCGATGTCATTACACTAGACTGGGTCTAAATCAAGGATGAAGGTGAATGGATTCTAATTTAAGATCATTTAGAGTTATGTTCTCAGCATCACCCACAACAACCTTCCTTTATCAATCGTTGACTGGGTCTTCATTAGGTGCACCAGATCAAAAGCTGGAAAGACGAAACACTGCCTAGCAACTTACATAGTTTTTAATTCAATCCTGAGCACTTATTTGTGGGAGGAGGTTGATCCAAAGTGATATAAAGCCCTATATTAATCAGAAAAAAAATGTTGCCTTTAAAGACTCCTAATGTAAATCAACTCACATAAATTCAATCTAATGAGAAAACAGCTAAAGAGATGGAAAATTTATCACTGGCTTTTTCCATCCACTTTCCAGTATGGGTAAGTTCTCCTGTAGCCTGGTCACTTAGCAAACCTTCCTGAAGGCTAGACAAATAAGTAATTTCCAAAGACTAGTGATATTCTTTTGAATGGAGCAGGACAAGGACAGAAGCTAGGCAATAGAAAACTATTAAAAACTCCAATGCAGGGGCGGCTAGGTGGAGCAGTGAGTAAGAGCACTGGCCTCAGAGTTGGGGTGACCCGGGATCGAAACCGGCCTCAGAAAATGAGCACCCACACATAAATCATGACTAGCCATGTAACTTTGAGCAAGTTACTTAACCCCAATTGCTTAAACAAACAAACAAACAAACAAAAAAACTCCAATGCAAGTTTGCAGGGAACATGGCCTAATAGTGTCTATAATAGTCTGACTTTGTGTGAAGGAAAAAAATATACTAAAAGTACAAAATGATCAGTGGAGATAGGAAACAAAAGAAACCATTCTTACTTAGATTAGTTCAAGTACTCAGGAAATTCAGCCAGACAAGTTGTGAAATTCACAAGATTTTGAAAGTAGGTATTTTACAGGACATGGTGGCTCACATTTGTAATTCCTGCTACCAGAGAAGAAGCTAAGGATATATCAGGTTGCCTAAGCTCAGAAATTCTGAGTAGCAATAAGACTTAAGCCAACCAGGTGTCCTAACAAAGTCCAGCAGCAACATGCCAAGCCCCTGTGAGCTGCAGGGGAGAGCTGTAGCTAACCAGCTAAGGTTGGTAACCAAAAAGTCAAAGCTTATTTGCTGATCAGTAGTAGTAGGAGGAAGAGGATAAAAGAGGGAGAGAAAAGGAGGAAAAGAGAAAAAAAAAGCTTCAAGTTAGTAGCTACTGGCAGCAGCTTTCATGAACTTTTACTTATATGAACCAGATGCCCAATGGAACCCCTTTGCCCCATGCCTTTTCTCTAACTCTGTATTTTGCACTCCCTTATAAGTCCCAGAGTCCGTGAAACCAAATCTGATAAAGTGAAAAAAGCCTTGTATTAAACTTAATGAAAGGGGAGGAGGCATTGGGGGGCTGGGGAGGGACAGAAAAAAAATGTGAGAATATGTGGTGCCTCTAGTCCCTTCTGAACACAAAGGAATTTTAAAGGAAAGAGAACTGCCCAACCTAACCAGGACATGACCCGCCTGATCAGATCTGAAAAGAAAAACAGTGCACTAGAAAATCCTCTTGAGTACAATCAAAATCTCCCCTTCAGACATTTTTAGTACTTACCCTCATATGTACTCTAACTAGATGGAAAATACTGCCACATTCTGAGCCTCTAACTCTCAAAGAATATGAAGCTCCTCTTAACCAATTTTTGTCCTTGAGAAAGAATATGCTGCAGGTAAGATCATAATATTAAAATCCAGGAAACTGAGAGGGATATGGTTTTATTCAGGCCTTTTTTTGAGCATCAGAAAGGTTTTTTAATTGTAATATGGGTGTTCTAATATTTCATGTACAATGACTATAATGTGATGATAACATTAATAAGGCTCAAAAGCAGAAATTATTGTTATTGATAAGCCCAGATGGCAATAAAATGGTATGTTGGATTAATTGGACATCCTAAATACGATTGGACTTATTCTTACAAGAGAAACCAGCAATAAAATAGCAGTTTGATTAATCATCATTCAAAGTACAGAGGCTATTGTCTCAGAAAAGAATATGACATTTGGGACTTCGATATAAAATTCAGTTTTTCAAGGCAAGGCTTTGTGCCATTTATGAAAATTTAATTCCGTGTTGCCCCTTTATTTAAAAAAAATCCCCAAATTTCAATTACATGTCAAATTGGAGTAGAAACTGGTACAATGTAGAGAATGAACAAAGACTAATAGGAGGTTTGTGTGCTGTATGTTGAGATTCAACATATGAGAAGGAAGAAATGAAAACATGTGTGCTTAGCATTTTAAAGCACTATGTAAAGGTGAACTGTGGCAGGTAGGTAGACAGCACTGTGCCTGGAGTTAAGAAGACACAAGTGCAAATCCAACCTCAGACACTTTCTAGCTCTCTGTGTCTTCCTGGACAAGTCATCTCATATCTCTGCATCAACTTCCTCATCTGTAATATGGGGGAAATAATAGCACCTACATCCCAGGGCTGTCATGAGGATAAAATGATACACTATTTGGAAAGTGCTTTGCAAATCTTAAGGTGCTATATAATGATGACTACTATTATTAACTGTTATTGTTATTGCTATGGAATAGTGATTTAGGAATGGCTAAACCTATTTAATGCAGTTAATTGGCATGGTGGATTAAGTGTCAGGCCTGCAGTCAGGAAGAGTCTTCTTCTTGAGCTCAAAAGTGGCCTCAAGACACTTATTAGCTGTGTGATCCTGAGCTAGTCACTTGACCCTGCTTGCCTTAGTTTCCTCATCTGTAAAATGAGCTGGAGAAGGAAATGGCAAACCACTCCAGTGTCTTCACCAAGAAAACCCCAAATGGGGTCACAGAGAGTCAGACACAACTGAAAAACTGAACAAAATTCTATTTCCCTTGAAGCCAAAAACCTTGAAATCATTAGGGTAAAAAGTTGGAGACGTGGGACAAGGGATGCTGAAAAACAAATCTCCAAGTGGAAAAGCGAGGAAATGGAATACCTCTCTGTGCTGGGATTTACAACATCAAGACAAGGTGTGATGGAGAAAGGGAATGCTTGGGGAATCCCTACCTAGCATACCAGACGCAACTAACAAGCACAAAATCATAACAAATATTGGTAAAAAGCTTTACTTTGAAATAAGATTTGAGTCATTAAAATTATACTTGCTTCATAAACACTCAGCAAAGTAATTCATTTCTGTACCTTTCCCCTGATTCTTACAGAAAGGCAATCTACACTGGCAGTATAGCAATGCTTTAAAAAGTAGATAGAAGCCCATCTTACTATTAAATAGATTATAAAAAACATAAATTTCATGGAAGTTCAGGAACAAATTCCTTAAGAATGTTTAACATGGGGCGGCTAGGTGGCGCAGTGAATAGAGCGCCGGCCCTGAAGTCAGAAGGACCTGAGTGCGGAGCCGGCCTCCGACACTTTATCCGCACAAACAAAAGCCTAGCCGTGTAACCTTGGGCAAGTTACTTAACCCCAATTGCCCTAAAGGGGCGGCTAGGTGGCACAGTGAGTAAGAGCGCCGGCCTCGGAGTTGGGATGACCCGAGATCAGATCCGGCCTCTGAAAATGAGCACCCACGCATAAATCAAATGACTAGCCGTGTAACCTTGAGCAAGTTACTTAACCCCAATTGCTTTAAAAAAATAAAAAAATAAAAAAATAAAAAAAATAAAAAAAAGAATGTTTAACATAAACATTGATATACTATATAAATGCAAGCTAGCATAATAATTCCAATTATTATTATATTATTAGCTATGCCATTCATTCAGCAATTATTTATTGTGTCTACTATGAATGAAATATTGTATCAGCCTCTGGGGAAATGCAAAGATAATCATGACACATTCCTTTTTACATAAAATCAAATACATAATATGTAATAACTATATTAAATGAGTTTTAGAAAGAAAATTGTAATTTACTACAAGGAGGTTCAGCTGACAACAGGACGTTTATCTGGTATAATATCTAGCATTTATATATTGTTTTAAGGTTTTCAAAGTATTTTACAAATATTATTGCATTTAATCCTTATAAAAACCTTAGGAGTTTGGTTTTATTATTATCTTCCTTTTACAGATGAGGAAAGTGAGGCAGACCAAGGTTGAAATGACTTGCCCAGTGAGTCTGAGGCCCAAATTGAACTCAGGTATTCCTGATTCTGAGTGCAATGTTCTATTAATTAAGCACTGGTTGCCTCAGGAGCCCCTGTTGGCCAACAGAACTGCTCCTCCAGCATGTGCCAGCTCCCAGAGGATGCTGGAACAACTAGTCTGTGCTCTATGAATGGCTGTGGTCAGTGTTCTTTTCCTTTGATTGATATAGAAAAGACTGGCACCATCTGCAAATTTGGCTCAGGTGACATCGAAGTTTTAGCTAAAAACTGAAGGACTTGGAGGCCATAGGAAATATCTTCTCTTGAAGTGTGTTTGGGGAGGGAGGAAGGGGAGAGGTGTAAAATTAGGGAAATGAGAACACAAATTGACTGGTGTGAAGGACTTTGCAAAGAAGATATAATATTATTATAGATGACTGTGACTAGATAGTTCACAGGAGAGGGGAATCTGTGACCTCAAGGCCACATGTGGTCCTCTAGGTCCTCAAGTGCAGCCCTTTGAATCCATACTTCAAAGACAAATCCCCTTAATAAAATGATTTGTTCTGAAAAAGTTGGACTCACTCAAAAGGCCACACCTGAGGACCTAGAAAGCCACATGTGACCTCAAGACTGCAGGTTCCCCACACCTGGTTCAGGGTCTTTTATCATCAGCAACCTAGTCATTCACACAGGACTTTAGAGTTTACAAAGTGCTTCATATCAAGTACCATATTTAATCCTTCCATTAACCCTGGGAATACAAATATTATAATTTGCATTTTCTAGATGGGAAAATTAAGGCATAAGGATGTTAATTGATTTGTCAAAGGTCACACAGTAAGTGGAAGAGCCAGGATTCAAATTCAAGTTTTATGATTACAAATCTTTTGCTCTTTCTAATGTCTTAAATGCTTCCAGAGGAGTTGAAACTCCTTTCCATGCATGATAAAAGAGCCATTATCAGATTTTGAACATGTGAAAGTTGGTATTTCAGGAAGATTGATTGGGCGATGACATGTAGAATAGACTGAAAGGGGGAAAGCTTGAAGGCAAAGAGGCCAGTTAGGAAAATAATCCAAGCATTAGATGATTAAGATTGATTTATATTGCAGAAGCTCAAGAAAAAGTTAGTTTCTTTAATCTGCTATATCACACTTTACTCATATTGACCTTGTAATTTACCTGAATCCCTGTCTTTCCCATGAACTGTTGCCCATCCAGTAGGGAGCATATTCAATTTTTATGCAATGGTAGGATTTTACAAGAATCACAGAATCTCAGAGTTGGAGGGGCCCTCTATTTCAACCCACACTTAAGCAAGAATCTCAAATTCAGTACTGAGCAACAGGTCTGAAACAGGGCCAAGGGTGCTAGGCAGAGAAGATGCTCTTAAAAGACTTCTGATCCAAAGAGGAAAAAAGTGGTGTAGCATAATTTGGAAAGGTTAGCCAAAGATTTGTTCTGTTAGAGCATTTAGAAAGTCAATGGAGTCTCATATTATCAAAATAATTAGGGTATTTTTCTTTCTATGTCATCTGGGAACTAGTTATGGAAGCTGTATAAGTATTTGTGAATAAAAAAAAAACATTCTTACCTTCAATATACTAAAGCAGTTTATTTTAAGACTTTATTCCCTACGCTTATGGGAGACATTTGGGCTACAATTTTTTTTTTGCTACAAAATAAAAATTTGTGCTATCTATCCATAAAATTAATAATTGCCAATAAAGTCAGTCAAAGAAATTATGGTAGAGGGGGGAGGGGAGGGAGAAGAGGAAGATGGTCTTACATTTCATAGAGTCCTTTACAGCTTCCAAATTAGTGTGCTCACAACTCTATGAGACAGGCAGAGCAAATATTATCACCACATTATTAATGGGGAAACCAAGACCAAAAATAGGTCATTAATTATCACATAATGATGAAAATCTGGATTTAGACTCAGGATAACTGTGTTCAAATATCTACTATTCTATTTACTGTATGAACCTGAGCAAAGCATCTTCCTTCTCTGAGCCTCAGTCTCCTTATCAGTAATTAGGGGATTATACATCATGATCTCTACTAGCTCTTCCAGCTCTAAACCTAGGATCCTATTTCTTGCCTAGGGTCACACAGTGGTAGATCATGGACTTACGCCCAAGTCTTTTGACTCCAGATATTTCTTCTCTATTACAGTATGTTTCTGTAGTATGATGATTTATTGGAGATGACTTTCCAAATCAATGTGTCCAGCTATTTCAATAATGGACTGATGCTTCAAAGTCATGGTTGAAGTTTGAAAAGAACAAAACTCTGTTCTCATCCTGGCTATTTTCTTGGACAATATCTGAAATCTTCTTAATATTTTCCTGTCATTTTGATTCTACATATATTGACTTTATAGGTCCTTTGGACTTCGATCCCTACAAAGAGCTATAAAATCTCCTAATTGGAAGGTACCTCAGAGATAAATGTCTCCAATTTGTACATGAACAAAAATTGCCTCTATAATAACCCCAACAAGTGGTCATTCATACTCTACTCAAAGACTTTCAGTGTTTGGAAACAACCTCAATGTTGAAAAGTTTTATATAATTTTGATCCATACCTAGTTCCCCACAAGTTTTACCTTTTCCTCTTACTTCTGTCCTTGGGGGTTATAAAGAACAAGGAATTTTGTGCCCTCACTGAGTTTCCCTTTCTCCAAATCAATCATCACCAGTTCCTTCAATTGATTCATATATGGCATGATCTCTAGCGCTTCCACCAGATTAGTCATCTTTCTTTGAACATATTCCAACTTGCCATTGTGCTTCCCAAAAATCAAACAGTACTCCAGATGTGATGTAACCAAGGCAAAATGCAACAAGGCTATCTTCTCCTTTCTGGATACTGCTTCCATTAATGTTGCCTAAGACTGCATCATTTTCTTGGTCTGCCATGCCACACTATTTATATTGGGTTTGCAGCCTACTCACATAACCAGGTGTTTTTTCTTAGTTCTCTAATAATATGTCTACAATGCTGTGAATATACAGGATGTTTTTAATCCAAGTGGAGGATGTTACATTTATCCATATTAAATTATATCATCTCATATTAAGACTATCATTCTAGCCCATCAAAATCTTTGGGGTTAGGGGAGGCTAGGTGGCACAGTGAGTAAGAGCACTGGCCTCAGAGTTGGGATGACCCGAGATCGAATCCAGCCTCAGAAAATGAGCACCCACACATAAATAATGACTAGCTGTGTAACCTTGAGCAAGTTACTTAACCCTAACTGCTTTAAAAAAATCTTTGGGGTTCCCAACTCTCTTAGTCATGGGTAGATGCTTTATAAACATTAGTTGACTACTTTGTATTAAGCAATTTTGTATCTACTCATATTTATTCCAAACATATATGTCTTTGTTGTCTTCCCTATTAGAATGTAAGTACCTCAAGAGTAGAGAGTCTATAATGTATCTTATACATGCCCCCCAGTGCTTGGCACTTAGCAGACAATTGAAAGCTTTGATTCAAAACACTTTGAAAGTTTTTATGGATATATTAATTGAAGTGAATTAAGCTGATATTAATAATAGTAATATTAAAAGCTGATATTTATATCCTGAATTAAGGTTTACAAAGCACTTTATATACTTTGCTTCATTTAATGCTAACAACAACCCTATGAGGTAAGTACTGTTGTCCTCTCCATTTTAGAGATGAGAAAAGAGAGGCTGGGCTTAAATAACATGTCCATCATCACAGAGCTAAGTATCTAAGGTAGAATCCAGGTCTTCCTAACACCAAGTCTAATACTCTATTCATTATACCACAATGCCTTCCCAAGTTTTGTGTCTCCATAAATTTGGTTAACATGCCATCTATGACAATACAAGCCATTGATAGAAATACTGATCATTTTTAAAATAATAATATAGTAACAACAAAATACTAAAAGCTAGAGCTAGAGGGGACTTTTCAATTATCTGATGCAGCCCTCTCCATTTACAGATTAGGAAACTGAAACCCAGAGAAGCTAAGTGATTTGTCTAGGCTACAGAGATGGTATAGAAAAGAGCTGGAATTAGAACCCCAATACCTTTTGTGTAATCCATTACAATTCTCTTCCATTATAGTTCATCCTTATCTTTAAATACATATGTACATATATATAATATGTGCATAAATATATATGTATATACACATCTGTGATACCTAAAGTTTTACAAAATAACTTCTTCAAAAAAAGGTAGGTAATTTAAGTATTTAAATCTACTATTTCAAAGGTGAAATGGAAACAGAGAGAGAGAGAGAGAGAGAGAGAGAGAGAGAGAGAGAGAGAGAGAGAGAGAGGGAGGAGGGAGAAAGAGAGAGAAGGAGAACAAACAACTTGGTCAGGTAAAAAAGCTACTCTATTTGACCCAGAGCTTAAACCCATATCTCTGAAAACACAGAGTGAAACACAGAGTCTCCTACTACCACAACCCACCAGACTAGTGTTGATTCCTTAATCCACTCTTTGGAGGTCGTCACTCCAACTTGTCCTTCTGACAATTGCTTTGATAAAATCTAGGTACATCATGTCCATGGTAGCTTAGTGGAAATGTGATTAACTTGGCATGATCTGTTCAAAATTATACTGAAATTTTAGTGATCACTATTTTCCCCCTAAGGACTCATAAACCATTCCTTTAATATTTCATTCTAGAATTTTTAAGAGAATCCAAGTCAAGCTAATCACCCTGTAAATTCAAAGATTTATTTTCTCATTTTGAAATGTAGAACATTTTCCTCTGATTTACAGAAACACTCCCATTCTCCACAGTTTTTCAAAAATCACTGACAACATGACTTCCTGGCAATTGTATCTTTAAGTTCTTTCAGTAGCCTGAAACTAGGCACTCTAATATCATTGGCTCATTTTTCTTGAGGTTCAAGACTCTATTAAACATTTGTCCTTGGCAGCATGCTGTAGTGCAGAGGTGTCAATCATGAAACCATCTCGGGGTAACTGCATGAGGCCCAAGACACTCCTGAGCACAGCCCAAACCAGAATAAAATGCAATTGGGAAATATTTAACAAAATGAGTGAAAATACACTCAAACATAGATAACATTACATTTTAAAACTAAGACAATAGGCAGCTCACAGAGAATCCCTAGGTATGTATTTTTATATCTTTCTTTTCTCTTTTTATTGTTAACATTTTTTAAAAAATTTAAGTTCCAAATTCTCTGCCTCCCAACCATCTTTCCTCTACCCACTGAGAAGACAAGCAATATGATATCAATTATATTGTGAAGTCATATAAAACACATTAGCCATGTTGGGGAAAGAAGAAAAACAAGGGAAGAAAAATAGAAAGTGAAAATGCATGCTCCAATCTGTACTCAGAGTTCATCAGTCCTCTCTCTGAAGGTGGATAGCATTGTTCATAATGAGTCTTTCAGAACTGTATGAGATCATCATCTTGATCTGGTCTCCTGGTTCTTCTTACTTCACTTTACATCAGTTATGTGAATCTTCCAAGGTTTTTCTGAAACCATCCTACTCATCACTTCTTATAGCACAATGGTATTCCATCACAATCATATACCACAACTTATTCAGTCATGCCCTAATTGATAAGCATCCCTTCAGTTTCCAATTCTTTGCCACCACAAAAAGAATTACATAATTTTTTTAAAATAGGTCCTTTTCAGGTGGCTAGGTGGTGCAGTGAATAGAGCACCAACCCTGGAGTCAGGAGGACCTGAGTTCAAATCCAGCCTCAGACACTTAACACCCTCCAAAAAGAAAAAAAAATAGGTCATTTTCCCTTTCCTTTGATTTCTTCGGGATATAGACCTAGTAGTGGTATTGCTGGGTCAAAAGATATGCACAACTTTATAACCCTCTGGACATGTTCCAAATTGTTCTCTGGAAAGGTTGGACAAGTATACTACCAATAGTGCATTAGTGTCCCAATTTTTCCACACCCCTCCAGCATTTCTCATTTTCCTTTTCTGTCATGTTAGCCAGTCTGATATGTGTGAGATGGTACCTCAGAGTTGTTTTAATTTGCATCTTTCTAATCAGTAGTGATTCAGAGCATGTTTTCATATGACTATTAATAGTTTTTATTTCTTTTTCTGAAATTTGCCTGTTCATAGACTTTGACCTTTATCAATTGGGTATAGTTCTTATTTTTATAAATTTGGTTCAGTTCCTTATATATCTGAGATATAACTTCAGGCAATTGTTAGCTGTGTGATGCTGGGCAGATCATTTAACCCTGTTTCCTCATCTGTAAAAATGATCTGGTGAAGGAATTAGCAAACTATTCCAGTATCTTTGTCAAGCAAACCCCAAAGAGTCATGAAGAGTCAGATACGACTTAAAACAATTGAACAACAATAAATTGCAAAGTCCCTGGATTTGGCAGGCAGATTTTCAATTATTTCACATTGTATGCAGTTATTTTAAATGGAATTTCTCTATCTTTTCTTGCTAGGTTTTGCTAGTAACATACAGAATGATGATGATTTGTGTAGGTTTATTTTATATCCCGCAGCTTTGTGAAGGTTATTGTTTCAACTAGTTTTTTTAGTTGATTCTCTAGGATTCTCTAAGTATAACATCATATCTCTGCAAAAAGTAAGTTTTGTTTCTTCATTGCTTATTTTTATTCCTTCAACTTCTTTTTCTTGTCTTATTGCTATAGCTAGCATTTCTAATGCAATGTTGAATAATAGTGGTGACAATGGACTCTTCAACCCTGATCTTATTGGGAAGGTTTCTCGTTTATCCCCATTAGAGATAACGCTTACTCTTGGTTTTAGATAGATATTACTAATTATTTTAAGAAAGGTTCCATTTATTTCTATTCTTTCTAGTCTTTTTAATAGGAAGAGTTTTGTATTTGATCAAAAGCTTTTTTCTGGATTTACTGAGATAATCATGATTTTTGTTGTTTTTATAATTGTTTGGTCAATTATGCACATAGTTTTCCTAGTAATAAACCAACCCTGCATTCCTGGCATAAATCTCACCTGGTCACAGTGTATGATCTTTGTAATATATATTGCTCTAATTTCCTTGCTAGTATTTTATTTAATATTTCTGCATCAATATTCATTAGGGAAACTGGCCTATAGTTTTATTTCTCTGTTTTTACTTTCCCCAGTTTAGGTAAAAATTAATGGCCCCCATTTCTATTTGATTTTGACACCCCTGATATAGTGACTGGAGAGCCAGTCTTGGAGCCAGAAAGACCTGGGTTCATGTTCCATGTCTGGGTGACCTGGCCAAGTCACCTAACCGGTTAGTGCTCTGGGCAATTCCCTAAGCTTCTGTATAGCAGACAAAGTGCCATCCTCCATGGATAGAGGCAGTTTCCTCATATGAAAAAGTTCCTTTTATCAATGAAATCAAAGGTCCAGTCCCTATCCCCATCCTTCACTTCACATGCAGAAGGTAATTTTCTTTTATATAATTTGGTTTTTGTTTTGTTTTGTTTTGTTTTGTTTTAGGAGGTGGAAAGGCAGGGCAATTGGGATTAAGTTACTTGCACAAGATCACACAGCTAGTAAGTGTCAAGTGTCTGAAGTCAAATTTGAAATCAGGTCCTCCTGACTCCAGGGTCAGTGCTCTATTCACTGTGCCACCTAGCTGCATTCCCCTACCCCCTACCCCATATTCTTTTATATAGGAAGAGGAGCAAATTATAAATAGTTCTGGGCTCTTTCTTTTCTCTGTTATCATTTTTGTACCTATTTCTCAGCAGTGATTCTATCTCTTGTTAGATCTTCTGATTACTCCTAAGATAGATAAAGTTTCCTTTTTTGTTTTGTTTTGTTTTCATATCTAGGGTTCTTAAGTTGCTAGTCTAAAGTGTAAGGCAGGTTATCAGGTCTATATCAGAGATATACACCTAGGCTGTCTATAGAAGGTCTTATCATTACAAATCAGCCTGATATTGCAGATTTGAATCCTTGCCAAAGGATAAGTACTACGTGTAGCCACATACAGTATGTGCATATACATAATACACTTAGGGATAAGGGAAAAGTCAACATGCTCATGTTCTTCTAGCTTCTCAGTCCTAGGACAAAAACACTGAGACTCACTCAAATCAGGGAAGTCTAAGGGATTATAACTATGAATCCATGCCCTTCCAGATTCTGACACGTTTACAGAACTGAATTGCTCTCTGAAATTGTCATATAGTACTACAATATTCATCAGCTTGTCAGAAGTCACGTCTACTTGTTTGCTCCTTCTCAGCTCCCCCAATGGATGCCACCCTGTAAATCCTCAACAGTGATACAAAGCCTTCGGCTACATGCTGGGTGACACTGTCGCTCACCAAAATGCTGAGTCAGTTTGAAGTTGTTAGCCTCTCTGTTGTCACTGGCAAAGATACTGAGAGTCCTTTGTATGCAACAGCAGCCCCAGCTCCTACTTTTAGCATGCCTCACATTCTTATAGACCTATGCCACTCTTTTTTATTCATTGTCACTTATCTGTCCTTGGTTCCATCTTTGGCTTGTGAGTTTGTCAATAAATTCCCTGTGCAACCACATCAGTCTCTTTAGACAGTTCCCTCTTTTTTTCCCATCAGAACCATTTATGTTCAGGTTATCAGTATTTCTATTCCTGAGAGCATTCTTGCTTTTTAGAGATGATTTCAAGAATACTAGTTCATGGAATCCCAACTATTAAAACTCAATAATTTTAAATCTACTCCTCCAAAATTTATAGCATGCATCATGCTAGCTGAATTTTCCACTCCTAATCTGTCATTGAGCTCTAAAATGGAATAGTAACTTTACTCCCAAGATTTCTGTCATTTTTACTCTGGCAACCAGTTCTCCCTCATTGGTCAGAAACAGATCCAGAATAGCAATTCCTCTCACTGCTTCTTCTACCTGCTGAAGGATGAAATTTGCCAGGTCGACATCCCAGATGAGACATGCCCTGACAAGCATGTACCTAAGAGATCTCTAGGGTACCAGACCCTACCATGAATCCTACAAGTCTTTGATAAAATAACAACAGCTTTCACAAGATAGCAAATAGCTAAAATAGTGAGGGAACTAGCTAGACTGAATTATGCTACATGGATACTCCAACCCAGATTCTTAGAGACTTCATGAATGGGATGACCATTCCCATGCTGAGCCCTGAAAGGTTTCCAGCCTTCTCAAGTTCACCTCTACCTGTTCCACTAAAACTCAGCTTTCAAGACTGAGCTCAGCTGTTATCTCTTTTAAGAAAACTGCCCTGGTGCCCAAAATGAAAAATAATCTTTCCCTCCTCAGAGGTCACAGAACACTTTATTTCTACTCCATTAAGAATTTGCTATGTTTTACTTTGTATTATAGCTATTTATGTATCCATTACCTCCTCCTTTCCTCTTCTCACTATGACCACCACCGCAGGACAGGAACCACCTTCTTTAACTTCATATCTGCTTTCAGTACTATGCATGTATTAAATAATTAACATGTGGTCATTAACATGACATGAAGAAAGAAGAATGCTCCCTCTCTGTTTTTATAGTGACACAATGTGAATTTTGCCTGTGCCTGTCTACAAGTAGGAGACTATTATCCTTCTAATAGGTTCTCCTTTAGAAAAATCAACCTAGACTTTTGTTCTACCACAATGTTCTACCACATTGAGTAAGAAATAATAATACTTATAATTATATAATAATTGTAAATTATTAATATGTATTACTTGATAAATAATAATTAATAAACATCTAAATATTGAAAGAAACTAACCAAGCAAGATTTTAAAATTTGTGATTTTTACCCATATTTTTCCAAGCAAAGATTATACATTTTTCAAAAATCTCCAGTTATACATTGTGCTATGATCACATCAGTCCCCTGGAATAGGAATTAAGTGAACCAAGTCACAAGACTTCCCCTCTTCTAGCATTCCTTTCAACTCTTTCTCACCCTCCATTACCCCTAGTAACACACTTGGTACTATGGAAGTTCTATGATTTAATTGGTGTAGATGCTACTTCCCTTGAAGCAGATTAAAACATCCTATACACTTTACCATCACATGTGATTCTCATCCATGTTTTCCCGCAAAAGTTCTACCCATTATCCTAAATTATCTTCATCTTTGGAGGAATGAATTGCAGCTCAGGCTGTCTACCTGTCATCTCTTGCTTTTCATATATAACTGGTTCACCTCCTTTTCTAGTTATACACGTCCTAAAGGATGTCTTTTATGCTATTTCTCGTACATAAGTCATTGGGAATACATTTCAGTCTCTAAAGGCACCATCATTCATCTTTCCATTATCCTTTGGGCTATTCTTTACAAGTCATGGTGATCCATGATTTACAGTGATATGGTGTCATTGTGAGAATATTGGTTTTAAAGAGATAGTCGTTTGCATGAGCAAACAGTTAAAGAGCTTTGAAAGCAATTCCCCGAATGCATGTGTCCAATTTTCTACTACTCAATTCTGGGCCTCATTTGATGTCCATCTGCAAAATGTGCCTAAGTTGCCTGGTAGAACTGCCTTCACTACATTCCCACTTTGTCACAGTCCAGAAAATACACATTTTTCATCCTCTCCCTTTTTATTTTCTACTATGAATGTTTAGAGCAGTTTCTTCTGCTGCTGTGGATTTCACTGAGGATGCCTTGAAATTCATTCAGATGATGGAAATATAACACTCCTAATAAGCCTCAATTTCCTTATATGCAAAATGGTGAAAATAATATCTAGACAAGAATATAGATAGCATATAGATTTTGCTTCAGGTGATTGTTGTGAGAATCAAATGAAATCATATAAGAGAAGAGCTTTGCAAATTTTAAAATGTTCTAAAATGTCTGCTATTAATACATGGAAAATTCATCACTAGCACTACTCTTCTCCACTCCCATCCCACCACTACTCCAATCTAACAGAATCGCTAAGCAGAAATCCTTCTGTTGATTGGACTTTTGGGGAAGTGTCTTCCATATCCATGGAAAACATGGTGAGCATCTATTTTCCTGTTTTTCAAATGTCTTGATGTCAATACCCAGAAAAAAAAGTTCTCTGTACTATTGTTGCATCTATCACAAAAATTTTAATAACATCTATTCTAAGCAGAAGCCTCAAGGCTAGCATTCATTCACTCTATTGAATCAAATACTTTCTCCAAAACAATTTTATAAAAGATTGTAGGATCTTATATTTACTATAATTTTCAAAACGTTGGATGCCCAGTTATATAGACTGCTATAGAAAATCCTCTGTGAAAGCCAGACTATTTCCTTTTCAAGGGGTCATCTAAGATTCCATCAACCTATACAAAGGTATTCCTCATAAGAAAATCAGAAAGTAAGCATGCGAATCAATAGTTGCTGCCAATTTCATATGCGTGAAAGAACACGAACATACTGGGACACACAAACACACACACACACACATCTATCCATGACTTTTTTCCAATCTTTTGAAGAATTCCCCTCCCTGAGTTACTTTGATCATAAACCTCTGAGTTTATTTAAGCTTTTCTGCCTCTAGGATGCATTTCTTATATTTCATCTCACAAGTTTTCTTAATTGTGAAACTTTGGAATGACTGAATCCCACCAATAATGTTCATCTTTGATGACAAAGGATGCCAACTAGAAAGAATTTCTGCCATTTCAATTCATAAAAATAGCTGCATGGCTTACAGTTTGCATCTCGATAAGGACTGATTTAAAGGAAGATGTACGGGAACAAATCTAAACATTACTATAACACCTATGAATGCCTATTTTTCTTAACTGAATAATAACATATGATGCAATTATTTTAGAGTTAACATTAATTTGTCAAAGCTTTATGTGTATATCACCAGACATTGAAATTTTAAGGGATAACTTTTAAGTAAATAGGTTATCTGAAGACCAAAAACGGTGCCTAAATATAAGAGAAAAATAAAATGAGAACATGTCACTGTTGTATTTTTAATCAACCATCTAATCTTAACTTTCAGAAATAACAGAAAAACAGCTCATCTCTCCATTTCCCCAAAAAATTAAAAAGGAAGAACATGAGATAACAAAACCTTCCCACTGACATCTTCAATGATTTACTCAGTGTTTAACCTAAGAACTACTTCTCTTTCTGTTACCTTTCAATTGTTGAGGGCAGTCAGCATTTTTTCTTACCTCAACTTCAGAGTCTTTCTTTCTCTGTTTCCCCCCCTCCTCATATTCTAAAACTTTTTTTCATTATTTTCATGTTCTCCTTAACTTATCCATTCTCACCCTCACCTACTGGTCCCAGTTCATTATTCAAAAACATCTCCTAATTTACACTCCCCTAACCTCAAACTCACACAAGCATAATATCTATAGAACTGCTCACCTGGGTGTCCTGTTATCATCACAGAGAAGTTCAGCATAATGAAATCAGAGAACATTATCTTCTCTATGATGGAGGAGTAGAAAGTGAGATGAATTTTGAGTCAGGGGAGTGGGTTCAAAGCTCTATCGTGCCATTTACCAGCTTCATAATCTGGAGCTCATTGCTTATCCTCTTTAGTCCTTATTTTTCTCATCTATAACTTGAGTAAGTTCAACTAGATGAGCTCTAAGCCCCTTCCGGTTCTAAAAGTGTGGCCCAGGGTCCAGGAAGCTATCATTCCCCAATCATTTTTCTTATCCTATCTTCTTATAAAATTCATAAGCTAATTATAGTGTTGGGTTGGATGTACACAATAAGCTGGGAAGATTGTCATGGTGACAGACTATATATACATGCATGTATTTTTGTATATGTATACAGATATACTTATATATGTGTATATATATATATATGTGTGTGTGTATTTATATTGGATTTTAAATGAGGCAGAGGCTACTGGACTTCAATGACTGGAGGAAAGAGTGAGATTGACAACTTTGTACAGCTCTGCCTATATAGAATACACACACACAGACACATATGTATATATACATATATTTTACCCATATGTGATGTGAGGAAGAGTAAAGAGTCAAGGACGATATCAAGTTATGAACTTTGTAGTCTGGAAAGATGGTGGTACTGCAACAGAAATAGGAAATTTTAGAAGAGGGGTGGATTTAGAGGAATGGATAATGAATTCAGTTTTGGACATAGTGAGTTTAATATATCTCTGGGAGAGCAATTTTAGAATCTCAGTGGGTGATTGGTGATGCTAGGACAGAAACTTAAGGGAGAGAACAGGGATAGAGGGGTGATAGATAGATAGATAGATAGATAGATAGATAGATAGATAGACAGATAGATAGATAGATAGTTAAACTCATGGGAGCTGACAGGGTTACAAAGAGAAACTGGAGGAGAAGAGAGCTTAGGACAAAAAATAATTATATCCATAATTATAAGGCACGGTATGGTATGGATGATGAGCCAACAAACAGAAACTTAAAAGTAGAAAGGGCAAGGGATAGTATCCCTTTCTTAAAAATGTGCCAGAGAGGTAAATTAATTAAAACTCTCATTGCTAGCAGTTAGCAGAGCTGATTCTAAGGCAAGACTTCTATTCTCTTGTTCTTTCTACTATAACTGTCAACTTTATTCTGATTACCCATTGCCAAGGATAGTTTTGATGACTATAAAACTGACATTCCAGAAAGCTATGCATGAGAACAACTAGCATGATATGATTTCATAAGAATAAAAAAAAGTGCTACCTTACTCTCACCCTCAATAAGAATCACCACCTGATGAGATGGCTAGGTGGTTCAGTGAATAGAGCACTGACCCTGGAGTCAGGAGGATCCAAGTTCAAATCCAACCTCAGACACTTACCACAAAACTAGCCATGTTACCTTGGGCAAGTCACTTAACCCCAGTTGCCCTACCTTCCCCCCTGCAAAAAGCAAAAAGATAAATAAAAAGAATCACCACCTGTTTGCTGGTGCTAAACATAATTTTAAAAATATTTATTGACTATCTTAAGTCAGAGGACCTTGATTAAAATCTATGATGCAAATCCTTTACCCTTCCTCAGCTACAGTTATTTCATGTAAATTATGGGATTGGACTAGAGAGAATTAAATGAAATTACCTCTGAGGTCCCATCCAACTCTAGATCTCTTACCCTAGGCATGATTATTCTGTGTAAGATGTGATGTTGAGTTTAATTCTTTAGTTTTGTTTACTATAAATGCAAATTTCCCAGGGAAGACAATATTTAGGATATTATCAGTCACTTAGTGTAAATGAGTTTTGAATTCTTCCTTAAAACAGAATTTTATAGTAAATATGAGGACACTGGGGCCTACAGGAAGAGGGGAGCAAAACCAGGGAGAAAGAAAACAGAGCTGGGAATTTAAAGATATCAAAAACAAACTTCAAATACTAAGTTACAAAATCCTCAAAGGTAGGAACAATGATATTTTTTAGATTTTTATTTCAAGAATCCCTAGAAAAGAATTCTGTGTAGTAGACACTTGAATAGAATTGATATCATCCAGATTGAATAGATGTAAACTACTTTACAGTTATATATAGTATTAGTCCTGCTTAATTCAACCAAATAACTGGTCATTTCTTGTAACTTTGGTATTACCACTAATTCTACAACATCTTTTATCTCAATAACTAATTTCTATTTTTTTTTAAAAAGCAATTGGGGTTAAGTAACTTGCTCAAGGTTACACGGCTAGTCATTATTTATGCGTGGGTGCTCATTTTCTGAGGCCGGATCTGATCTCGGGTCATCCCAACTCCGAGGCCGGCGCTCTTACTCACTGCGCTACCTAGCCGCCCCTTTAGGGCAATTGGGGTTAAGTAACTTGCCCAAGGTTACACGGCTAGGTTTTTGTTTGTGTGGATTAAGTGTTGGAGGCCGGCTCCGAACTCAGGTCCTTCTGATTCCGGGGCCGGCGCTCTATTCACTGCGCCACCTAGCCGCCCCACTAATTTCTATTTTTATAAATAATATATAATAATTTGGAGATCTAGGTAGGATAAATGTTAAATTTGGCTAAACATTTACATTTTGAAAACTAAACCAGTTTGAAGTTCCTCACTAATTTTAAAATAATCTATTAACCTAATTCAGCCTTCCCCTTGTTTCCAACCTCTGTCTTCTAGGATAGATCCATCAGTTTCATTTGCAGGAATCTCACAACTCTCTATTATTGGACTTTTTAAAAAATTTTGTTTCATTAGTTTTCCTCACCCATTTTATTCCTCAGAAAATTCACCAATTTATTAAGATGTTCTACCAACTGTTCTAAGCTAACAGTTCTCATGGTTTCCTTTCTATATTCTTTGTTCATTGATCTTATTTCCATTTTGTATAGATGCTCTATCTTCCTTTGCTTCTCTTCGTGAGCTTACTGTCCATTCTGTAGGTTCTTTCACTGCATCCTATTTTACTTCTGGATACCTTCTTGTTTTTTGTTGGTTCCTTATGATGACTTCTTTTGCTCCATCTCTTTTTATTGAATAAGAGCCTCTTTTTACTCACTCATTTTTCAGTTACTTTTTCTTTTCATTTTCCTGAGGGGTGAATTCCCCTTAAGGGATTTCTTTTACTTTTTTATTGTATTTTTGTTTTATTTGATGTATTTGTTGCTATTTTGTTAGCACAGAGCCTGGCACACAATAATTGCTTTAAAATTTTATATTGCTTAATTAATTGATAAATACGATGAAGGAGAGCTGAGCTTAGTCACAACCCTCATTCAGCTATCTTGTCAATCAATCTCTCTCTCTCTACCTGAAGGGAACTAGTTAGAGAGTTTCCCCCAAATGCTAGACTCTCATGAGCCAGGTAGCTGAGGGCTCTGGAGACAGGTCTCCTTTAAAAAACATAACCCACTTATTAAATTTCTACAAGAAAGAGAGGATATACAACCAGTAAGGGCAGCAGAAAACAGATGCTCCTAGTGACTTGACCATACCTCAAGGGTTTAGAGACACAGTTTTTTTTTTGTTGTTGTTGTTGTTTTTTGCCTAGTGTTTGACCTGCCCACCATCAGATCCCCTGCCCTTTTCTTTCCCTTGACTCTTCCACTACCTAACATGTCCAGCCACTTGGAAATAGCTACCACTGAATTTTGACAGAGGAAATCATAAAAGGCATCTGTAGATGTGGCATTCAACTTAATGAATGTAAGGAGAGTAAAGTCACAGTACTATCATACTTCCTGGAGATGGCACAGAGCTGACTCAGTCCATGAATGAGGAAATCATTTTGTATAATAAACTAGAGAAGGAGAAAGGAGTTCATTCTGAAGTAACCAATTTAATTATTTGAGAGCTGAGAACACGGTATATCTAAAACCCAAACCAATCTCAAAATCAGATCTAAAAAGTATTTATCTAGTTAAATAGAGTAACAGTCTTTGAGATGTATAAAATAACATTTTACAGTAATAACAAAGAGGAGTATAAAGTTTAATCATGCCCTAGGTTAATTGATCCAGCCATCCCTGAAGCTTTGGGTTTATAAAACAGTCCAGAGAGAATCTGAGCTCGTGTGTTCATGCTATCACATGGCATCAAAAATCAGAAAGAAAGCTGGAACTTCCTAAAAGAAAACTAAAAAGCAAGAGGGAGAGGTATATGTTACCTCTTTTGACATTTCAATTGGCCATCTGAGGGGAAAAATTAAGTTCTGAGGAATTAGCACTGTCTCAGAAGTAGTAATATTTTTATTAGTTTCTATGTGTTGCTTTGCTTCTCAGAAGCCCTTAGGCTGCCTGATGCTCTTCTTAAGAATTCCAGATGTTTTCTAGGGAATGGAGTCAAATCTATAAGAATACAAGTCATTCCCTAATTGATAAATGGCCAAAGGAAAAAGCAGTTTTCAGATGAAGAAATTAAGGCTATCTATAGGCATATGAAAAATTATGTAAATCACTATTGATTAGAGAATTATGTAAATCACTATTGATTAGAGAAATGCAGATCAAAACAACTCTGAGATACCTCATCATACCTGTCAGGTCGACTAACATAACAAAACAGGGAAATGATAAATGGTGGAGAAGATGTGGGAAAATTGGAACACTAAGCCATTGTTGGTGGAGTTGGGAACTGATCCAACCATTTTGGAGAACATTTTGGAACTATGCCCAAAGAGCTATAAAACTGTGCATACCCTTTGATCCAGCAATACCACTACTAAATCTGTATCCCAAAGAGATCATTGAAAAGGGAAAAGGACCCATAAGTACAAAAATATTCATTATACCTCTTTTTGTGGTGGCCAAGAATTGGAAATTGAGGGGATGCCCATCAACTAAGGAATAGCTGAACAAGTTGTGATATATGAATGTAAAGTAATACTATTTTCCATAAGAAATGGTGATCAGGTGGACTTCAGAAAAAAACTGTAAAGACTTGCATGAACTGATGCTGGGAGTGAAGTGGGCAAAACCAGGTGAACACTGTACACAGTAACAGCAACATCCTGCAATGACCATCTTTGTTAGACCTAGCTTTTCTGAGCAATGCAATGATCTAAGACAATTCCAAAAGACTCATGATGGAAAAATTATATCCACATACAGAGAAAGAACTATGGAGCCTGAATGCAGATCGAAGGGTTTAGAAGCATACTATTTTCTCTTTCTTTTGTTGTTGTTTTTTGTTTTTTTCTTTCTCATGGTTTTTTCCCTTTTGTTCTGTATCTTCTTTTACAACATGACAATTGTGGAAATATGCTTAATATGATCATACATGTAGAACCTATATTAGATTGCATGCCACCTTGGAGAGTGGGGAATGCAGGAGGCAGGGAATTTAGAACTCAAATCTTATAAAAGCGAATGTTGAAAATTAAAAATTAATTAATTAACTGAAAAATAAAAATAAAATTTAAAACTCTCTTAAAAAAAGAATTACAGATATTCCTTCAAAATTTTTCAAATGCAAAAAGGTTTTGCTAACAATATTTTCTTAAGTCAAAAACAAAGTTAGCAGCGGAGTCAGTTATTTGGTGGTTGTTATGTTAAAACACTCACCTTAGTTTGACTTTCTTTGTTCTTCTAATCTATACTTTCCTGCTTGCTACCTTATTAGTTTATAATGGGTACTGAAGAGGAAGCTAAGAGTCATCCAATAGTGGCTTAGATCATCTTGTTAGTTAGATCAACCCAGTTAGATCAGCTTGATTGATTTCACCAAATAGACTATAAATATAGGCATGATCTTTTTATTTGTATGAGGGTTCAATAGCTATGTAAATGTGCTGATTAATGTAAAATGGCCTTGCAAGTTATATATGCAAAACACATTGAATCACTAAACATGGCTCTATAACTTACTAAATACCCAAAGAGATCAGTTATGGACTACAGTCTTTTCAAAAGGTAGTAGGATATACACTCAAGGCAGCTAGGTGGTATACTGAATAGTGCCAGATCTGGAGTCAGGAGGACCTGAGTTCAAATTTGACCTCAGACACTTATTAGCTATGTGACCCTGGGCAAGTCACTTAATTCTGTTTGCTTCAGTTTCCTCATCTGTAAAATGAGCTGGAGAAAGAAATGGCAAACCATTCCATTATCTCTGCCAAGAAAATGCCAAGAAAACATAACTGAAATGACTCAATCACTACAAGGATATATACACACAAAAATATTTTCCTGCCTTTAATTATGTTCCTGTTGTCATATATAGATGGGAGCCAAAAAATATTTTTGACATTTGAGATACAATGACTCAATTTAGATCTAGCCTTAATATTCTTTTTTCCAGGTTGCTTAAGACTATCTCAGGAATAAGTCCTTCTCTAGTGACTCATCTCAGCATGAAGGTGACCTCGGGTTCCTGAAGGCTATGCCAGTGGGAAGCAAGGCCTGGAAAGTCCTATCAAGCTGGAAAGACTGAATAATATGACCTTGCAAAAAGCATGAGTAAGGATGCTTCAAGCGGGTTGTAGTAGAAAACAGCTCGGGTCCCTTCCAGCTCTAACCTTCTATGATCCTCCTTTGACCTGACAGCACTTTGCCTATACTGGTCTTATACACCTCCATGAATATACATGTAAAAAGCATAGAAGAATTTGGGCTCTGACCACAGTCATTTGCCAGTCACCTAATCTCAGGCTGCCACCTGAGCTCATTGTTATAAATTTAATTTATTAATTCTAAACTCTAGAACAATCAAATATTATGTTAATTTATTCCTCATTAATAAATTTATCTCTTCTAATTAATTAGATTGAACTGCCACTCTAATTCATTAAATAGCAAATATTCAATGAACAAAAGAAACTGCCTTTCCTATTAATAATCAGTGTTTTTCTATTTTTGAATAAATATTAGATACTAAATATACACATAAATTGCTAATAACTGAAAGCAACAACAAACATTATTACATAAAATAAACATTTATATTTGCTCTGATCAATGTCATATCAAACTCTTAATATACCTGTAATTTACGTCATTTCTCTAGAAACTCATTATTACTCTACTCAGTATCTATCAAAATATTATGTAAAGTCTGTTCTCTAAAATCTTCTTTATAACAAAAAGGTGGAAACAACTATCTCAGAAAAAAAAATCGCATCTCTATTCTGTTTCTTATTCAGCATCTCTCCAGCAGTGACAGGAAATATATCCTCAGAGAAGTTAACAATTTGAAGCGTTCCACTCCACTCACCATAGTTTATCAATTAGATATGTATAAGAAGCAAAGAAATACAGACTTTCTCTCTGACTCCTTAGAGGATGGATCACAGATATTGACACTCATGTTCTGCCCGTTTTCATAGGAAGCTATTTCTCAAGCCTCTCTTCTAGCTGCCAATACCAATGGCCATTCTTGCAGCATTCTATCTCCATCTTGAATTTACAATAACAATATCTGCACTTTTGTCTGGCACTAAAGAAATAGTCTCTATGACATATGCACTAGAAAGAGTGGTCACATACAGTACATGAAAGATCTTTTATTTCACCCATGGGAGGGGCTTCCTCCATGGGAACTTTCTCCATTGAGGCAGAAGTCAACCCATTTGTGACTTATAGTAATTAAGGACTAGGGTGTTACATGAGGCACATAAAAAGGTTAAGTAACCTGGCCAAGGTCACACAGCTGATAGATATCAGAAACAAGATCTGAGTCCAGATCTTCCCAATTCAGTCTAGTACTCTACCATACCAGGCTTCCCTATCTTGTGCACTTACTATGTCTTATTTTGTATGTAGCTATTAATGTATGTGCCTCCCTCCTAGATGATAATTTCCATGAGAACAGGGATCAGATTGAAATTAATCTCTCTATATCCTCCAGCCCCTAACACAGAATTTTGAAAACAATAAGTACTTAATAAATGTTTGCTTAATTGAATTTCTTAACTGAAACTCCAGCAGCCATCCATATCTGTTGCCTGAGGATCAAAATAGCTAAACATGGATTATAGCATAGTAGAAATAAACCTGGTCTTTGAGTCAAAAGACCTGGTTTTGAGTCTCAGCTCAGCCACCTATGTGACTGAAAGCAAGTAACCAAACATCTGAGTCTTCATTAAAAAAAATAGTATCATATGTTTACACAACCTACCTTGCAAAGTTATGAGGAAATTTCTTATTAAATATTAAACTGTTACATAAACATAAATTGTTTGATTCAATTCAAAATTTATTATTTATGCTAGTAACTGCCCTAAGACTGAAAATGTAAAGATTAAAAGCAAACCAGAAAAGGAACAGTCCTTGTCTTCAAGGAGCTTACATTCTACTAGGAAGATATAATGTCTACACAAGTAAAAAAAAATCCAAAGTTTTCAAAAAGTAATATAAAGTAATTCTGAAATATAATTGCTAATAACTGAGGGAATCATGAAAAGTTTCATGTAGGAGGTGGCTTCAGAAAGTTAGAGATTTTCTGAGATAAAGGTTAGGATAGAGTCAGTTCTAGATATGGGGGGGATAACTTATGAAAAGGCACAGTGAAAGGGAATAAAATTATATGTCTGGGGACAGTATAACTGGGCATTTGATGGGGGAGGGGAAGGAAGTAAGTGAATGGCAATAAAATTATATAAAACTAGAAAGGCATGTGGGAGCCAGATTACACAGCATTTTAAATGCAAAGCTGAAAAGTTTGGAGCTGATGAAGACTTTTGGTTGAGATGTGGAGTTAACATATTTAGAACTACATTTTAATAATATCATTCTGGCAGCTAAATAAATGATGAATTGGAGAAGGAAGAGACTGCACATAGGAAATGAATTATTATCACTAGAAGGTTGACTTCTAGTATTCAACTCTTTTGACCATAGCAACTCATGAAGAAAAAAACATCTTAATAAATGAAGACATCTCTTAAAGCATGGCGAGTCTGTGAACTCCATCAATAAAAATGTAGGACTAGATCTTTCAGCATTGAAGAATCACAGGCAATAGAAGCATCAAAATGCAAACTGAGGTTTAAATGGATTATTCAAAGGGAGTCATGTGGATAGATGCAATACTTAACCACTGAACTGCCTCCTAGTATATATTTTTCTATAATTCCAGTAAGACGTATGATCCCACTTTATCGAGAGTTAAGAAACATACTTTGAAATTAAAAATATATAATATGTAGGGGTGGCTAGGTGGTGCAATGAGTAAGAGCACCGGCCTCGGAGTTGGGATGACCTGATATCGAAACCGGCCTCAGAAAATGAGCACCCACACATAAATAATGACTAGCCGTGTAACCTTGAGCAAGTTACTTAACCCCAATTGCTTTAAATATATATATATATATATATATATATGTATATATATATATAATATGTATAAGCAAAAATAATTATAAAAATTTACTGGGAAATAAGAACTTTATGGCACAATTGTGGCCCCATCTTCCATGGGGTTCCATTGGCTAAACAGAAATATCGATACATTTCTACAATCACCACTGTTTTTTATGAGGTAGAAGTAGAAAACTTAGGAAACTATATAATCACTAATCAGCACTGTACAAATCAGTGACATACAAGGGAGAATAGAAATAAATAAGAAATGTAAGTGTGGAGGAAGGGAGGGTTTAGAGACATTAACAAAGACATCACACAGCTCAGACGTACCTTGTAGACAAAAGCAATTAAGATATCCTAAAAGAACTTCTTTTAAGAACTCTGGAAACTCTCTATTAAAACATCATTCCTCTGCTTTCTTCTTACTGAGGCATTAGCTGTGGTGAAATATTGGCAGAGCAATAGTCCCACTTGATCTTCCTTCCCTCTACCCCTCTTCCCTTGGCATCCAGGTGACACAATGGATAGAGTGCCAGGTCTGGAGTCAGGAGTACCTGAATTCAAATCCGATCTCAGACCCTTCCTAGTTATGTGACCCTGGGCAAGTTACTTAACCTCTACTTGCTATGGTTTCCTCATCTAAAACAGCACCTTCCTCCCAGAGCTGTTGAAAGAATGAGCTGAGATAATAATTATAATGCCTGGTCCTTAATAAACACTATGTAAAATTCTGGTTACTAATATTATTAAAGTATTCTCTCGATATGTGAGATGACAATGAAATTGGGAACACCCCAGTTGAGCTTGGGGGCCTCCAGAGACTACTTAAACTCAGGCAAAGGTTGAAGGAAGGATCCAAAAATCTATAGGAAATCTTCACATTGATAGGAATTGTGTTTAAAAATAAAATTGCAAGGATAAAATTGATTTTTAAATTATTTGAAATTTAGCAGTTATTAATAAAAATGAACATTTCCACACATATAAGAAAAAAGAAGATTGCCTTAAAAACAATGAAGCTTCCACATATAATTTCTTGGCTTTTTTAAGAATATATCAACTTTATCATTTTAATACCAATGCTCTCCTTCTGGTCTGTGCCACTTTCTTAAAGTCCTTCTGAACTTTTCTATTTCTGTGTTTCCTTACATCACTATCACTACTCCATGCTATCCCATAAAACTCCTCTCCTCCAAAAGAAGCCTTCCCTTGTGACAAATGATAAGCACAATCAGAAAAAAAATAACAATTTATATTGTATTGGTCATGTTTAAAAATGTATATGTCATTCGGTAGCTGGTTGAAATGTTTCATTATCAGTTTTCCGGAATCATGATTTGTCACTTCATTGATCAGAGTTCTTAAGTCTTTCACAGTTATTGTCCTTTACAGTATTATAGTCATTATACAAACTGTTCTCCTGGTTCTGCTCACTTTACCTGGTAATAATTCAGATACTTATTCCCAGATTTCTCTGAATCTATCTCTTTTGTTATTTCTTACAGCAGGATAATATCCCATTACATTGATATAGCATAATTTCTTCTGACAATTCCCAGTTTGGGACACCTCTTTGTTTCTAGTTCTTTGCTGTAACAAAAAGAGCTGCTAAAATATTTTTGTACATATGGGTCCTCTCCTTCTGTGATTGATCTCTAGGGAAATAAGGGTAGTGGTGGTTTTGCTAGATCAAATGCTATGTGCAGTTTAGTGACTTGTGGAATATAATTTCAAATTGTTTTCTAGAATGACTGTATCATTTCACAAGTCCACTAATAGTACAGCCACATGCCTGTCCTTCCACAGAAAACCAAGTTCTTTAGACTAATGATATAAAACTGCCACAATGGGTAAGATATATGGTCTGCCCAACCCAATTTTCTGATTCTGACAATGACACCAATGTTTTGCGGTAGATCACGGTAGTTGACATTATGGGGACAGAGAGCCAAATGACTAAGGAGACATCAGAAGATCAATGACAAGGGGAAAAAAACCTATGATAGTTATATCTAATTGGATTTTTGCTTCTAGATTGCCTCTGTTTCTGTTTACGTAGGCTATAATAGGGATGTGTTAACTACCATTTTAAGGAAGCTGAGCAGATTGCATTTTCCAAGTCAGAGAAAAGGCAGGAAGCCTCCCTTAAACAAATTGATTCTTATTCAGACCCTCTAGTGATTTAATTTTCAGCACACTGAAAAGCTGTGGCAGACAGTTCACCATAGCACTTAACCACAAGGCTGAACCAAGAAAGATACCAAGAAAAACAATGAAAGACAAAGGCTCTGGTTTCAACAAAGTAGGAAAGGAAAGGAAAAGTTTTCAATAACCTGAAAAAAAGTGCTATTTATGTTCCAGTCTGTATCTGTACACATATACACACATGTATGCATATATACACATGTACATATATACATGTATGTGTATATGTGTGTTTCAGCTCTTCCACTTATCAGGGAGAGAAAGCTGTCATTCCAAAAAATAGAAGTAGAGGATATCAACATAAAAGAAAAAGAATATTAAAATGTGGGGGGAAGGATTTCTAGGCTGTATCATGAGGATAGAGAGTAGAAAAATATAACACTACTAGGTAATTTTCCAAAGATGATTAGGGGAAAAGGAAAAGAACCTTATATGTTTTTAAATTTTTATAGCAGCTCTCTTTGTGGTGGCAAAGAACTGGAAATTGCAGGGATGCCCATCAATTGGGGAATGGCTGAACCAGTTGTGGTATATGATTATGATGGAATACTATTGTGCTATAAGAAACAATTGTCTCAATGGTCTTAGAAAAACATGAAAAGACTTACATGAAATAATGAAAAGTGAAATGAGCAGAACTAAGAGAACATTGTATACAGTAATAGCAATATTGTTTTAAGAATGACTTTAAGTGAATAAGTTATTTTGACTATTATAAATACTCAAATTATGATAAAGGACATATGAAGAAAGTTGATATCTACAACCAGAGAAAGAACCAATAAGTATACATAGAATAATTATATACAATCATATATGCACACACATACATATATACATACACACATATATACATATAGATATAGATATTTGTGTTTAATGGTAGCCATATCTAGAGTGGAATGAGAGGAGAATAAGAAAAAGGAGGAAAAAAAGAAATTTACATGATAATTTTGTTATATATTTGAAAGGAATAGCAAGTTGTACAGAGTAGATTTTCAGTTTCATGTGTAATCATCCCTTTTATTTTACTGTGCTATAGAGATGCATGTTTTGTTCTATAAACATGGATTATTGCAATAAAAAAGAAAAAAATTTAAAATATAACATGATAATAAGGAAATGCTAAATGCCAAGTAATAAATATGAAACTTTTCCTAAAAGGGGACAACTAGACCATCTCAGGAGAAAGAAGACTTTTGAGCTCCAAAGAATGATTATGTAAATAATAATAATGGTAAAAGTAATAATAATAGCTTTCATTTATGTAGCTTTTTTTTTGAGGGGCTAAGGCTGGGCAATTGGGATTGAGTGACTTGCCCAAGGTCACACGTGAGTAAGTGTTAAGTGTCTGAGGCAAGATTTGACTCCAGGGCCCTTGCTCTATTTACTGCACCATCTAGCCACCCCTTCATTTATGTAGTATTTTAAGGTCCGCAAATCACCTTACAGATATAATAGCACTTTATCCTCACACAATAATCCTGGGAGGAAAGTGTTATTATTATCATCACTGTTTTAGAGATGAGGACACTGTCTTGCCCAAGATCATACATATGTCACTAAGTAAAACATAATCAACTGCAAGGCTAAACCAAGAAAGATAGCAGAGGGGTGGCTAGGTGTCACAGTGAGTAGAGCGTCGGCCCTGGAGTCAGAAGTTCAGGTCCGACCTCAGACACTTAACGCACACACAAACAAAAACCTAGGCGTGTGACCTTGGGCAAGTTACTTAACCCCAACTGCCCTCCAAAAAGCAAAAAAAAAAAAAAAAAAAAAAGAAAAGAAAGATAGCAGAAGACTTAAGGTTCTGGCTGGTGTTGGGGAGGAGAGGGGAGACCAAAAAGTCAGGAGCTGGTCTGGGCTGGCAGAAAGCATGGGTGGAAGGGATACTTTCTCAAATAAAGGTTCTAGATAGAACTCTTCAGTAGAAGGAAGAGTCCACAGGGATGGAGGTGGCTAGGGCAGAAGTAGAATTGCTAATGTGTGGTTTGGGTATTTGGGGGTTTTGTTTTTGTTGTGTTTTTTTTTTTTTCTGATGATTAAAGGAAGGGACTTCAGAAGAGAAAGGAACATCTGGGAAGAAAAGAACTAGATAGGATTATTTGGGTGTAAGATTTGGATTCCTGGGCCATAGTTTAAACTATATATAATAAAGGCTTGGAGCATGTCCAGATCTCCTAACATAGAGGCACCCTACTTCTGGGAGGAGACATCCTGAGTTCTTCTAGCACATGAGTGGGAGTAGCCTCCTTTGATGGCTATGTAGCCATGGAGGCTGTGTCTTCAAAACTGCCAGACTGGGACAGTCTTGCTTTTTTTTCCCTGCTATGCATTCTTTCCTCTTGTGTCCAGAGTGAAAATCATACATAGGTTGCTCATAGCCTGGGGGCTAAGAACTAAAAAGTAAGAAAGACTACTTCCCCCTTCTCCCACTTCATTCTCTCCCTTTAGGCCTCACGACTTGGGAATTTCAATTTCTCTTGTTTCATTTGTCCTCCTCTCTTGCAGGTGCAGATTTAATCCTCCCAGGAACCTAATAGTTTGAGTTATGGTGACCTTGGAGCCAGGATTCCAGGTGGGATGCTCCAGTCAGCTAGTGAATCAGCCCACACAGGAGGTAGCTTCTGAGAGGCTAAGGGACCTAGAACTTCAATCTAAAAAGGACTTTGAACTTGGAAATGAGTCTATGCTGAACTAAACTATGACCCTAATTCTCCTCTCATCCCTAAAGAATGAGGTGGTGTAAAGCAGAATTATACATCCCATGCATTATGAACTATGCATATCAGTTATTATACCTTTGAAATAAATATATTTTGTAAAAGCTCAATCCATTAGTTGTTAAATGGAACTGGGGTTTGGGACTCAGTCCTCAGCACTTGAGGGAATAGGTTGAGACTGGAGACAATGGGAGAGCCTAGAAACCCCAATCCTACTTAAGGGTACAGGAGAATCCTAGTGGAGTGGTGAAATGTAACACACCTGGCCTTTAGTTAGTGGGAGTTCAGTGTTGTTAGCATTCTCTCTGTATATGTATGTGTATGCATACATACATACATATATACACATGTATACAGTAGTCCTAACAAGATTCAGTAAAAACAAATCTGCCTATAATTGATATTCTTTGCAATCCTTTATATTTTTATGCTTTTAAAAAATTATTCTGAAAAGCATTCTAAAGATTTCACCAGACTGCCAAAGGGATCCATGGTCCAAACTAGGTTAGGAACCCTGGCTCTGACAGTTCCCCATTGTTTCTAGGATCAGATGGATGTCCCTCTGTTTAGTTTATAAAGCACTTCACAACCTGGCTCCAACCTACCTTTTCAAGTTTATTATATACAACTCCCCTTGTTGTAGTCCCAGCAAAGCTAACTGTCTTGCTGTTCCTTACACATAAAATTCCATCTCCCATTGCCATACCTTTGTACTCTGATATCTTCCACATGCTATTCCCTGACCTAACTACCCTATGTCCCCAAATTACTTTTGTGTGTCATTGGTTTATACTGCTTAATATAAATATTGTCCCTCATGGTAGAATGTAAGCTTCTTGAGGGCAGGACTTTATCATTTTTGTCTTTGTATCTCTAGGCCCTAGTACAGCACTTGGTATAGAGTGGAAACTTAATAAATACTCGATTTATTGATTGATTTGAAATTTGTATAAGCATGTCAGCTCTATCTTCATCTAAGAACATGTCAGGACTGATGTATCACTGGTATAACCTTCAAGAACATAAGTCACCTCAAACCATGATGAGGCATTGGAATAGGATTTCAATAGAATTATATTTTCATTACACTGAAAAGCCATTATCGTTCATCTGGCATATTCTGCTTCACATTTTTTAATTAATTCTACAAAAACACAATGTTTAGAAAAGCTACATTATAGGGTCAGAGTTAGTTTCATAAGTGCAATGTTATAAATTGCTAATTAGCTAAACAATGTAACAAAACAAGTTTGTAATTTCACGGTGGGTTTGGATAGTATAATAATGACATAATAGATAATATGTATATAGCACTTAAAGGTTTGCAAAGCATTTTACACATATTACCTCATTTTGATACTCACAACAACTCTGTGCTATTATTATCCCCATTTTTCAGATAAGAAAACCAAAACTGAGAGAATTTAAGTTAACGACCATGGTCACACAGCTTCTGTTTAAGGCAAGATATGAACTCTGGTCTTCTAAATTCCAGCACCCTATCCACTATACAACCTAGTTGCCTCATAATGCATTACCTGTTGTGAAACCATGTTGATTATGACAAACAGTTGGAGCAAATGCCTGTATATAAAATTGACTGAAGAATCTACTTCCAAAACTAACTTCTCACCTCCATACCTTTGCTCGTGCTGTACTCTGTGCTCTGAAATTGGAATCAGAGGACAAGGGGTCCCACTCTGGCTCTGCTACTTGTCTTCTGTGTGTAATCATGCTCCTGTGGGCAAATAATGTTAGTTCTCTGGGTCTCAGTATCCTATAAAATGAGTAGTTTGAACTAAATGATTTCTGAGGTACCATCCAGCTACTATACTGTTTCAGTACCTAAAATTTTTCCCTCTATTCTCCTACCCATTCTTTAAAACCCAACATAAATGCTTCATCTGCCTTCCCTGATTCCTTTCCCTCCCCAGAATTCCTCCAGTTAAAAATGATCTTTCTTCTCTGGGACCTCACAAAGAGGAAGAGGCATAGAATCTCAGAGTTCCAAGGGACCCTGACTGTTCTCCACATCCAGCCCAATACACACCAGAAGCAAGAATCATTTTTTATACCTCTAGTCAATCAATCGATAAACTTTTAAGTGCCTGATATGTGCCAGGCTCTCTGATAAGCACTGGAAATACAACAAAGAAAGGTGAAAGACAGTACCTGTCCTCAGGGAACTCACAATCTAATGGGGGAGATGACATGTAAAAAAGAAGATTTAAAAGTAGGAGGGGATGTAGTACCCAATGCAAGGTATGATGAAGTCTGGAGAAGTACAGCCAGGTGGGAAATGAAGAGAGGGCTAGCCTGGGTGCCCTCCTGAAATGGAGCATCCGGGAGCTAGCTTCTCTTTACTCTCCACACTCTCCAGTCAGAGGGGGGGAGTGCAGGGAACCTCAGGAGACAATGAACTCATTACCTCTAAGACAACCAAATCTACTTTTTGACAGTTCACATTGTCAGAAACATATTTTGTCTAGACCTCATTTTTACACTTATCCCACATTTTCCATCATTGATGCTTAAACCCCATAGAATGGAGAATTTGTTATATGTCTTTGTATCTCCCCCGGCATCAAGCACAATTTTATTCACACACACAGCACTTAAATAAATGCTTATTGAATTGAACTGAATTTCAAGTCCTCTCAAAATGACTTAAATTGATCCTGATGCTGTGCTATTTTTGTAGATGGCCTATGACAGAGTAGTATATTTTTATCTTTAAATACTTTCATCAGCACAAAAGCGGGTAATATCTCTCTACCTTGCTGTCATTAGCCAATGCTGCATTTTCCAAACCAGAACTGCTTTTGACAAGGAAGAAGACTTCTAAAAGGGAAGAATTCAGGAATGTGACTTTTCTTTAGGGTTCATGAAAAAATGAACTTATCACAGCAGTGAATGCATTGATTTTGGACAGGGAGAAATATGAGTGTTTCCTAAATGAAGAAAGAGAAGAGTGATCTTGTAAATCATGTGGAATACAAAGGACTCTCTGCATATGACTGTTATGCCCCATGTAGTCAAAATGAGAAGAGCTGGAAGCATTCACCTGACTGACATTAAGAAAAGTGTTACAAATGGTGGCATTCACCAAAGAAGCACAGATGGTACATTACACAATGCCAAGGTAACCAGCTGATTATGTCAAAATATACACAACAGCAGTAGTTTGGTATTTGGTAGGTCCCTCTGTTAGTTTATTTCCTACTTATCCTGTTCATAATTTGCTTTGTATATATTTGTTTTCATGTTGTTTCGCTAAATAGATTTTAAGTTCCTTGAGGGTAGGGACTGTCTTTTGCCCCTTTTTGATACTAGCACAGTGTCTGGCACATAGTAGACATTTAATAAATGTGTACTGATTGATTGACTAGACTAGAACCAGATCATTGGCATTTTTTATTCTTCAAACAAGGTTTTTGGGATGCTGTATAAAACACATCTGACTTCTAGACAATGGTGCAAGGAGCCTTACATGAAATGCATACCCATGCTATATTTTGAACTCCAATTAGAATTCTTCTCTGATGACTCAACATAGCATGGAGGTGACCTGGGGTTCTCAAAGCCTGGGCCAGAGGCTTTTAAGATTGGAGAGCTCCTACGAAATTGAAAGGTCTTCAGGATTCAGTAACTGACACTGTCATCCAAGAGTCTACCTATCTGTTTTCAGAAAGGCTCACTACCAAAAGGACGATTAGCAGATGAAATTTTGGTTTCTGATTAGAACAGTGCGAGAAACATTTTACTAGTGCATGGAGTAGTTACAAACATGAGAATCATTCCCCAATCAAATGTTTGCACAGTTAGACCATCAACTTCTTAAAACAAAATCAATACTAAATTAAAAGAAAGAACATAAAAAATTTATGGTATGCATCTGAGAAATCAGAACTATTAAACAAGCCATTATTGACACTAAAAATGTGATGTGGGCAAAGGAATAATTATTGCCATGGAATATCACCATTTCCTATGGAAATTTAACCAGTAGAAAATATTCACCACAACAAGGAAGCCAAAAGTAACTAGGAGTCATTTTAGCCAGTATAAATGGCAGCCATGGACAAAACTGGTTGTCTACTTGCAAAATACTGTGGGGAAGAATAGTGGAACATCATTAAGTATATCACCTCCAAAAGGAGTAAGAAGTAATATACAAAAAAAAAATCATTTGCAAAAGATTAGACTGGGGGGGCCAGCTAGGTGTCACAGTGAGTAAGAGCGCCAGCCTCGGAGTTGGGATGACCTGGGATGGAAACCAGCCTCAGAAAATGAGCACCCACACATAATGACTAGCCGTGTAACCTTGAGCAAGTTACTTAACCCCAATTGCTTTTAAAAAAAAAGATTAGACTGGGGTCCTATTAAGCAAGATAATCAATCCAAAGAGACTAAAGGATAAAACTAATAGTATAACAAAAAGGATATATATTTCAATAACAAATTTAGTTTTTCTGGCAGTGGTAGAGGAACCACCACATAATGATTCTAATGTCATTCAACTTCCTATATAATTCAATTCAATAAATATTTATTAAGTGCCTACTATGTGCCAGGTACTCTGCTAAATGCTAGGGATTTTAATAAGAAAGATATCTCTGTCCTCAAAGAGTTTATAATCTAATGGGGAAAGGCAACACACAAAAAAGAAATTGAAAAGATTGAGGGAAGGAAAAGGGATGTAGAGTGAAATAGAAATATCACTAAGGAAAGTAACAGCTGGGTAGAATAGCTAACTTCAACCAAGTATTTGCAAAAAAGGATGGTGCTGGAAAAGGCAACACCAAATTAAGGGTTTTGAGGGACTGATTGAGTGATATCTGAAATTGGGGAAGTTACTACATTATTATTAGCAGCTAGGTGGCACAATGGATAGAGTGCTGAGACTAGAATTAGGAAGTTTCATCTTTACAAATTAAAATCTGGCTTTAGACACTTACTAGCTATGTGATCCTGGGCAAGTTATTTAACTCTGTTTTCTTCAGTTTCCTTATCTGCAAAATGAGCTAGAAAAGGAAATGGCAAATGCCTCCAGTATCTTTGCCAAGAAAACAACAAATGGGGTCAAAAGAGTCAGACATGACTGAAAGAACTGAACAATAACAACTACATAATTAGGAGAAAAATCATGGATATTGTTGCTACTAAAAATAGCAATTAAGATTATATTAACTACTAATCAGCCCCCAAGGAATTCAAAGACAGAAAGAAACATTTTTTTAATTGACTGCAGCACTTCTTTGTCATAACAAAAAATTGGAAATAAAGTGAGTGGAAAATGACATCACAGATCAATTGAAGTGTGGGCCACAATTGGTTCTAGTAGAAATAACCCCATAGTGTTAATATCATAGACCATTTAAAGTACTTTTGACATATAGTTTTGTCTCTTAGTGTCCAAATTATGCACCTAACTGCTAACCCAAAAAGATTCTGGAGAACTTACCCTGAAAAAAAAACAACATTTAATTTTAACAACAGATTGGACTTTTTATAAGGAAAAATCTGAATAATCAGTCAATAAGGACTTATTGATAGCCTGCTGGAAGAATAAGATATAAGAAAAAGGATGAGGGGCAGCTAGGTAGTGCAGTGAATAGAGTGCCAGCCCTGGAGTCAGGAGGACCTGAGTTCAAATCCAGCCTCAGACATTTAACACAAAAACTAGCCATATGACCTTCAGCAAGTCACTTAACCCTAATTGCCCTCCAAAACAAAAGCCAAAAAAAAAAAAAAAAAAAAAAGGAAAGGATAAGAGCTTTGGAAAAGTGGGAAGCAGAAATGGGCATGGATAGAGGTGGGAGGTCACCATAGACAATCTTCACCTATTTTCCAGTTTTGTCTAGAGTCCTCTTTGGCAATGATACACTCAGAATTGGTTTATGGGTAACTTGGCCCAGGTGCTATACATTGCCAAACATTTATATAAAATATTGATGAGTCAGGGAAAAGAGAGTAACATCTCTGACTACTTCTAGTTCCTTCTGCACAAATCAGCATATTTACCAATGATATCATAATGTAAAATTCTGTCACATTTGGAAACACAACCAATTTTTCCCATTTGTTGTTCAATTTCTATTGTGCTGCTACATAAGATCAAGTTTCCCAACAATTTAACTGCAATGTTCTTCCACCAAAGTCCAATTCTCAGTCAGCCAACACACAAATATTAAGTATTTCCTACATGCCAGGTATTGTGTTAAGCAGTGTAGATACAAAGAAATGCAATGACATGATTCCTACCCTTAAAGAACTCACATTCTAATGGAGGAGACAGTGTGCAAAAAGATAAAAAAGAAAAAGAAATGTATACATACTACACATGCATATATGTATGTACGTATGTGTGAATGCATTTTGCATATGGATGTGTGTATGTGTGTATAGAGTAAACAGAAGGTAGTTTAGAGGAATAGCCTTAGAGGGGAGAAAGAAAAGGAAAGGATGAGCTAAAACCTCCTGCAAAAGGTATGTGATTTGAATTGAGTCTTAAAAGAAGACAGAGAAACCAAGAGGCAGAGGCAAGGAGGGAAAGCATTCTTCCAAGAATGGGAGACAGCCAGTGAAAAGACAGAGTCAGGAAATGGAAGGTTGCGTGTTAGGAACAAGATGGTCAGTGTCACAAAATTTAAAGTGTGTGGGCAGTGAATAGGAAGATCAGAAACGTGAGGGCAAGTTGTAAAGGGCTTCAAAATACAAGCAGGATTTTCAATTTTATCCTGGAAGGAAGAGAAAGGCACTGGAGATTATTGCACAGTGGGGTAACACGGTCACATCTGTGCTTTAGGAAGATGGCACTTTGGCAGCTGATTGGAGGATAGATTGGAAAGCATAGAGACTGGAGGGTGAGAGACCCATTAGAAGGCAATTGTAATAGTCCAGGTATAAGATGATGGGTGCCTGAACTGCCTTGGTGGCTCTGGGAGTAGAGTGAAAGAGAAACATCTTAGAGATGTTGTTAAAAAAGAAACTCTTAAGATTTCGCTACAGATTGGCAATATAAAGTGGGTACCAGTTGGAAGTTGGTAGCCTTTTGTCATGGAGGTTGATTCTTGACTCGGAGTAAAGAAGACTAGAGACTGAATTCTGCCTGGGACACCTAATTACATACAAGCTATGTGGGTCCTAGGCAAGTCACTTAACCTCTGTTTGCTCCAGTTTCTTCATCTGTGAAATGGGGAAAATAATAGAAATAATCTACCATGGTAGTTGTGATGATCAAATACAATAATGTTTGTAAAGTGTTTTACAAACCTTAAAGTCCTAGGTAAGTGCTAGCATTTATTATTTTATATATTATTATTACAGCAGTTCTACTGGTGATAGTCCAGACAAGCAAAAGGATTCTCAGTTGCACAGAATCATAGATTTCAAGATGGAAGGGGCTGAAATTTAGAGCCAGACTCCATATCAGCAGGAAAAGACTTCAGGTGTGAAACTGACAATGAACTTTGTGTCTATGACCAAGGAGAAATCTACGGAGATACAGAGAGGTTCAGCACCAGAGGGCTGACCTCCTGATATGACCATCAAAGTGAAGTTACACAGTTTTTTAAGCCTCTACTTTTCTTTCTTTTATGTTATACGCCAGTCCTGACTCAAAGACTCCTAATTAGGAGGCTGTTACTAAGCCACAAATATGTAAGAGGCCAGAGCAAAAGAAACCTTTGAAATTATACTCTGTTTCATCAGGTTCTATAATAATTGTTTTTTTAAAAGTCATATATACTTTCTTTGACTCATTCTAAAGCTTCTTTAGTATCGATGCACCTGCAGCTCTAATTTGCAAATTTTCAAACACATCTTTGAAGCTATTCTTCCCAATTACATGGTGTTAATATTAATTAAATAGTGTTTGTAACTTGAAATGTGGTGTTATCAATGGAACTCAGCTGTATAAATATAAAAGTGAAACTTCCAATTGAATTTAAATGTTTCTTTTTGCGATAGTGTTTTAGAACATTAATGCTTTTTAAAATTGATTTTGCCAGCTTGAATCCATTCTTCTAAAGCAATGAGCATCTGAGGGAAAGGGCTGTATTTTATGTATTCTTCTCTTTCTGTCATTGAAAATATTTTGTTTTCATCTTAGAGTGCATCCATTTTGGTGAATAGAAACTCAGGTCTCATTTACAAACCAAGGGGAAAAAAAGAACTTTCCATCAAAGGAATATGGAGATAAAGGCAGGCAATGTTAGAAAAATATGATCAGTGGGTGCTTTTCAGCTGAAGAGGAGAAATGATGTTTCTCTTACCCCACCAGTTCTAGAAAGAAAAGAAAAAGTAGGCTCTGAAATCATTAAATATATTGACATATGTCAGGCATTTTGTATGCAAAAATGAGTTAATTTCATGGATTTTTCATTAGCATTTCAAAAGGTTTATAACCAATGCATTACTTTATGAATAGTAGGCACACAATTAATTAATTAATTAATTTCAAGAAGTGCCCATCAGTAGATAATCAGTAGCTTACTGAATCTGCAAAGAAATAAATGCTTTATGTTTATGACTATGCATCATAGAAAACTTGACAGGGGTGGTTCCTTTCTGTCTTCAAAAACCTGAAATGTCTTTCCTGACAATTTGCAGGCCTGTCATCTCTCATAACTCATTCATGAAGTTGATTACTGCATAGAGGAGCTACAGAGACATACTTTAAAAATCCCTATAAAAAAGACTGAGTACTTTTATATCGGTTGTTTGCCAGCATTAGCCCACTTCTCTCTCACCAGAAGAGACACTGATACTATTTATTACCCTTCCTTTCTTTTGAGCAATGGTGGAGTTCATATGCTGTTCAAAGACTTCAAAGGCCAAGAACCCAAAAGGGTCAACATTAGAACCTTAGCCACAGGCTCTACAGCTTCTAACTACAAGCCATGTGTCAACAGTATTTGACAGTATCTTCATGACATCATAAACAAAATCTCATGGAAAGAAAAAGAGAAGTGAAACACACACATACACACACACACACACACACACACACACACACACACACACACACACACAGAAACAGAACAATGGTCCCCAGAGCTTGGCACATCATAAACTGGGTGACAGACTGTGGTCTAAACAACCAAAGCCCAACCAAGCTATTTCTTTTCCTTATTCCTAACAGATCAAAGGGAACGTGAGAGTAAAATCAGTTGGCAAAGATTCTCTTGGTTTCATAGGATCATAGATTTTGAGCTGGAAGGAACCTTAAAAGACATTGGCTCTGACCCTTCTCATTTTACAGATGAAGAAACTGAGGCTGAGAGAGCTCATGTGACTTGCCCAGGGCCTGAGGCAAGATTCAAACTTGGGTATTCCTGACTCCAAAACCAGTCCTCTGTGCCACCTAAAGAGACATTTTCCAAGTGCTATGGAGAAAAATTTTCTTGAATTGCATAAGACTGTAGGCATATATTAGTACATAGTCCAGTATGATCCCATGCTGAAGAGTTTGCTTGTATCAAAATCATCTATCAAAAGGCTGAGGAATCTCTTACCCTAAAGAATCTTAACTTGAAAAGATAATGAACATAGACTAAATTCATATGAATCCATGATTTATTCTATCTCCTTATGAATCTCTTCCTGTAACAGAGATTATCCTTTTTCAAGTTGAGAATGGAAACAGTTCATTTTAGAAGAGATGCATGTAAAACACTCTTACTATTAGGATAGACCTAGTCCTTAACCCAAAGTTACTGATTCTTTAACTACTTTCCTAAATCAAAAAGATATTCTTGCCTTAGTCTTCATACCTTACTTCCTACAGCTGATGTAAGAATTTATTCAAGCCCATTCTGAAAAGTAGCTTGGCTGGTGGAAGAGTGTTGGACTTGGAGACAAGGGGATATGAGTTCAAATCCCACCTCACATATTCAGGGATTGTGTACGATCATGGGCAAATTACTTAATCTATCCAAACCACAGTTTCTTCATCTGTAAGAAAGAAGTGATGATATTGTGCCACTTACCCCTTAAATGATGAAAACATTTTGCCAGCTTTACAGTATGATATAAATCTGAACTGTTGCAATTATTGCTTTGCTTTGACTGCAACCTGGAGGTCTAATAGTTACCCTGGGCAACCTTGATAAAAGGACAGAGTCCCAAATTAAAAACATCATAGTATCAAGATTTGTTTGATGACAAGTCCTTACCAAAGCCTGCCTCATGGTTCCCCTCTGGTGAATCCAGTAATTCCTGCTATCTAACTAAGCTTGCAGGACATTACTATGTCCCTGAAAGAGGTGGCAGTGTATTTAAGAGCACTGAACTTAGAATCAAGAAACCTTAATTTGAGTCTAAACTCTGACACTATTGCTGTAACCTTGAGCAAGTTCATGGAGACTCTAATAACAGAATTACTTGGCATAGCAGTTTTATATGAGAAAAAATGTTCTATGATCTTAAAGGTCCATCTAAATTTGAGTTATTCTCATTGATTTTCTAGGATTATAGAATCAGAGATATAGAGCTAGAAGGGACGACTAAGGTAATCTACACAAACATTCATATTATAAATGAAGAAACTGAGACCCAGAGACATTAAGTGGCTTGTAGAATGTCACTTAGTCAATCAATGGCAAAGTTGGAATTTGAGCTCAGATCTCTGACTCCCAATCTCATATCTTGACATTGTTCCATACTGCTGCACTATAAATGAATCATATACACTGCTTATACCTTGAGGTCATATTTTTTAAAATCACTACATTAAGAGAATCTAGGATTTTATCAAGTTAATTTTCTTTTCCCCTTTGGCCACTATTCCCCAAATTCCAAACTTTGTTTCTGGATATAAAATGGATATTTTCATCCAACAAACCATAGATTTTTCTATGAAGCAAAATTTCTAATCAAACTGAGCAAGCAATTTCTCAGTTAATGGATTTTCTTTTCAATATTATTTCATTATGATCTGTCTGAATGCATCAGGGACAGATTGCAGGAAGTCTCAATTTACACCCAAATTTATAGGCAATCAGCATTGATAAACAAAGAAATTCAAGACAAAGGATCAGATAGTTCATAGAGTTTAGGCAAAAAAAATAATAGTCAAGGTCTCCTATAATACTGAATCTGTATAGCCCATTCTCAAAATCAATATGCAAAAGATTTTACATGACATAGAGACATCAATTGTTGTAGTAAGAGAATCAATTATTACAGAACTATAGCACTTTTATTATAGTCAGTAGATAATTTCAAAATGGGTTAAGTTGTTACCCTTTGCCATGTCTGTTATTATCATTGTCATATAAAGATTTAATTTTCAGCTATTTTTGTTTTAGATACAATCTTTGTTATTAAAATGAGGGATGCTTATGAGATCTAATGTATTTCATGGCATAATATAGTGTGGTATGAATTTGGCCTTTTCAACATTCTCCATTTCAACTGACAATGCATCCATCCCCATTACCCCAGATCAGTGAGGGAAAATTGAAATACAGCCAATCATGCCACAGAATATTGAAAGGATCAACATGGAAGGAAAGTGATGATTTAATCAAACCTTCAAATGGGACAGGAAAATTATTTTCTCTTACTCTTATGACAAACATCGTAGTAATTAAAGCCACAACCTGAATACCTTAAAATGACAGGTATTACCTGAGTGAGAAAATGCTGCCCAAAATAAAAGCCAAGTAATTCCCATGACACTTTAAAAAACCACAACCTAACCAAACATCCTGGCCACTGTCTCTCAACAGATTCCACAACTTGAAAATTATATTCTCTATAGGAAAACATTACACCTCTGTTTTGCAAATTGTTATGTTGGTATAGTAGAAAGGTCACTGGATTTAGATTCATAAGAATGAACTTGATCCCTAACTCTTCTACCTATAATCTGTATGACCTTACATATGTCTCTCTTCCTTTTTCAGTTTTAGCTCCTTGATTTTTAAAAAGGGGACAATAATAATTGCACTACCTGCTGCATAGGATTTTTTAAAAAATCAATTGAGAATGTATATAAAGTGTCTTATGAAACATAGTCGTCCTTTTTATACACATATATACACATATATTCTAGATGAAGAACACCTATAACATAGACTATAAAACATAGTTCGATGAACAGCTCATAGAAATGGTCCAGAAATATATAAACTGTGGACAGACACTGTAAACAGATGCTGAATTGTGGCAGCTAGGTAATGCAGCAGGTAGAATAATGGACTTGGAGGCAAGAAAGTATAAGTTCAAATCCTGCCTCAGAAACTTAATAGCTTTGTCGCTCTCAACCCCTCTTAGCTTAAATTTCCTCATTTGTAAAAACAGGATAATAGTACCTTCCTCAAAAAGTTGTATAAAGAGCTTTGCAAAACTTAAAGTGTTATATAAATGCTAGTTATTGTTTATTATAATTGTTTCTATTGTTATATTAGTCCAGATTTGAAGGGATAAGGATAGATAGCATTTAGGTAATTATAAGTGACCTCAAGTTTCTCCCTGACCAACAGCCGTGTTTTGAATATTAATATTCTTTCAGTTATACTACTTAGTTAAGGAACAAAGATTAGCACAATCTCCAGTGAATTAAAGTTGTAGATTACTAAAAGACAACAGACAGTTGCATGATGGATGTAAGTAGATGGAAGCATATTACCAACAGAGAATTATGCAAGAGAAGAAGAGAAAAAATATATTATCAAAAAAAGATGATCCAAATGGAGATAGACTAGTCATATAGTGAGAGTGAGCTAACCAGTGGTTAACTTGAAATCTCCACTGCCATGCAATGAAAAGGGTAAAAGAGGAAGGTCCTCAATACATTAGGTAGACATGGACAAGAATTGCACAGATGAAAAAGCAAAGATGGGTTGTGATCTATCAAATTGGACTTTGTCCTGGACCCTCTTCTCTTCTCCCTCAATATCTTTCACTTGATGATTTCATCAGTTCCTATGGATTCAGTGATCATGCCAGAGCTAATGATTCTCAAATTGACTCTCTCCAAACCTAACTTCTCTGCTGACCTCTAGTCTCCCATCTCCAACTACTGATTGAACCTCTCCAACTAGATGTCCAGTGGATATTTTAAACACAACATGTCCAAAACTTAACTCATTATCTTTTCCCAAAAACTCTCCTCCCTTCCAAACTTCTCCATTACTGTCAAAAGTACCACCATCTTCTGTCGCCAAAACTCCCAACCTAGGTGTCATCCTTGACTCTCTCCATTCTTTCTCTTCATTGTATCTCTAATCAGCTGCAAGGGCCTGTCAATTTTCATAACATCTCTTGCATACTGCCTCTTCTCTCCTATGATAATGCTTCTCATCACCTCACACCCAGACTATTGTAATAGCCTAATGGTTGGTCTCACAGTCACAAGTCTCTCCCCACTCCAACGCATTCTCCACTTAGCTGTCAAAGTGATCTTCCTAATGCTTGGGTCTGGCCGTGTCTCCCCCCCAGCCCCCACCTCAATAAATTACAGTGGCTCCCTATCACCTCCAAAAACAAATATGAAATCATCTGTTTGGTGTTCTAAGATCTTTGTAATCTGCTCACCCCACCTCCCACCTTTCCAGCCTTCTTATACTTTACTCCATGTTCTCATATGCTGTGTGACTCTGTGACACTAGCATCCTCACTGTTCCTCACACAAGACACTCCATCTCCTGACTGAGCATTTTCCCTGGCTATCCCACATGCCTCAAATGCTGTCCCTCCTCATCTCTGTCTCCTGGTTTTCTGCATGTGCAAGCTTTAGTCCCACCTTCTAAAAGAAGCCTGTCCCAATGATCCCCTTTAATTCTAACACTCCCCTCTGTTGATCATTTCCTATTTATCCTGTACATGGCTTGTTTGTACATGATTGTTTGCATGTGGTCTCCCCATTAGACTGTGAGCTCCTTAAGAGGACAGGTTTTTTTTTTTTGCTTTTCTTTGTATCCTCAGTGCTTAGCACAGCACTCGACACATAGTAGGCATTTAATAAATGTTTGTTGACTGACAGACTGACCAATCAGAACCTTGAGGGCAGTACTCCCATCAAGGAGATCACAGATCCAGGGAAGGATCTGAGTATACACCACAACACTGCAGCATGTGAAGGAACCAAAAAGAGCAACCTCTCATCCCAGAACTGTCTTTTAGAAGGGGATGCCATGAGTTTTCTTTTCCTGGGTATCTGTCATATTGGTAAGAACTGACATTAGATGATAGGTAACCTACCAATTCTGCTTGCAGAAGCCAGAGTTGTTATGGGAGTGGATATTTTTCTAAGACAGATTTGAATCTTTATTTCAGCATCTGGGAGAACTGTTTACACTAAAGAACAACAAAACATTACGAGGCCACAGGGTAATGTAGGGGCACATGGTAAATATGGGTATGCTATAACATACTACCAGCAAAGAGTGGTGAACAGGAACTGACTAAAAGTATACATTGTCAGAGAATATTAATGGCTAGAAGATATAGAATGCTGTAAGGTTTGCAAAGCACCGAACAGATATTATATTTTATCTTTACAACAACCTTTGGAATTAGGTGTTATTATTATTATTATTTCCATTTCACGGATGAGGAAAGTAAGAGAGATAAAAGATAAGTTCATTCCTCGCCCAATGTTACACAGCTAATAAGCGTCTGGGACTAGATTTGAAGGCAAGTCTTTTGGAATCCAGGTTCCATATTCTATTCGCTACAACACCTAGCTACCACAGAGATGTTAGATTGCAAAAGGATGTATTGTATACCAATCATGGAGAGAGAATGGATAAGCAAAAGACAGTCTGTGTACTCCAATTATATCCATGAAATATTAAATGATCTAGAGAAATGTTCCTAGAACATTAGGTAGACTCTCATTGGAGATTTAGGGTAGGATATGGACAAGAATTCTAATAATAAGGAAGCAAGGAAGGTTGTAATCTACCCTTTTAGATGTAGTACCCAAATTGATGAGATCATAGATCCATCAGTTTACCCTAACAAGAGTCTAATACAGAATTGTTATTTTCAGAGGGCAACAAGCATAACTGGGGCTACACTCACTGCAAGATGATCACTTAGTCAACCCAATGTCAATGGTTAAATCAGTTAGGTCTCTAGTCAAAGTCTAGTTCCCTGCATTTTGAGCCACCTATATAACACCAGAAATAAAGAATCTGGCATAAAATATAGCCTGTCAAATATGTGTATATAATGTATATATGCATACATATAAATGTACATGGCTATACATATATAGATTATATTGCCAGACCTATGATTTCATCAGTAGAGAGAATTCCAATTCAAATGACACCTGCTCTGGCCTATAGTAGAAAAGTGCTCGGAATATAGATTAAGTGACTTGTTCATTGTCACATAGCCAGTATGTGTTAGAAGCAGAACCTGAACCCAGGTTTTCCTGACCCTGAGGTCATCTCTCTATCCATATTGCATCTTATTAATGATGTGGATACCTGATTATACCATAACACTTATTTCACTAAAAGAACAAGCTCTGATGGTTCTCCCAAAGAGATCCTATTTCTTCTGACAACTTACTCCTTCACTATCAATAGGATTAAGCCCATTATTTAAACTAAGTGTCCCTATATTTGAAACCAAGCAATCACAGGGAGATAGTGCTTTCTTCTGAAATTAAAATCTACAGGAAAGCACGGGTAAGCTATGTAGAAATAATGAAGGAAATATTCAGGAGAAGGAAAATTCCATGTCTTTCCTTTCTTCAAACAATCTAAAGGACTTTTCTTACTAGTAATCTGAAATCTCTCACTAGTGAAAAGTAACCTGTTTTTATTTTTTCCCATGAAATTTTTCTGTTCTGCTAGGGAACAAATATTTTAAAATTATTGAAAATATGTTAATAAAATGCATTACATAATAACTTCTCTTTTCATATACAAAATGAAGGAACTCTCACTCTCAGTAATGTAGGAAACTTAAGGAGCTTTTTTATATTGTTTTTAACAAATGGAAGGAGAGAAAAAGCAATTATATTCTGCATACCTACTAGGTGCCAGGTCCTATACACTTTGCCAATATTATCTCATTTGATCCTCACAACAATCCTCCAAGTTAGATGCTACAATTATCCCCATTTTACCATTGAGGAAACTGAGACAAACAGAGCTTAAGTGACTTGTCAAAGGACACACAGCTCTAAGTGTCTGAGGTTAGATTTGAACTCAGGTCTTCTTGATTCCAGTCCCAGCACTCTATCTACTGTGCTACTCACTAGTTGCCTCTAATGGATCTACACCAAACCTTCCATTTTGCCCCATCTTTTCTTTCTTATGCCCAAGGCCATGCATTTATGAGATTGTATTTGGGTAATGGGTATAGTCTATAATCACACAAGACAGTAAAAGTAACTAAGCCCTTTTGGGATGAGAATCTATGACTTAACCATCAGCCAAGTGCTCCTTTCTGGTGATTATGCATTGCATTCCATCCTAGAGCAAGTATACAAACACATGGCAAGAACATCTAAATGATAGAACCATTTGACAATGATATCAGTGAAACATGGCCTTGGGGACTATTAGGGACTATTTTTTTTTAATTTAATGACTTGCAAATGTAAATCTCCTTCTGCAACAATCAAGTATTATGTCATTTATTCAAATCCACAGTGACTCCAGCACATAGGAGAACTCTCTCATCAAAAAAGACAATTTCTTAAAATGTTTGCCTGAGCCAGGAGCTCTTTCCCAAATTAGCACCAAAGTGTCACCTTGACAGACCTATGGACATACAACAGAATCATTCATAATGTTCTCAGCTTCCCTCAAGTCCAGACAGTCTAGGTCGTACATCTGCAAGAGCTCTAATTATTTCACATGGCCCAGACAGCACTTGGTGAAACTCAGTCTTGAGCAACCTGTCGAGAGGAAATACAAAAATCTGATCAATGCCCACTTACCAATTTCCCTGGAGATCTGAGTAAATGCTTCCACACCGCTTTCACCATAGTTCCCCTCAGAAGCCAGTGTTGACACATAATTCCATCCAAGAGCTGTCACAATATCGACCATGGCTTGAGCTTGATAGGAGTCAGGCGGAACCACTCGGGAGAAAAAGTCATAGCGGGTGTTATCACTGAGCTCTGGAGCTGTCGATGCATAGCTGATTTGAGGTATCTGCAAAGGAAATGACAGTCCATTTTAACCCAAGTCAACTGTCAAATTAGTGCACAGTTATTCAGCATTCATTTCAAGTCAATACAATTATATTTGCTATTATCCATGGGGCCAAGCACCATCCTAGGCACTGAGGATGCAAAATATGGCAGAGTCTCTGCCCCCAGGAAGATTATAATTTAATAAGGAGATGTGCGTTAAAAAGTGTGAGACAAAAATAAGATAGAATAGGTACAGAGGAGAGAACCACAAAAACAATGCAAGAAGGATGAAAGAACACTAGCTCTGGAGACAAAGCACCTAGGTTCAGATCTCACCTCTTGTGATATCTATATTACCTTGGGAAAGTCACAATCTCTCTGGAGGGATAGAAATTTTTTTCTTTTGCATCCTGACCACCTAGCACAATCTAGACAGCCTAGGTCATACATCTGCAAGAGCTCTAATTATTTCTTAAAAACAGCTAGCATATACATAACTCTTTAACCTGTAAATAACTCAAACTCAGCATGCCAAAAAGAGAACTTATTCCCTTTACCCCCAAACCCTCCCCTCTTCTGAATGTCCTTACTACTGTTAATGGTGCCACATTCCTTCCAACCACCCAGGCTTGCAACCTTGGTGTCATCCTCACCCCCTCACTTTTCACTCAGCCTCACCCCATACATCTAATCTGTTGCCAAAATCTTGTCCCTTCTACCTTCATAACATCTCTCACATATATCCCTTTCTGTCTACTCACACCTGACACCCTGGTGAGCCTGGGCTTTGTAATAGGCAGCTAGTTGGTCTCCCTGCCTTAAGTCTCTCCCTACTCCAATGCATTCTTCACTGATCTGCCAAAGTGATCTTCCTAAATCACTGGTCTGACCATGTCACTCCCTACCCAATCAATTCCATCAGCTACCCATTACTTTCAGAATCAAAGCCCTTTATAACCTAGCCCCTTCCTACCTTTCCTTCCATATACTATGATCCAGAGAATCTGACCTTCTTGTTGTTCCTCAAATGTGATATTCCATCTTCTGATTCAATGCTTTTTCATCCCCAATGCATGGAATTTTCTCCCTCCTCATCCCTCCTCATTTCCCTGCCATCCTTAAAGACTCCACTCAAATCTCCTGGTCCCCCTTCTTCCTTTATTCCCCTTGCTACTAATGCCCTTCTTTTGAAATTAACTTCCATTTACTTTCTAGAGAAAGGAAGAGGGAGGAGAGGAAAAGAGAGAGAGAATAAACACACATAATATATACACACATACACACATGCACACAAACACACATATATGGTATATACATACATGCACACATATGACTTCCATATGCAATTCCTGGCCTGTTGTCTCACCCACTGAAGAGTTTCTTGGGGGCAAGGATCATGTTTTTGCCTTTCTTTGTGTCTCCAGTACTTAGTACAGTGCCTGACCCACAGTAAGCACTTAATAAATGCCTGATGACTAGTTTATACGACCTGAAGATTCAGGTAAAATCCACCACTTATTCTCTAATGTAATGCAACAAATGTCAACATTAACAACTTTAAAAACTGAATACAGATCTTTGTTGTTTGGGGTGTGGGAGCAGGGAAGGACTACTTTCATAAGATACCCAGATAGATTATCAAAACCAATCTTACCGAATGGTTTTCCCAAACAAAACTTTCTGGACATATTGGGCTTCTTGCTGTTCATAATACCTACAACTATCCACCTTTCATCTCTGAACCTTTTTGCTGGCTGTCCTAGACGACTGGAATATTCTGTCTCCTCACTTCCAACTGTTGGAACCCCTGGTTTTCTTCAAATCTCAGCTCAAGAATTCCCTTCAAACATGGAGCCTTTCCTGATCCCTCCAGGTGCTAGTGCCCTCCTTCCCCAAACTACCTTGTATGAATTTTTTTTTAATTTCCTGTTCACACTTCTTTATGTATACGTTATTTCCTCCATTAGAATGTAAGCACTGTGAGGGCAGATAATGTGTTTTACTTTTCTCTTTGTACTGCTCTCTGCCAGCAAGAAGTACATTGCCTAGCACATAGGAGTCACTTAATAAATGTTTGTTGATTGATTGATTGAACTTGAAATTAACTATATAGCCAGAGACCACATGAGCTAAATCATATAAACAGCGTGTACTGAAAAATAAGCTTTCACGATGCTGTGCTTATGAAAACTGCAGAGGAGGGATGGGACAGAATAACCAGGGACAACACAGTAAGCAACATAACCATGGACTGAACAGCAGAAGATCTGGGCTCTCATCCCAGAACTCATGTCAAACAACTTTATGACCTCTTTACTTCACATAGGTGATACAGTGGGCAGAACACTGGGCTTTCAGACAGGAAGACCAGATTAAATCCTTCATGTGATACTTCCTACCTTCCCAGCTGTGAGATCCTAAGCAAGGAAAGTAACCTCTTAGCCTCAGTTTCCTTATCTGCAAAATTAGAGATTGAACTCAATGTCTTCTAAGGTCCTGTCCAAGTCTAAATTCTGATCCTATGATCACTTCTGTAGGTCTCAACTGTGTGTACAACAAGACACTTAGATCATAATCTTTTTTTTTTTTTTGGAGGGGGGAAGGTAGGGTAATTGGGGTTAATGGACTTTTCCAAGGTCACATGGCTAGTTTTTCTGTATGTTAAGTGTCTGAGTCAGGTCCTTCTGACTCCAGAACCAGTGCTCTATTCACTGCACCACCTAACCGCCCCCAGATCGTAATCTTTTAGAGATCTTTTAGCCCTAACATTCCATGATTCTAATACTCATAGTTTCTAGGGCTATTAATCCCACCCCAACCCTAGAAAGTGAGCAGACTATATCTTTTTCATAGCAACACCTTTATATATACTTATATGAATAAGTACATGTTGTCTGTGACCCCTCTCCACCCTCATCCCCCACCCACCCACCCACCCAACCTTCATTCCCCACCACACACAATGTAAGCTCCTAGAAGGAAAGAACTATTTTTCTTTTGTTTTTGTGTAAAGGTGTGCTCCTTTCAGACTTCAAAATCTGGGGGGATGTAAAGGGCAAGTTACAGAGAGCATGAGATATACTAGCAAGTGTCACTCAGATGACTTTATATTATGAATAAAAGGTGAGTCCTTTTTTCAGATATATTACTCAGACTATTTTTGTGCCTAGTGGATCTTTCTCATTAGCATGTGATGGGAAACCCTGGCAACGAATTTGCCCTCAAGACATTAGTTGCCACTGAAACTTTTCTTCAGCCATCCTTTGAATAAAGCATCTGTTGAAATTTAAAGGAAATAAATAAATAAATAAAATAGGGAACCCTAAACCCGAGAGTTGTTTGGTGGTTCTGGGGACTAGTGGTCATTGCCTAGTTATGGCCTAGGTTACAGAGATGAAGATTTGAGTAAAGTCATTGGATGTCACCATAAGTCAGTATAAGGTCTATCACTAAGGGGACCCATCCCTAAATCTTCAAAAAGCAAGAGGTTTAATGTCTCTTGTCCCACTTTCTAACAGGGGGGTAACCAAATTCAAGGCCTTTTCTACTACTTAAGCTATGATGATTCTCTTTTTCCTGCCTACACCATTGCTGAACATTCCAATCCTGTTACCTACTTGTTTGGCAGATTTTGTATCTAAACCAGACCCTCTGAGACTGTAAAGCAAGTTCTCCTGCTGTCTTCCCTGACTGAATTAAACTACATGTTTTCATCCATGACACCTAACCCTAGTTTTCTAGCTTGCTATTGATCATAAAAAATAAACTATGCTTGATTTGGGGGGGAAACCTCAAAATGCACATATTTGCTCTATTTGTAACGATTCCATAACAGCCTCATTTCTGATGGACAGAATATTTATTTAAAACCTCAGGTTGATAGAGAACTCTCCTATCACTATTTCTACAGTACAAATGTTCCATAGTTCTCTCTGGGTACCCAATAGTTTCTTCATCTTCACAGAGTCTAATAGCAAGATAGTGTGGACAGCCCCCACTCTGCCCATAATAATGAGCCACCCCTTTCTAAAAATGAGCACAAAGTGTGAAAATTGAGTGTTTGAAACCAAAGCTAATTATCCCAAATTACTACCTTCAGTCAGTCACATTCGAGGCTGTTTAATTAGCAGCTGGCATCATCAGTTTAAGATTAATTAAACAGGTGTAAAGAGGACATAAAATAAAAATGCAGGTAAAGAAGGATGTTGGAATAATTAGGCAGCGGGCTCTTCCCCAAAAGTCTAAAATAACTTCCTTCCTTTAGATTAACTCCAATAAATGCAAACTAAAGAATTTGGTTTGAACTTTTGTATTCAATTTCTGGTAGACTGTACCATTTTATAATCAGAGTCAAAGTACACTATTTCTTAAATAGTGCTTTTGACTAAGATATGTTCAAAACCTCATGATTTTAAAATTGTAAGTCACTAAGCAATTGTCCAATGATCATTTTAATATATGCTTCTAGCCTGATCCCATTTCTTCAATACACACACACACACACACACACACACACACACACACACATACACACACACACACACACACACACTCACACACTCACACACATACAGACATACACACCTGTCCTCCTGTTAGGGATAAAGGTGGCAGGAAAAAATAAAAGATTATGGTGGTCCTTTTCTTTCTCTTCCCTGCTAGTATTCACCACTACCACCCAAGCCTTCTCTCATCTAGGCAGAAAAACATGGTACAGTAGAATAATGGATTTGGAGTCCTAAAAAAGATAGCAGTACAAATCCCACCTGAAACGTAATGGCTGGGTGACCTTCAGAAATACACAATTTTTTGAGCCTTAGTTTCTTTTTGTTCCCACATTTTGTTTTTTGTTTCTTCAAATGGTTTATTAACTTCTGGTTTACATCATTCATTTCCACCATATTTTGAGTTACAAATTTTCTCCCTGTTTTTCCCCTACCCATCACCCCAAAATAGCTGTCCCACAGTATATCCCCTCCTCCAATCTGCTCTCTCCCCTATCTTCCCCCATACCCCCACCCCCTTCGACTTTTCCAGTAGGGCATGGTGGATCTCCATGCCCCAGTGGCTGTATATCTTATTTCCCAATTATATTTAAATAGTATTAATAATAGCATGTATATATATATATATATATATATATATATATATATATATATATATTAAACATTTGGTTTTAAAACTTTGAATTCCAGATTCATTCCCTTCCTCCCTTGTCACCCACCCTTACTGGGAAGATAAGCAATTCAATATAGGTTGTACATATGTAGCTAATGGAAAACATTACCATAGTAGATATATTGTAAAAGACTAATTATATTTCCCTCCCTCCTATCCCACCTCCCACTTGTTCTATTCTCTACTTTGATCCTGTCCCTTTTCAAAAGTGGGTGTTTCCAACTTCCCTCCCCCCCAAGCCTGCCCACCCTTCCATAATCCCCTCTCTTATCCCCTTCCCCCCTACTCTCCTGTAGGGTGAGATACTGTATTTAGTGTGTATGTCATTCCCTCCCTGAGCCAAATTCAATGAGAATAAGGTTGACCCATTCCCTTTTGCCTTCCTGTTCTTCCCCTCTATTGTAACCATTTTCCCTTGCCTCTTCTATATGAGATAGTTTACCCCATTCTGTCTCATCCCATCTCCTCTCATTATATTCCTCTCTCACCTCTTAATTTCACCTTTTAAGTATCCTCCCTTCCTATTAGATTGGTCCTGTGCCCTCTATCTATGAATACCTGTAAACATATATACACACATTCACATATATATTCATACACCCATATACCCTTCCATATAGACTATACATATATATATATATATATATATATATATATATTACCTTCAACTATTTTCATGCTGAGAAAAGTTTTATCAGTTACAATTGTTGTTTTTCCATGTAAGGAAGTAAATAATTAAACTTTGTTAAGTTCCTTATGATTTCTTTTCCCTGTTTACCTTCTCATGCTTCTCTTGCTTTTTATATCTGAATGTCAAATTTTCTATTCAACTCTGGTTTTTTCATCAAGAATGCTTGAAAGTCCTCTATTCCACTGAATGACCATATTTTCCCCTGAAACATGATACTCAGTTTTGCTGGGTAGGTGATACTTGGTTTTAATCCCAGCTCCTTTGACTTCCAGAATATCATATTCCAGGCCCTTTAATCCCTCAGTGTAGAAGCTGCCAGATCCTGTGTTATCCTGATTGTGTTTCCACAGTATTCAAATTGTTTCTTCCTGGCTGCTTGTAATATTCTCTCCTTGATCTGGGAATTCCAGAAGCTGGCTATAATATTCCTAGGAGTTTTCTTTTTGGGATCTTTTTCAGGAGGTGATTGGTGGATTCTTTCAACCTCTATTTTTGTCCTCTGATTCTAAAACAATAGGGCAATTTTCCTTGAGAATTTCTTGGAGGATGATTTATAGGTTTTTTCTTTGATCATGGCTTTCAGGTAGTCCAATAATTTCTAAATGATCTCTCCTGGATCTATTTTCCAGCAGTGGTTTTTCTCATGAGATATTTCACATTGCCTTTTATTCTTTCATTTGTTTGGATCGGTTTAACAGCATCTTGATTTCTTATAAAGTCCCTAGCTTCCATTTGCTCCAATCTAATTCTGAAGGAATGATTCTCCTAAGTGAGCTTTTGAGATTCTTTTTCCATCTGGCAAATTTGGCTTTTTAAGGCATTCTTTTCCTCATTGCCTTTTTGAGCCTCTTTTGCCATTTGAGTTAGTCTATTTTTTAAGGTATTATTTTCCTCAATCAGGCTGTTGACTTTCATTTTATAATTTTCTTGCATCGTTCTCATTTCTCTTCCCAATTTTTCCTCCAACTCTCTTATCTGCTTCTTAAGGTCCTCTATGGCCTGTAACCAGCTCGTCTTTTTCTTTGAAGCTTTTGCTTCAGGAGTTTTGACTACACTTTCTGCTTCCTGTTCCATGCTTTGATCCTTTTTGTCCCCAAAATAGGAGTCTAATGTTGGATTCTTCTGTTTGCTTTGCTTCCTTTGCCTGGTCATGTTGCAACTCAATTACTTGACTTTTGGGCTTTTTGCCACAGTAGGACTCTGCCACCACACAGGGGAGCTACCATCCCAAATGCTGGGGCTTTCTCAGCTGCCAGAAGTATTAGTTGGGTGGCCTCTGTGAAGCCTCCACACACTCTGGCAAACTGGTAACACACCCCAGGACCTCCACCCTAGACCACAATCCACATCCAAGAAGGTTAAAGCAATAGTAATTAACCCTCAGACTGGTCACTTGGTTCCCCTACAGTATGTAGACAGGAGCTGAAGCTGCCATGTGGCAGCCCTCAGCAGCTTCTCCCTCAAGGGGATAGAAGCCAATACATTCCCAACTACTGGATCCTAAAGTCCACACTGCATTGACCTCTCACTTTGTCCTTGGCATCTATGTGTTGAGAATTCTGGAAACTGCCACAGCTGCTGGTCCCTCCAACCAGTGGCTGCTCAGGCCCACCCTGGGGCTGAAACCTCCAGCTCCAGTGAGGATGGAGTCAGTTCCCAGCACACTGTACTGGCCTATTGCTGCTGGCCTGCTGGGCTGTCTTCAGTGGGACATTAGCTTCTCTGCATCCTTTTGTGGGTCCTGTAGCTCCAAAGTTTGTTCAGAGGTACCTTTTACATGAATTGGGGAAGATAGAAGCAGAGCCCCACGGGAAGTCCTGTTTCTACTCAGCCATCTTGACTCTGCCCCACCAAGCCTTAGTTTCTTTATCTATAACACAAAGATAACCATACCTGTTGTATGTAATTCACAGAGTTGTAAGGAATAGGAAGAATAATGAATATGGAGACAGAGGATCTGGGTTCAGATACTGACTTTTCCACTTTATTACTTCTGTGACCTTTAACAAATCATTCAATATTTTGGGACATTAGTTTCCACATGTGTAAAATGAGAGGGTTGAAGTAGATGGCTTCTAACATCCCTTCCAGCTCTAAATATTTATACTACATAAATAATGTATCTTTAAAGCACTTTGGATACTTTATAGTATTATGCAAACCTATTATTATTACCTTTGTATCTCTCCCTGTCTCCACTGTGTCTAGCATTGTATCTTGGATATAACAAATGTTCTTTGAATATTGAAAGAAGTCATCATGATACTTAGGAACTACTACATATCTGACCATTCGCTTGTTATGTAACCTGGAGTCAGTTATTTACCTTCTCTGTCCCTCGGTTACTTTACTTATAATATGAGGATAATAATACTTGCCATATCTAGCTACCTGATAGTACTGGCATCAGGAACAAAAAGAAAATGCATGTAAAAATAATTTGGAGGTTTTAAAGCATTATTTAAAAGAACTGTTATTATTATTACTACTACTACTACTATTAGTATTTCCTTTTCTCTTCCCTTTACCATGAAATCACAGCATTTTGAAATACATTTGATTATTTTACTTTATCTCCCATTCTGCAATGATTTTATAGAAATTTTGTTTCTAGTTAACAGAGGCCAAGAATTGACATTACTAACAAGGGGTTAGTAATGGGGTTCCCTTCTCTGGAAGCTCCTCTCCCAGCTATTTTTCAGATAATTGGCTCCATAATTTATTCAGATCCCAAAAAGGAGGAACCTTTCAATTAATCATTTTCAGTGTGTGGAAGGATATGTGCAAAAAACATTCATTTGCACTGAAAATATTTGTCATGATGCTGTATAGATGAGTTACCAATTTTTTTAAAAAGGATTTTTAATTAAAATACTTGTCTATGACTCCAGTTTTGGCAAAAACAAATCCTATTTGCTCTAAAAAATAGATGAAACTCTTTTGTAATTAGCATATTTTATACCACAGTGTTACTGGTATTTTTATTTTAGGGGCAAGTGATTGCTCTTTTGAAATTCACAATAGAAAGGAAAAAGAAAGCTGGGCATTGTGTAATGGCCCATTCAACTTGAGGTGAGCAGCTTTAAAGTGTTCAGAAAAGGACCAGGGAAAGCAAGAAGATGTACGAGGAATAGCAAGCTTTCCAAAATGAAATTCTAGACATAAACATCAGGGGAGGGGTGACAACAGGAAAGAAGGAGCTGTCTAAGAAGACAGATGTGGATGCACAGGGGACTGATTAAACAATGTAGACTTCTGTCTAATGGTGTGCATAGATGAAGGAAGCAAGTACAAACAACAGGAGATGAATACCAAAGAGTGACATGGTCCTGAATGGTGTCAAATATACTGAAGTCAAGAATGAGCTAAGGCTCGTGATTAATTATAAAGACAACAAACTTGGCTACCCTTTTTGGTTTGTTTTGCAATGTTGGGGGCAAGAGGAAGATAGAATAAGTGATGCATGATAACCAACAGATGCAAAAGTGGTGACAAATAACAGAGAAGACAAAACTCTTCAACTTTTATTTTGCTTCTGATTTCTCTGACTGGAAAAAAAATCTTGAAACTGAGGATAACATTTAAAATGGTAAAGCAGAGAATTGAAACCTGAGGCACCAGAGGAAATAACAAAAGAGTTCTTATTTGTCCTCAACAATATTCCAACCCCAGGTCTTGATGAATGACAATCTGAAGTACCCTAAGAACTACAGAATGATAGAATGTGACTGTTGACTTATTGCAGTGATATTTGAAGGACTGAGGTGAACAGGAGAGAAGGGCAAATGTTCTGCTCTTCAAACAGAAAAAAGAAGATAGTGTCATCAAACTATAGGCCAGCATGCTTTACCCCAAACTCTTATCAAAATTCTAGAATATATTAAAATGATTTGTTTTCTATTCAGAAAGGGAAACAATAATTATTAAAAGCTAAAGATTCATCATGAATAATAGCAAATGTCAGACTAATCTCATTTGTTTTTTGCTTTTTGGAGGGCAATTGAGGTTAAGTAACTTGCCCGAGGTCACATGGCTAGCTTTTTTGTGTTAAGTGTCTAAGGCCAGATCTGAACTCAGGTCCTCCTAACTTCAGGGCCAGCACTCCACTCACTGTGCCACCTAGCCACCCCCAAAATCTCATTTTCTTATATGGCATGATAAATATTCCAATAGAGCAAGAGAATTCTGTAGATATGAGATATGGAGATTTTGGTAAAATATTTGGCAAAGTCACTCATGTCATTCTCAAGGGAAAGGAGGAAAGGTGTAGACTATATGATTATGCAGTTAGGTGAAGTCGCATTTTATGGAATTACTAAATGTACACATTAATGGATTATTATGAGTTTGAAGGGAAATCTCTAGGGTGGTTTCTCAAGAATTTATCATTGGCATTGATATTTTACCATTTTATCAGTGGCTTAGATGATGCAATAGATGGTATGCTGAAGGCCTCCCTCACTATCTCCCAACACAGTGAGGACAACAAGAGGGAACAAGGCTAAGGGCTAAGTCATCTTGACCTATATCTTGCCACTGAACTTAGATGACTCTGGAGGAGAGAGTGAGGCTGATGACTTTGCATAGCACTGCCTCACTTAAATCCAATTTACTTACAAGTCAAGACATCACCCTCCTGATGTCCTTGTTCTCTTTGAGAATGAAGAACTAACATTACCAGCCCCCCTTTTTTTCTTCTCATACAGTTCCTTGAGGGCAACCTTTCCCCTTGTTCTTCTTCAGAGTTCCTTCTTGGTTTTATATCAAATCCTACTAAGACCTACTATGCGTCTTTCATTACTCTCTCTGTGCTGCTCATCTTTATTTCTACAGAGGTACTTACATTGCGTGTCTCGTTGCCATATAACAACATTGGTCTTTTCTTTCATGGAAAGATTGAGGTCAATAATTGAGCTTTGTAGTTTTTTTTTCCAAAAGCAATCTAGCCATTCTCCTCTTTCAAATAAAAGACAAGTTAATTAACTGTCTCTCTTTACTGTCCGTGCCAAATACACATACTGTTGAACAAGTTCTATCAGATGTCCATTCAAACCCATGTTGAAATCTGAGCAATAGATCTTCTTCATACGTTTGGTGTTTGGATGGACAGGACAAATTCTTTGGGTTATTACAGATTTCTCCCAGGAGGCTCTATAATGTCTTGGAGCTTGATACAATCAACACAATGCCATCTGAAAACAAAACTATCTGAAGGACCTCAATGCCCAAAATAAATGATCATTTGGAACAAATTATGATATTTAATATAAATGCAATTTTGCACTTTTCTGAATTTTATGCCATGATTTACAATATTTCTTAGGTCCAAAAAACACTTTGTATAAGAATAAATTTCCAATTTTGTTATGGAAGTCATTCAAATGCTATTCAGTTTATTAGAAATAAGGGATAATATAGCATAATTGCTAAAGAGACAGCACAGTATGATAACTAGAAAGATAGTCTTGGGGCCTATTTTCGAGTACTGCCTCTGAAACATACTCTCTCTTCAATTCTAGACGATCACTTAACCTCTCAATGCTTTGTACAACTCTCTAAGACTCCATGTTGCAGGAACAGTGCCAACCTGCATTGGTAAAGGAAGTTTCCTCAGCCAGAGTCCTGTATCCTAATGAAATCTTGAGTCCATTCTCTATCACTCTCCCTTACATAAACTCTCTCAGTAATAATTTTTTATAACACATTTTCATAACACCAGGGATATCTCACAATATGTCCATAGCCTCCTTGTTGGTTTTTATTCCACTCTCACCAAACACTGATGCTATGGCAACCTATGATGGACAATCAGACCATAGCCCACCAATCCATTCATTTTGACCCATTTTTACAATCTTCTAGTTACCATAGCTTAAATAGTCAATCTCAGCAAGATGGCTAGAGAGAATGGGTCAACCATGACACTGTCTTTTTTATTTCCAGCACATAAAACACAGCTGCTTAGACCAATCCACACATCAGATTGTGTAGCCTCCCACACAGCTGGGTAGGAGTTAACAGGCAAGAGTTTGTTTAAGACTGAGTTAGCAAACACATGTTCACTCAGGATCCCTGCTGGGAGTGCTTTTGCTCTTTTTTCTCTTGGCAGCTGATCTTGCCCATTGATCGCTTGACTTAATGGAGGAAGAGGATGGCTAGGTGGATTCTTTGTGCTGTTCAATGGTATCATTGGTTTTCTCATGTGGACAAACAGCATGAAGCTGTACTGTTTCCTCAGGGGGTAGTGCTTTGTGGAGCACTTCCTCAGGGATCCTAGCCATAGCAACGACTGCCATCACAACAACAGCTTGTTCCTGTCGGCCTCTCAGATGGATTTGTTGTTACTACAGAACTGGTGCATAGAATGTGTAATGATTACAGCCATTAACTTCTTTTTGGACTTTACTGCCCACATGAACACACAACTGCTCTCCCAGTGTTAAAGCTACTGGTTGCTTTCAGTGAAACTTAAGAGAATAATCAAAGCTCAAGGTGAATATAAAAGAGAGATCACAATGGTTCAGGAAAGAACTAAACACCCACAAAACCACTGCTCTCCATAATAATACCCTGAGCATTTGTCTTTCTCTTCTCTGTACCCAAGCACTATGCTCTAACTTGGAGAAGATGGGAAAAGCAAAGGGGCTTGTGAAGGGAGAAGAGAAAGGAAAAAGAAGAGAGGAAAGGGACACACAGAGAGGAAGAAAGAAAGAGATAAAAAAAGACAGAAAGAGAAATTAAAAGAGAGGTTGACTAGCCAATAAAATTTTTCATACATAAAAAGAACAGTTACCAATTTTGTACAGCAAGTCAAAATATAAACTTCACTACTTGCCTTTTTCTCTTTTTATTAAAACACCCAGTTAGAAGTTTGCTTGAGATTCAGATAAGACTATGAGAATTCAGTAAAGATGTTGATGCATAATGTAACATAGTAGAAGAAAAGGTGATCATTTTGGTAATTGACATTTGGTAATTGATCATTGACAAAAGTCGGTCGAAATAAAAGAGGCTTAACCTACCTTTCCAGACTAATTGAATAAAGTTACTCTTCACAAACTCTATTCTTCTACCAAATCAACCTAGTTTCTGTTTTTTCAACTTGTTACTTTACTTTCTATCTCTCTGCTTTTGCATAGGTTGTTCCTGACTGGAATCCATGCACTCTCCTCACTTCATATCTTACAATCTCTAATTTCATCTAATACTCAGTTTATATACCTTAAACATAGCAAGTACTTAATAAATAAATGGTTATTGAATTTAATGAATTTTTTTTCTTCTTCTTCCCTATATCATCCCTTCTCCTTTTCCAATTTCAGAATAACCACAATTTTATATAGAGGGGTCTATAGCTAGTTAGTTCCTCTATATAAAAATCTTGGCACCATTGTACTTAAGGTAAAAAGTTGTGTTTCCCATATGAATCAGTTAACTTTTCTCTATTATATGAATAAAGAGAATATTCCTCAATAGCTAGATATTTTTCAAACACATAAATACAATGCAAGTCACAAAGAGAACTGGAAGAATCTGAATGAATCAGGCCAACTCCATTTCTGATATCAAGGTACAAATTTCAAAGTATTATCAATCACTTTGGGGGCAGTAATCTTATGTTTATGTCTTTTAAAAGAACATTTGATACAGAGAATATATTTTCTACAAAATGCACCAAAAAGTACAAGTATTATAGATGAACAGCAATAATGTCAATCATTGAATACTACTTGTAATTAGGTTGGAGGGAATAGCATATGCCCAAAATATACAGATTCTTGCCAGAATTATACCACACAAAGGGAGTTTGTTAGTCAGTCAATTTGATATTTTTGAATAATCCATTTATATATTCTAAGGGCATCAAAAGAACACATTTTACCCTTCCTCAAAAGGTACTGTGGACCTCAATTATGTAACAAATTTAAAGAAATTATGTTGATAAAATATATAAGTACAATTAAATATTAAGAAGAAAGCAAAACCCCTTCCCAAGAAATGTATGAATTTGGATTTTTGGAGAAGGGTGATTGAAAGCTTATGTGCTGAGTATTCAGGAATCTTAATAGAGCAGTCTGTCAATCTAATCTTCAAGTTGAAAACTTTGCCTGCATTTATCATGCTCTATAAAATATTATTAGAAATATTATGATGTTGCATATTTGCAAATTTTCCAATGTATACAAGGTGCTTAAAATTGTAGCATGACTTTTAAGACATCCTGTATTTTAAATTTCCTATTATGCTACTATTAAGATTGGCAGTGATTTTAGGCAAGCACCTACTTTAAAACTTTTTGGTTTTGAAATGGAAATTTTGGAGTATATAATCAGTCCCAAATTATTTTGAGTTCTTTTGACAATCATTTTAAGCAGCATAACATTTGAAACTAACTTGATAAGAACATATGGCTTATGACTAGTCAAATACTTTAAAAGGTAAGGGATAACCATGAATAGAGTTATTTATAATTAAACAATCTCTATTATAGTCTATATGATTAATAAGCTTTTTATATTTGTTTAGCTATGTTAAGTTATAGAGGAAAACACCCCAAAAGGGAAAAAATTATAACAACTCAATAATATGTATAGGATTTTTAAATACTGATTCTATAATGTTTATTCAGCCGGGATGTGTGATTTCTTTTTCCTCTGCTAGTGGTCATATGTATGAAAGGAGTAACACAATAAGAGAAGCCTCAAAGTTACTTTCAGACAAGAAGAGTCAACCTGATCTATCCTGGATTTGACTTTCATCAGAAGTTATTTCACCTCATAATCTGACCAGGTCAAGCCACTTCCCAAATTACTTTCATGGGTTGACACAAACTACCAGATCCCCTTTAAAGAAAACCACATCTTTTTGGAATGTCTCAATATGACATGTCTTCCTAGAGTCAAACACAAAAGGGCAAATTCAAAGGAAATGCAATGATTCACACAACTGGAAAATATAGCATGATCTTCTAAGATTGTAAAAAAGGAACTTCCTAGTTCACAAAGTTCTGTGAGTATCTCAACTATGAAGAATCACATTTAATTAAGCAATAAGTTGTCAGACCAGATCACCAGCATAAGAGCTCTTTTACCACTCCCCACTTTGTTTTTGTTAACTCCCTGACAATCAAAGGAAGGAAATGCCAACATTTAAACAGGTTGAGTTTGAAGTAGATTGGACAAAGGGTTGGAGATTTACAGCAGGCAGTTTGTGCTATGGGGCTAGATAGAGTTCAGGAGAAAGATGAGGGTTGGATATAGAGATCTGTGAGTTATTGGCATACAGAGCATAACTGAACTCACTAGAATGAATGATGGCACTGAAAGAATAAAGAGAATCAGAAAAGAAAATGCTATGGGAAGGAAGAAAGAACCCAAGAATTTATTGCCAGCCACTCTGTCAATCACATTTTACTAATATTATTTCACTTGATCTTCACAATAGGAGAGGTAATATCTATTATTATTCCAATTTTATAGCCAGAGAAACTGAGACCAACAGAGGTTAAGTGACTTGCCAAGGTCATACAACTAGTGTTTGAGGCTGGATTTGAACTCAGGTCTTCCTGACCTTCCTGACTTCCAGGTTCATCACTCTATCTACTGTACCACCTAGCTGCCTGGAGGACAGAGGGCTGGAAGCACCTTACTTAATAGTAGGGTGATGGATGACAATTTAGACTGAGAATTGAGCATTTGGGCAATGAACATTCAGACAAGTATGTGAACTAGCACAGTGCTTGACATATAAGAAGTGCTTAATAAATGCTTTTTCATTTGTTCATTCAGAAGAAAGAGCCCAGGAAAAAGTGGCTATTCAGAAAAAGGGGCTTGTCAGTGTCAAGTAAAATGAAGTCTGAGTCAAGACCATCAGATTTAGTAGCTGAGTTCACTGGTAATCTCAGAGAGGAAGTTCTAGTCAAGTAATTGGGTCTGAAGCAAAACTGAAAGAAGCTAGAAAATAAAAGGTGAAGAAATGGAGTTTGCTTTTCTAGTTTGAGGGAAGAAAGTATAAAACTGTCCTGGTCATGGATCCACCTATAATATAATGGATCACTCAAAGCCAATGGATTAAGACATACAATGTACTGAATTTTTAAAAAATGCATTCAAACACCCAAGTGAAAGTAATCACCAACAAAAAAATTCCCTGGAGTTTCAGGAGCTCCCTGACAGAGTCCTAGCACTGTCTTTAAATACTCCTTGCCCAAAAGCCCCACAACTGGGTCCAAGCTGACTCCACCTGGAGGTTAAAATCAACTGCCCCAGATCTACTCCATAGCATTTTAGCCCCACTAGTTGATGGTGTAAGAGTGTGGGAGATAATTCAAACCAACCCAATTTCATCAGTAATGCTAACTCACAACCAGAATGATTTCTTGAAAGGAATACAAGGTAAAGTAATAAAGTTTTTTAAGGTTAAGGGAGACCCAGCACAATTCAAGCTAATGTTAACCAAAAGCAAGACTTCATTCTTCATAAATATAAATATGCATATATTTATAGACATAGATATATATGTAATATATATATAATATGTATGTATATATACATATATGTATATGTAAAATATACTTATAGCTATAGAGAAACATATCTAAACTTTATTGTGGCCTTCTGGAGAGAGGGTTGGGGGGAGGAGCAAAAAGGGAAAGGGAAAAAAAGAACAAAGGCAAAAAGCATATAGCAGATTACAAAAGAAAACTCACAAGGAAGCAAAGAAAAGATGAACAACTCTCAACACAAGGAGTACCATTTATCATATAGGCTTTCTTGAAATGAAAATTTATTGTTACATATTTTGAATCCTCTCATGTTCTCCTATGCATGTGACATGCTTCTATTTCTTCCTAACTTTGTATTTAAGTTCCAATATTTAAATTTATGATATGTTTTGCTTATTTGCTCTATTCTCTATTTGTGTTCTGGTGTTTGAGTCTAAAATAAAATTTTGGGAAAAAAATCAAATGCATCTATTCTCTCCATTAGTTCTACTCTAATCCCTTATCATGGTGTAGCCATTAGTCTGCGTTGCCAAAGTCTCTGTCAGAAAAAGGCAAACTTTAGAACATCCTGTCCATCTTTGAAAGTTTCAAATATGAATCTATTGACAGATTTACATACCTGTTGTCTGAGAGTTAGAGAGAGGGGATAAACATTTATATAGTACCTACCATATGACAGGCATTCCACTAAGCACTTTTTATGTATATTACCTTACTTGAGTTGCACAACAACCTTGTGAGCTAGGTGCTCTTATTATTCTCATTTTACAGTTAAAGAAACTGAGGCTGGCAGGTTAAAGGGCTTGCCCAAAAGCACACAGTAACTATCCGAACGCTCAGATCTTGGCGACTAGGTCCATAGTTCTATCTGCTATACTAAGAGACTCTTCCCAGGAAAGGTTATCCACCAATTAATGATTTGGAGCAGTCATGGTAATTCAAAAAGGCTGTTAAAGCATAAAAGAGTTAGAATCTCCATCAGTGAGTACAACAAAATTCTGGATTTTTTAATGAAGTTTGAAAACATATTTCTGTGTTCAGTATCCATGTACACATACCCACAAGCTCAGGGCTATCTCAGATGTGAACACACACACAAACACACAACTGAGGGCCAATATAAATGAAACATTGCTAATATGGAATGATAGGATTTTTTGAGGGAAGAACTACATTTTTGAGCTTACCCATTCTAAAAATTAAAAACAGGAAATATATATAACACTACTCAATGAATGAAAAAAAGTCTATCAGAATGGATAGAGGGCTAGCCTTGGTGACAGGAATATGTGAGTTCAAGTCCTGTCTCTTACAAATGTTATTACATGATCCTGGGTAGCTCACTTAACCACTAAGTCCCCCAGGCAATCTGCTAAGAAAAGTTATAGGTGAGTTCTCAATCTACTTCTGTAGAAAGATATACACTGTTTTGTATACACTAGGTGTTCCCTAGACACTCATAAAATTGCAGGCTTGGCTTCCCTGCCTCCCTCCATTTCCCCCCAAAAAAGATAATCAATGCAAGAAATAATTTAAAATACATATCAGTTCTATAATATGTCAAGTTATGGGAGGGAAGGAGAGAGAAAGATCAGGAGAGGGAAAAGAAAGAGACAAAAAGTGGTGGACTAAAAGAAAATGGTGTGAAGGCCTTAGAAAAAGAGGGCCTAAGAGAAAGAGAGACTGAGCAAAAGAAAAACTGAACCAAAGAGGAAACTAGGAACTAAGGAAGGAAGGCAAAAAGAAAGTAAGAGAGTCAGCCTTTTGCCTTGGAAACTCTCTTTCAAATATAAAAGCTCTTTTTTAAAAAAAAATCTTAACTGTAAGGGGTAGGGCCCAAAGGACTGATAGACACTGAATCTTAGGAAACTTGCCTCCAGTCAGATGAAAGTAAAACCAAGGGCCAGAGATTCCCCATCCCTGTTAGAAATGCTATTTTCAAATATTATATAAAAGTTTTGAGTTAATCTTATGCCAGGGGCATTATAGAAAATATTCATATAATGATCAGCCTTAGCAAGTATAAGGTATTCATTGTCCTCAAAATCACATTGGTTAGCAGCCAATCAAACAGTGATATTATCCCCAAACTTCTTCAGGCTGATGAAAAACTAAGCAACAGGACTGTAAATCCCAGAAAGGCAGCTGTTGACACTCAAGCAATTGTGCATCCCAGGGAACTAACTTGAAGATGAGGGCCCAACCAAAAGAAATACCTATTAATTTGATTTCCAAGTGCTAATGTTTATGTTCTTGATGGAAAGCTAGCAATGTGAGATTGTCCAAATTAGTGCCCTCACTATTATCTCTACATTTTTGCTCACTTAAGAAAACTTTAATGATGTTCCTTTAAACACAAGAAAGAAAAACACTTTGGAACATAGCTTCTTAGAACAGAGAAATGCATCTTAAGTAGACTTTTTACAAGACTGCAAAAGTGATCAATTACGATTTGCTATAATATGGAAGCTGAGATGATGCCGAGACACTTTCTTAGCATCATTTGCTAAATCACTTAAAAATTTAACTCTCCCACCCACTCACTCCCATCATTGCTGACTTTAAACTATCACCTAGCATTTAATGTTCCTCTTCTCCTGATTTCCTTGCTGTGCAATCACTGCTGTGGTTCAATTTTTTCCCCCAAGCATGTCAGCAACAGCACATTAAAAAATAAAAAGTTAGTAATTATAACCAAGGAATGGAAGTCAATAAATTCAGAGCCGGCAAAGATTCCATTTGGACTGGCATTTTGCCACTCACTAATAAACAATCTGAATCTTGCAAATTGGGGGAAATGTCGATAGGGCCATTTGTCTGTGCAAACGTATTTCCCTGTTGACAATTTCTTGAATTTTGCATGATTATCCATATTCCTCAGTACCCCAGTCATCACCTCATTGTTTATCACCTTTCCCAGATGGCAGGAATGAGCTGATTCTGAGGGCCAAAGACTGCTGGGCAGGATTTTAATGTAAGAGAAAAAGGTAGTAAATCCCCTTCCTACTATACTCCCCAGACTGGTTAACTCATGGGACTAATGAGATTAAAGTTCTTAGAATGATCCCCATTTAGCTTCACACAGAGAAAATTCCACTGCAGCAGACCCTGGCCAATCATCTGACAAATGTCTGCCTATGGGCATGAGAGAAACTAGATAAGAAACTATGAATGAATCAGTGTAAGTTAAACCATTCCCATGAAATGTACAAAGTGCATATTCTACTAATACAATCATCTTTGTACCCAAAAAGACAACCCACATTTACTGTAGACAAAGACGAATTCTCAGATCCTTTATACCAACTTTTCCCAAAAGGAAAAGGATCTTTGTTTAAAATAATGTAGTAGCTCTAACATAGGACAACCTTAATATTTGATGTTTTGCAATTTTTCCTCTTTTTCTTTAAATTTATAGAATGAACATTAGATTAAATGTTAATCAGGTCCCCTGAAGACCAAGCACAAAAAGATATGACCTCAGGAATTCCAGGATACATAAAACCACACTTTGAATTCTTAAAACATGACTAGGAGATTTGGTAATCTCAAATGTCTCTTCTAGAAATCTATCCTTGGGTTACCTTTACAAAAACCAGCACAACCAGAGGATGATTCAATACTTCAATGGATTTGTGATCTCATCAATATGGAGAATTCCTCCACTGGTATAGATTATAAATTATTTGTGTCTTCTCATCCTGATTACCTCTTCTTCATGTCTTTCCATAATCTCAATGGTGGGGGAATTAAATGGAACGACCTACCTAATGTGCCTTCATAGTCTTTGTTTTTATAAAATTGTCTATTGGTTATCCCTTATATTAAATAACTGACTCACCTCCTATTCTGTTTATACATCTTTTTCATAGCATATTTTAAAGAATGAATTAAAGAACATTTATGAAGTGTTTACTAAGTTCCAGGCATATATGCTAAATGCTGGAAATAAAAATTATAAACAAAAAGATAGGTAGCTTTTTAATTTTTTTTTTGCTCCCTGACCTCAAGGAGTTTAAATTCTAATGAGAATAGTCAATATACAAAGGGAGCTACAAAGTGGTGTGGGAAGTAGTGTACATGAAAGCATCATTTGATAGCAAGATGACGTGGTTCTGGGAAAGGTCAGGTATAAGTTCAAGTAAAAGTTACTAACAGAGTAAATAAAGAGGATGGGCAGAATATAGGCAGCATGGTTTGGAAATATTGGGAAGTAGCTGGTAGACTGATTCCAGGAAAGATAAAGCAAAAACTCACCTCTCTAAGACCAAGGATCCAAATGGACCTTGCTTCTCCATCCCACTTTGGGTGACCTACAACTTTAATTCTCCAGAGATTATGGTAGTTCCTGACTCAAAGTCATAGAACACATTTGGAAGAATATGGATTTTTTAAATAAATCTTTGTTTCGGGGAGATGGTTGAAATCATTAAAATCACTGTTTTGTTGCTTTTGGTCAGTTGTATCTGACTCTTCATGACCCCATTTGGAGTTTTCTTGACAAAGATACTGGAGCAATTTACCATTTCTTTCTCCAGATCATTTTACAGATGAGAAACAGGGTTAAATGACTTGCCCGAGGTCACACAGCTACTAAGTGTCTGAGACGAGATTTGAATTAAGGAAGATGCGTCTTCCTGATTCTGGGCCCAGCACTCTGTCCACTGTGGCACTTAGCTGCCCCTAAAATCACTATATAATTTCCCGAATAAAATCCAACTGGCTCTCCCCTCCTATTCATTTCACAGCCTACTCTCTTTGCTCATCTGCAATGTCTGCACGAGATATATGTATTTATGAACTAGCTCTGTGGGTTGTTCAATCAACCTTATGACATAATCTGGAAAATAATATTTTTCATCTATTTGGTTTTTCTTTGTGGATGAATAGGCTACCCCCTTTGAGTGATTATAGATCTCACTTTGGAGGCCCTGTAATATTCTGGGGTTTGGTGCACTCAGAATAATATCATCATCTGCCAACAGTACCTGGAAGAGCTTGCCATCTAAAGTGAATCCCTCTTTGATTTGAACTTTATAATGTACCTCCTTCATATATGGAAAACAGTGGGAAACACATATGTATGATTAGATGGTCACTTAACAATGATCTCAGTTTCATTTTTCAAAGGAACCTGCATCATTTTGACATGTGCAAGAGATACCTTTTGGAAAAGAGCCTTAAAGGCAGCATTTTGCTCTACCAATTCAAATGCTTTTTAAAGAAATATTTTACAAGCAATAAATCAAGTATATTGTGTGACTATCAAGATGTGGTCTGCTATAGAATATGATTTGCAAAACCCTTATTGTTCCTTTCTCACACCTTTATCAAAGATGCCCTTGACACATATGTAAGCTATTCTCACAAAGATTGCAGAGAGAGGAAAGTTGGAATACAGATCAGTAGTTATTAGTTTTCACTCAGTTATTTTTTCTATAATAACAATGTCTATGATTTTTTCCCCTAAGTGTTTGATGTTCCCTTCTCTTTCATGTATCTGAAGAATCAGTCCCTCAATCTCCTTAAAATTGTGTCACCTCTACCTGAGGCACTAACCTTCTTTTCGTATTATGTCAAGTCTGGATCCTCTATATATTGTGCCAGGTCCAGCTGCTTTTCCCAATTTTATTTTCTGATTCCCCATGATGTATTTAACAACACAGATTCTAGAGGTAAAGGGTACGGGCTCAGATTCCCATCTCTAATACTCAGGACCTGTAGGATATTGGTCAAGTCAGTCACTTAACCTCCTTAGTCTACAGTTTCCTTATCCACAAAATTACAGTGTTGGACTAGATAGCATCTGAGGTCCTCCAGATCAAGATGAAAGCTGCCTGAACTGTATACTACATACGCATTTATTTATTTCCTTCTAATTCAACATTGACTTTTATCTTCCCTCTAATAAGTTGTTAGCCTGACCATACACAAACACCTTCAGAAATGAGTCTCTGTCAGTAATCAAGCATTTCCTATGAGAAAAAAATAATTTCTTTCATTTGAGGGGATATTATTTAATGTTCACCATCCTCCTTGCCACCCAACTCTCCTCCTGAAAAAGAGTATTCATGAGATAGCTAGGCAAGGGATTCCTAAATAACCTATAAGTCTTTGGTCTCTTTTAGTTATTACTTTGGAACCTTATTTTCCAAGATATTTTCACTGTCTTTCCTCATATCAAGTTTTGTACCGAAGTACTAAAATACATATGTCACTTTACTGTAGAGGGTCTGATTAAGTTTTTCACAGAATTTCTCTACTTCCTTATTCTCTGCAATAGAATTACTCACATACAAGCTAGTATTATATTCAGTTTTTACAAATGTCTTTTATGAGCACATAAGATGACCAAAACTCATAGAATTGAACATCTATAGCAGGGAAAAAAAAACCTTAAAGACCATGGAGTCCAACTCCGTCCTGTCTCACATTTCCTATTGCCTTTAGATATATGATAAAATTAATTCTACCCACTTTTTTGGCCCTCTCCCAGGAAAACCTATGAGCTATACATCCATTTAGCTGCTACAATTTCCTGTTGTTTTCTGGTTATGTTTATAAAGAAAAAAATGAAAATTGATGTGATTCTGGTCCTCCAATACATCCATTGGTGGTTACAGAACAAGAATTTCACATTTAGACTAGCATTTATTGACAGTACCAACACTAAAATGATTCCTTATAAACATTACCTTTTCAATACATCACTTCCAGAGAATGTATAGCACTAGCCTAGAAATCTAGAACATTTGCGTTCAAATCCTCCCTCAGATATTTATTACCTGTATACCCTGGGTAAATTACTTAACCTCTCTGAGCTTCAGGTTCCTCATTCAGAATGAGGTGGCTGGACCTCTAACATGCCTAAATCTATGATCCTACTCCCTTGGTCTGCAAAGAAAATGAAGACTAAACATAAAAAAGTTGTACACTGACATTTGAATTAAATAACAAGGCAATATAATAAAACAAGAGATGTCAAGACACCACAGGATTCATTGCTGAAAGAGCTATGTAGACAGTAAGGGCTAGGAGTCCACAAAAGGAGAAATGACTTTCTAATTCTTATTTTTATGTCTAAAAAGTAGACTTCTCCCTATCCCTTTTCTTCAAATTGGCAAAATGGATTTCCTTCAAGCTCTTAAAGTTAGCATATCTTTGGAGGGAATCCAAGCATTCAGTGCCTCTAAAAAGAGACACATAGATATAGATGTATTATATATGTATGAGAGAAATTATTTTCCTCTTGTATTAATAACTAATTTTAAATTAGGACTGAGGATATTCCTCTTTTATACTTCCTCATCTAAAGATTAACCAGTAAGGGAAATCTTTCTCAAAGGTTAAGAAGACATTCTAAGTTTAGTCTAAAGGATGGATTTCTGTTCATTGTGTTTACTCAGAAAGATCTGGGAAAATATCGATTCTCCCTTTTGTCAGAAAGGTGATATGGAAATTGATCAATCTTTTTGACCAAGACTTGGGTGATCCAAATCATATACCCTAGCCCCTCATCATAATATTCATTTTCTTGTTAATTGTTAACCAATCAGAAGTGATTGCCACCCTCAGGAACAAATAACTTTTTCAAGAGCTGACACATTGTAAACCCACCACTATGAGGGTTCTTTGGCATTCAAAAGTACCACTGACCTTGTTTTCTTAATAAACATAACCTCATTAATAAAATGATTACCCAGAAATTATGTCACTCAAACTTTTTAAATGTCACAAGCAGATACACATGGATACTATTTTAGTCCCAACTATAGTATTCACTGCTTTGACATTATAGGGGAGATTCCAGGGAATAAAGGGGCTGAGATAAAACAAATATCAACTCTAAGCCCCATTCTCTCCCTCCTCGGCTCTACTTGGGCAGACTTAGTGAAAACTTCCTATGTTCTATAGGGTCACTTTCACATCTGATTTACAGTCTCATAACCTTTCCGATTTGCCTTGCCCTTCTATTTCAAATACTTCTTGGTCATTCCTATAAGGACTTTGCTCTCAGAATTACTCATGATGATCCCCAGGTTCCTGAGGAAGCCAGGACAGCCCTCAGTATACCTGTCCTTTCTAGATACCTGAACTGTACCCTCAGTCATCACAGAGTTGTTTTTTTTTTTTCTTGCTAGCTTCAGCAGTTCACAACCCACCACTGGTCAACACAAAGAGTAGATTGACCAGTTAGGAAAGGGGAGACAATAAAGGCTCTTGTTGAGCCCCCCTGGTATTGTTTTAGAATTCATGACCCATGTTAGCTTAGTCTTCTCCATCTCTATCTACCATTTTTAAGAGTTTGCCCATAATCTAGCAAAAAGAAAATTTTAATTAATTTTTTTAAACCTAGGGTTTTAAAAGTCATTTATTGTAGAAACTAGAGGTGAAGAAAAGTTAACAAAGATATACAAAAGAAAACTCTATAGATTTCAGTTTGAAATAGAAGTTTGCACTTTGTCTAGGCAAAGCAATGTTAACCAGACCAAAGGTAGAATGACTGACTTCTTCCTGGCAAGGGTGTTCACTGCACAGTTAGCACACCACATTCCAGATGCCTAGCTTCCTTTCCTCACCTTCTCCTATCCACTATGATGTCTATACTGTAGTTGGGTCTGACCCGATGCAGTGTCTGAATGTCTGAAAAACCTGGTGCTCAAACTTCCTGACTCCAGCCCCACCTTCTTTACCCTGATGTCCCTCATAAATGTCCACAAGGGCCTTGAAGTCCTTTGGTTTTGCTGTCCCAGGAACAGTGAGAGAATAGTAGTGGTCAGACAAGAAGCTGGCTGTTTCCTGTTCCAACTCCAGTCTTCTCCCATTGCCTGGGAGAGGGATATGTAAATTAAGTAAAGGTTACTGAAGGTCTTCTTTGAAGAGGCAGTGGGAAAAGGGATGGATTCAAAGCCAGAGGAGCTGATTTTGGTCCTGAATACATTCTTGCTTACTGTGTAAGCTTGGATAAGTTGTTTCATTTCTGGGGACCTCAGTTTCCCAACTCTAAAATGAGGGGGCTAGGCTAAACAGCTTCTGAGGTCACTGGGATCTTAAAAGGCTCTCAAGCTGTGAGGTTTACACAATTAGCTTAATATAAATGAGGCAGATGCTGAATAAAAACCATTTATGAAAAAGTAGACTCAAGCCTCAAATGTACCACAGAGTTAAGCATCCCATGATCTGAAAGAACTAAGTATTTCTTAAGAGACTGGCTTCTAGAGAGGAGGTACATGCTAGAATCTGGGCCAGGGTGTCCTAAACAGGAGTCTGTGAACTTTGGGGGCTTTTAAATATATTTTAATAACTATATACCAATAGAATTGGTTTCCTTTGTAACTCTATGTGTTTAATTTATGCAATTAGAACTGATTTTATCTGAGAAAGGAATTAGAGGCTGTAAAGGGGTCTATGACACAGAAAAAGCTAAGAATCCCTGATCTAGGCTGTGATAACAAACCTGCCCTAGGTTGGTAGGTCTTATTTGCTTACAAGCAAACACCTACACTGGCCTTAGCCAGGGTGAAACCATCAGGCCTTACAAGTCCAAAACAGAACTCATTATCTTTCCCATAAACTCTTCCTTTCTCCTGTCTTCCCTATTACTATAAAGGGCAACATGTTCTTTCTCATCTCTCAGATTCACAGCCTGGGAGCCATCCTTGCCTCCTTACTCTCTCTCACCATCTCCCCCCTCCCCCCATACACAATCTATTGCCAAGGGCTATCAATTTCACCAGTGCAACACCTCTGGAATACCTCCCCTTCTCTCCTCTCACCCTACCAATGCCCTGGGACATGCTCCCATCATCTCCAGACTGAGCTATCATAATAGCCTCCTAGTGGGTCTACCTATCTCAAGTCTCTTCCCATTGCAACCTATCCTCCATTTGACCACTAATTTTCCTCAAGTGCAGGTCCAACCATGTCACTCCCCTAATCAATAAACTCCAGTGGCTCCCTATTGCCTCCAAAATCAAAAATGAAATCCTCTCTTTGGCACTCAAACACCTTCATAATCCAGCCCCCTCCTACCTTTCCGGTCCTTTTATGCCTTATTCTTTACCCACATATTCTAACATCCAGTAACACTGACATCCTAGCTGTTCCACAAACAAGGCATTCCATCTCTTTACTCTGGATGTTTTCTCTGGCTCTCCCCTCTGTCTGGAATCCTCTTATTTCTCACCTCTACCTACTGTCTTCCTTTAAGTCTCAACTAAAATCCCATCTTCTACAGGAAACCTTTGTCATGCCCTCTTAATTTTAGTGCCTTTCTTTTCTTAATTATTTCTTATTTATCCTGCAGATAGCTTGTTTGTACATATTTGTTGGTTTGTCTCCCCCATTAGATGGTGAGGAGGGTTTTTTTTTATTTCTTTCTGTATCCCTAGTGCTTAGTAAAAATTTTGGCACATAGTTGGCACTTAAGAAATCTTTATTGACTCACTGACCTTAAAAATGAGCCCCAAAACTCACCATCCCAACAGTGGTTACAAGAGTGAGAACTGTTAACTCCGAATTCCTGACACAACATTTTTTTCTTCTGTTCAGTTTAATTAATAGCTATTTAATGCCTACTACAGGTAAGAAGTGTGCCAGACACAGGAGATACAAAGCCAGAAATGGAAGTCCCTGATCTCAAAAAGCTCATGTTCTCCTGGGGGAGCTATCAAGTTAAACTGATTCTCAAAGACTTTCCTCACGCATATGGAATGATACAAAGGCCCACTAAAGTCTGAATCATTTCTCCTTGTATAGAGCGAGCTTGCTTCTGAGAGATCCCCACTCAACACAAAGTTACACAGCTATCCTTCCAACTCCCTCAAATTTTCCATATAATCTTTAACTATTTAACAGTCAGCACAGTCAGTTATCAAAGCCTTAACAGGGATATCATTAAAGGATCTAATTTAAAAACCTACGATTACTGTTTTTAAAAAATTGTCCCAATATGAGCTTGACAGAAAAGATGCTCTATAAAAATAGGATGCAATTTTAAAACAATTTAACTGCTTAGAGATAAAATGAGAACTCAAAAGAAGTTGAAAATGAAGATTAAAGAGTATAATCTACCAGAGACTTGTGGGTGCAAATTCAGCTTTTATTTTCTTGCACAGACCAGGAAACAGGGAGTGGGAGAAAGGATGAGAATTAGCAGAACAAAAGATGGTTGGAATGAGTTATAGAAAAAAGGAAAGGGAAGTAAGTGCTGATAGAAGACTAGACAGAAGACTATATAGAAGACTATATATAAGACTAGATAGAAGACTAGAAACTAGGAAAAGAAAAATAAGAGAGGATTTTGGACAAGTATTATGGACAAACTAGTCCTAGAAAGAGAGAACAAGGGATATGAGGAGATGGGCTTGAGGTGAGAAACAAGAGACAGGGAGATAAAAAAAGGGAGAATGGGGAGCAGGAAAGATGAACTGAGGCAGCTAGGTGGTGCAGTGGAAAAAGTGCCAGGCCTGAAGTCAGGAAGACTCATCCTCCTAAGTTCACATCTGGCCTCAGACACTTACTAGCTGTGTGACCCTAGGCAAGTCATTCAACACTGTTGGTCTCAGGTTAACCCACTTAACTCTGTTGGCCTCAGTTTCCTCCTCTGTAAAATGAGCTGGAGAAGGAACTGGCAAACCCCTCTAGGATCTTTGCCAAAAAAATCCCAAAAGGGGACAAAAGAGTATAAAATGACTGAACAACAACAACAAGAGATCAGCTAGTAGTAGAACTTGAATAGAGGGAGCAAGAAAGGTATGAAGAAGGACAAGCTGGAAGTGGGGAGAGAGTGCTTTGGCAGGAGTTAGTTTAGTGAAAGGAGTGAGGATTTCCCCTGTAATCTTGCTTGTATTTTAAGTTTTCTAGCTGTGTTCCCAGGGACTGATAAAGAAAGCTCTCTGCCTCAGCTTCTTTATTTTTACAATGAAATATTTGCCTCAGTTTCCTCATCTGTAAAATGAAATGGATTTCTAAGGTCCCTTCCAATTTAAATCTTTTCTGATTCTGGACCTCTTTCCCTGGTTCTCTGACCATGTCATCCCCTTCCTAAATGACCCAAATGTGTGTATGTCTGTATGTATGAGGGACAAGTGAACATGTATTTATTAATGTGTTACATGTACAAAGCACTGAAGTCAATCCTGACAGTGTTATACTAGAAATAGATGCCTTGCCCTTAAAGAGCTTGAAGTCTAATTGGGGAAGCAAACATAAACATGCAGAATGTCATTCACAAAAATGTTGTTGTTGTTGTTGTTGTTTTTATGATGATAGTGGTCAGTCTACAAGTCACAAACACAGATTGTAGATATGGTAGCAAACAGTTTAAAGAAGTAGACACTCAGTGTATCTCTTTGGGTTCAAAAATGGGAAAGATTTATATTTCTTTAGTAGATAAATATGCACCACAATGCCACCTAAAAGTTGGTCAAAAGGAGAGGGGCCTGCATTTAATAGGCAAAGAATTAATCTTATGGGCCAAAACTTGGATTGCTAAGACCCAGTTTAAGATCTCTCAGTTTGGGGAAATTTTTTCAATGTTTTATTCTGTTATCTATAGCCTCATAGCTACCTAGCTGTCAGACAAGATTAGCTAAAATCACCCACCAAACACAAGGCATTAAGGAAAATGTTGGATATAGTTCAGACCAAATTGTAACTTTCTTTGCAATCTCTCTTCCCTTTGCCAGAGCATAATAATCTCTAGCAATAGATGGTCAAAATGCTTCACTGAGAGTATGTGCAGTTCTACATGCCCTCCTTTGCTCTTGCTGAAATTATTTTTTAGGTAGAAATGTTGTTATCAGACCTGCAGACTAGGTAGCCTCTAACATCTGGCATCAACAAAGAACTATAAGAAAAAAATAAGGAATATGAGTTCTGTGATGGTATTCCTATAAAGAATAATTTATGAATTCTCCCTTAAATGAAGTGATTTGTGACAATAAGCGAATAACAGTGTTTGAATTTCCATCAGTCTGTTAACTTTATTGCATTTTCAGAGGAAATACCCAGAATCAATCAACACATACACAAAGTCTTACATACGTCATTGAATTATTAGACTTTACCACAAAAAAAGCACACTTTAATGCATTGGCTCAGGAGTCAAAACTGTATAAAGCAGAAAGAAGACTGGAAGCCTTGGGAGTCCTTGGGTAAACCTCTGTGGGATTCATTTTCCTTGAATGTAGAGAAAAGGAATTAGACAAGATAATCTCAAGAGTTCCTTCCAGCTCTAAGACTACATAATTTACTTGCTTGTTAATTGTTCTTTCCTACTGTGACTATTAGCCAGCATTCTGAATTTGGCCAGAACACAAGCACAGCCTAAATGATGCCTTTTACTTCTGATAATAAAAAAATGTCAATGAGATACGAATTTGGCCATGCCAAGCAATAAAGCAAACTGCCCTTTAGTATTATTTCATTCACTTCATACTGCACTGGAAAAAATAGTCACAAAACCCCAAACATTTGCCAAGGGACTAATCTCATCAAGTATAAATTGAACATTGTTGTATATTCATTCATTCTTTTAGGCTATGGGAAACTGGCTCTCTAAGAAAACTAATCTCAATTAGATGGCTGTTAGATCCTAAACATTAGTGACTTTCATCTATTCAAAAGAGATGTCATATGCTCTTTATTTTTTTTCTAAATGACACGGTAAACATTAAAAAGCCAAGAAGACAATTTCACAGAGTAATGCTCCAATGCATGAAATAAGCTCACAAAAGACTATGCTTCCCACAGTGCCTTTCTGAAACACAGGAATATTCTTTTCATTCACCAGGTACAACCAAAGCAATTGAAATGGTTGTCTACAAACAGAATCACTGTCAAACATTTTGTTCACAACTTATTTTAGCATCCAAAATATTGTCACAGTCAAATGCACATTTCTCTATGTGCTAAAAGCAACTATTTAATATACTAGAAACAGGACTGGATTTGGAGTCAAAGGACTCCAATTTCAGCTGCCCCTGAGCAAGTCATTCAATTCCTTTGGGTGGCATTTTCTTCACCTGTAAAATTAGGGGCTAGAAGTTGATAACTTTTACTACCTTCAGAATGATCCAGATTATAATCTCAATTCTTCAATAGCCAATGAGGTGATATATATTTATATATATATATATATATACACACACACAGAGAGAAAGAGAGAGATACATTTGTGTTTCCTTCAACTATTTGCATACTGAGAAAAGTTTCATAAGTTACAATTATCATTTTTCCATATAGGAATGTAAATAGTTCAACTTTGATAAGTTCCTTATGATTTCTTTTCCCTGTTTACCTCTTGCTTCTTGTATCTGAATGTCAAATTTTCTATTCAACTCTGGTTTTTTCATCAAGAATGCTTGAAAGTCCCCTATTCCATTGAATGACCATAGTTTCCCCTGAAACATGATACTCAGTTTTTCTGGGTAGGTGATTCTTGGTTTTAATCTCAGCTCCTTTGATCTCTGGAATATCATATTCCAAGCCCTTCAATCCTTCAATGTAAAAGCTGCCAGATCCTGTGTTATCCTGATTGTGTTTCCACAATATTCAAATTGTTTCTTCTTAGCTGTTTGTAATATTTTCTCCTTGATCTGGGAACTCTGGAATTTGGCTATACTATTTCTAGGAGTTTTCTTTTTGGGATCTTTTTCAGGAAGTGATTAGTGGATTCTTTCAACCTCTATTTTGCCCTCTGGTTCTAAAATATCAGGGAAATTTTCCCTGAGAATTTCTTGAAAGATGATTTCTAGGTTCTTTTTTTTGATCGTGGCTTTCATGTAGTCCAATAATTTTTAAATGATCTCTCCTGGAGCTATTTTCCAGGTCAGTGGTTTTTCCAATGAGATATTTCAATCATCTTTTATTTTTTTATTTGTTTGGATCTGTTTAATAGCATCTTGATTTCTCACAGAGTCACTAGCTTCCATTTGCTCCAATCTAATTCTGAAGGAATTATTCTCTTCAGTGAGCTTTTCAGATTCTTTTTCCATTAGGCAAATGTGGCTTTTTAAGGCATTCGTCTCCTCATTGGCTTTTTGACCCTCTTTTGTCATTTGAGTTATTTATTTTTTAAGGTGTTATTTTCTTCAGTCAGGTTGTTGACTTGCTTTTAATGATTTTCTTGCATCATTCTCATTTCTCTTCCCAATTTTTCCTCCACTTCTCTTATTTGGTTTTCAAAATCTTGCTTAAGCTCCTCTATGGCCTGTAAGCAGTTCATATTTTTCTTGGAAGCTTTGGTGCAGGAGTTCTGATTTTGTTGTCTTCCTCCTGTTCCTCCTTTGATCCTTTTTTGTCCCCCAAAAAGGAATCTTGAGTTGGGTTGCTATGCTTGCTTTGCTTCCTTTGCTTGCTCATGTTGCCACTCAATTACTTGACTTTTGAGCTTTTTGCCACAGTAGAACTGTGGTACAAGACAGGGGAGCTTTGTCTCAAATTGCTGGGGTTTTCACAGCTGCCTTGGCTCTGGCATCTGGTCACACACCCCAGGACCTCCACCCTAGAAAGTGATCCAGATCCAAGCAAGTTAAAGTAAGAGCAATTACCCCTCAGGATGGCCGCTTGGTCCCCCTACAATCTGCAGGCCAGGACCTCTGACACAGCCATGCCACGGCAGCCACCGTGCCTCAGCCACTTCTCCCTCCAGAGACAAAGACTGGACTGCACTCCCAGGCCCCCTGTTCCCACAAAGTCCACACTGACCGCTCACTTGTCTTTGGCATTTATGGGTTGATAATTCTGGAAACTGCCACAGCTGCTGGTGATCCACTCTATAAAAGTAATCTTTAAAATCTAAGTTCTAGCCACTCTCTGGATTTCCCAGACTTCCCTTTTATTGCAATACTTCAAGGTCCCATAATTATCAGTGCAGTTGTTTCCTTGACCAGTGAATATCATGACCTCTTCACATCTTAGTAGCTGGTTTCATGAGCACCTGTGACTTAAGAATTTCACTTGGTAACCATCTTTTTGAGTCTGTCTGCATTTGGCTAGCTTGTCCTTAGCTAGACAATATTAACACAGACCACCACTAGGTCAGTGGAGAAAGTGAAGGGATTGAGTCAGGAAGACTCATCTTCCTGAGTTCAGATCTGACCTTGGACACTTACTAGCTGTGTGACCTTGGGCAAGTCACTTTACCCAGTTTGCCTCGGTTTTCTCATCTGTAAAATGAGCTGGAAAAGGAAATGGCAAATCACTCCAGTATCTTTGCCAAGAAAACCCCAAATAGGGTCATTAGGTGTGATTGAAACAACTGAACAACAACAAAAAGATCTCTCAGAATTTATATTCCATTTGGGATAGCCTTAGAAAACTCATGGGTACTTCCACTTCATAATAAGGTAGCAAATGTTATAAAAATTAAATTTTCTTTTTATACTTTCTTTATAATAACTTCATGCCATTTGATATACTTAGGTATCAAATCCAGTGTAATTACTGTTTCTATTTTTTAACTTAGTCTCTAATAGCAGACTTGGTTTATCACACCTAAAATGGTTTGATAGTGTGAAGAATCTGTATGAAAATATCTAGTTATTTTTGCCATTTTGGTTTTGTTGTTTGGTATTTTGCCATTTTCTCTTGTTTCCTATCTTTCATTACATGTGCTAAACAATTTAATTCCTGAGTTTATGGAGTTCTAAACTCAAGGGCAAAACTTAGGGTTTAAACAGAGTACATTGAATTGACTCTAATAATTAAGAGAAGCTAAACTAAAGGAAACTTTGAATTTCAATGATTAAGAAAGTAGAAGTTGGGGCAGCTAGGTGGCACAGTGAATAGAGCACTGGCCCTAGAGTCAGAAGGACCTTAATTCAAATTAGATTTCAGATACTTAACACAACCATGTGACCTTGGGCAAGTCACTTAATCCCAATTGCCCTACCTTCCCCCATCCGAAAAGCAAAAAAGAAAGAAAATAAAAGAGAAGAGGAGAATAAAGGACAGGAGAGGAGAAAAGAGAAAAGAAAAGAAAAGAAAAGAAAAGAAAAGAAAAGAAAAGAAAAGAAAAGAAAAGAAAAGAAAAGAAAAGAAAAGAAAAGAAAAGAAAAGAAAAAAGAAAAGAAAAGAAAAGAAAGGAAAAGAAAAGAAAAGAAAGGAAAGGAAAGGAAAGGAAAGGAAAGGAAAGGAAAGGAAAGGAAAAGAAAAGAAAAGAAAAGAAAAGAAAAGAAAAGAAAAGAAAAGAAAAGAAAAGAAAAGAAAAGAAAAGAAAAGAAAAGAAAAGAAAAGAAAAGAAAAGGAAGTAGAAGTCAGAATTTACTGTATGCTACAATCAGTTTTTGGTCACCCTAAAGTAAAATAAATTATAAGTAGAATTGTCTCTTGTCTTTGGAAATATGGGATGATTGCTTTGGGCCTTTTCCTGTGAGAAGAGACCCACCAAGCAATTAGAGCTCCATAGTGATTCTAGGAGTTTGTAGAGAGAAAATGTTACTCTCAGCTAGTCCTAACACAACAAAGATCTGAAATACCCTTATTCAGCATGTACCCCCTACTCCATCATCAAAACAATAATTCTCCCCTATTTCCACATCATACCTTTTGCCATTTTGCAACATCTCCTCCCCTTTCCCTTTCAAGACTACTTTGAAAATAAATAAATTTACTTTGTATAAAAATGTTTAGGGGAAGAGTAACAACTAAATATGAATCGCTCCAATTTCCACACTCTCTAAGAATTCACTAGGAAGACAATCGAAAGAGAAGCAATAGAGTGGGGGAAAGTTTTTTGAATCAAATATAAAATAAACATATAATTTTCTAAATATAAGATAAAAGTTTTACAAAAAGTCAAGGGGTATGAACAGATTTCAAAAGAAGTGAAAACTATAAACAACCACAAGAAAAAAAGCTCTGAAAGCAGTAATAGGTAGCAAAGTATAAATTAAAACAAGGGCAGTTACTTAATACAATGGATAGAACAGTGGGCCTGGAGGCAGGAAGATTCATCTTGAATTCAGTTCCAGCCTCAGATACTTATTAGCTCTGTATGACCCCGGGCAAGTCACTTAACTTTGTTTGCCTCAGTTTCCTCATTTGTAAAATATGCTGGAGAAGGAAATGGCAAAGAACTCCAGTATCTTGGCCAAGAAAACACCAAAAGAAGTCACAAAGTGTTGGATGTAATTGAAATGACTAAAAAAATTAAACATTAAAACTCTGAGGCTTCACCTCATAACAAGCAAATTGGCAAAAATGGAAACAGTCAATGATGAAGGGACAGTGGGAGGAGAGGAACACTGATGCATTACCAGATGTGAAGTGATGAAAGCTTCTGTGTTTCAATTTGGACTTAAGCAAAAAAAAAAAGAGAGAGAGAGAGAAAGAGACTAAATTGTCCAAACTATTTCACCCAGCAACCTCACTATAGGGTATCAACACCAAGGATGTCAAAGACAGGGAGAAATGTTGAAGATATGGGGCAATATCAGGGGTGGGGAAGCTATGGCCTCAAGGCCACACGTGGCCCTCTAGGTCCTTACATACAACCCTTTGACTGAATCCAAACTTCACAGAACAAATCCTTTTAATAAAAGACCTCACCCGAGGACCTAGGAGGCCATATGTGACTTTGAGGCACAGGTTCCCCACCCCTGGAAAATATCAGTAACAATACTCTTTGTGACAGCAAAGATCTAGAAATAGAGAATGATTTGGTAGCCATGCAATTGACTGAGTGTTCCAGGTTAGGTGATAGCTGGAAGCAGTTTCCATGGAGAATGTTCCCATAGTTTAAGTTTTCATAGAATGTTAGAGATGGGAAGATTCTGCAACATTGCCTAGTACCTGCCTCCATTTTAGAGCTGGAGAAACTGAGGCTTAGAGTGGTGATATGACTTGCCCAAAGTTCCTCACCTAGTAAGTGGCCAAGCTAGGAACCAAAGCCAAGTCTTTAGATTCCAAGTCTAAAGCACTATCGACCATCCTATGATTCCACCACTGATTGGGTCACAGTTTTCTGAAATTATCTGACATATCTAATAGCATAATCAATGTATATCATCTGGTCCATGAGCCATAGCCTTAAGAAGAATGAAATCTTTGTTTCATGGACAAATCAAAAACTCAATGCTAAGACTAACTGTTATAATAAAAAGTTCCCTAGCTCAAAGGGAAAAAAGTCTAGAGAAAATATCAATGACCAAACTTTCAATCAAATGAAAAAAATCAAAATCACTGTAACATTGGAATAGATAAGGTTGTTTAACTCTTCTAAGATCAATTTAAAATATAGTCATATCTTGATACAGATCTCACCTACTCAAAATCTCACCTAGACTCGATAAACTTTCATTACATAAATTCTCAAGTGCCTGAATCAGCCTTGAAAACTGTTATGATTTAAATAAAGAAAATATATGTGAGAATAAAATGGGGGCATTTCAAAGGAGAGCTGAAAGATTTTGCCCAAAGTAGTATCCTTTCTACCAAAACTCTATTAGGTTTTCAAAAATGAGTTGAATTTAGAAGAGGAAGAAGTCCCAAAACACACTGGCTACAATTCAACCCAATTCAATAAGCATTTATTAAGCTCCTACTATAGGCAAGGTTCTATGCTGAGTATTTGGATACAAAGGCAAATATGCCCAAAACAGAATTCGTGATCTTTCCCCCTAAACTCTCTCCTCCTCCTCCCTTCTTTACTGTAGAGGGCAACAGCATCTTCCCAGTTTCTCAGGTCTAGGAGTCATCCTAGATTCCTTACTATCTATCACACCTTATATCCAAGGAGTTACCAAGGTCTGCCTTAATTACCTCACAACTTGATTATTACAGTAGATGCTGGTGGGTCTGCCTGCCTCCAGTCTCTTCCCACTCCAGTCTTTTTTCACTCAGTGACTAAAGTGATTTGCCTAAAATGCAAGTCTGATCATAGCACATGCGCGCGCGCACACACACGCACATTCCATAAACTCCAGTGTCTTCCTATTGCCTCTAGGAGTAAATACAAATTGCTCTTATTAACATTCAAAGCCCTTTATAACCTAACTCACTCCTACCTTGCCTGTCTTCTCACATCTTACTCCCCAAGACATATTCTTCAATCCAGTTGCACTGGCCTCCTGGCTATTCCATAACCAAGATGCTCCATCTCCCTGCTCTGGGCATTTTCTCTGACTCTCCTTCATGTCTAGAATGCTCTCATTTCCCTGCTCCAACTACTGATCTCCCTGGATTCTTATGAATTCCAAACAAAACCTCACCTTCTACAGGAAGCCTTCCCTAATCCATCTTAACCCAGTGCTTTCCCTCTTTTCTACTCATCCTCTATATAACTTGCTTTGTATATTTGCTTGTATGTTGTCTCCTCCATTAGATTGCAAATTCCTTGAGGGAGGAAACTGTATTTTGCTTTTTATTGTATCCCCAGTGCTTAGCACAGAGCCTGGCACATAGTACAAGCTTAATAAATGCTTCATTGATTGTAATATCAGTTCCTGCCCTCAAGAAACCTATATTCTACTAAAAAAAATAACAAATTAAAGGATAACCTGTAACATCTGCTCACTTTGCCTCAGTAAAATGTTAAAACCTTCTTTCATTTCTCACTAGACTTCACTCTGGACTTCTTCATCATGCACTAGAAATTTCCTTATCCCTGGAAGGTTTCAGCCCTGGAATTCATACCTCAGAAGTAACCTCTGCCCCTATCACTCCTCCCTCTAACTGGTTCCACCTAGAACCTTCCTTTAAGGGGGGCACCCAGGCTAACTATCTCTTCATTTCTCACCACACTGCCCTCCAGACTCTTCCGTGCACCAGGTACCTCCCTTTCTTGCTTACCCCTAAACCCCCAGCCACCCTTTCAAGATTCCTTTTATGTGTGGTATTTCCCCAATTAGCATGTACACCTTGAAAATAAATACTTGTCTTTGCTCAGTATTTGTATTTCAGCACCTAGCACATTGCCTAGAATATAGTAAGAGCTTAATAAATGCTTGTTGACTGACTCATTTCAAATTATAGGACCACAATTATGACATTTTCCAAGTACAATGGTCAATTCTGACATTGATCTGTTCCCATGGTTCATATGAAAAAAGCCTTTTATTAAATATCAAACTACTACTTGGGAGCAAACACTAAAAAATGCTCAAAGGGTCCCCCCATTTCTGGGCAGAAACTAGAAAGAAAGTAACCCAGGCATAGCCTATTTCCACTCTATTTCCAGTTTATGTGAAAATGATGAGACCTCTTATCAAAAAGCACAGGAGGTTATCCCTGCCATTAGGATTTTCTTAAATGTAGCAAAAAAAATTCTACAATGGAGTTGATAATGTAACTAAGTATTAATCAGGTTTCCCCTGAACCTTTTACTTTGTGAAGTTCAACAGTTTTTAGAGTTATTGTACTGTTTTAATGTAGCACCCTCAAATATATTTCTAGGGATAGAAAGGCTACTTCCCCAAGCTTAACTATGTACAAACCTCACCAAAAACAACAAAACCTAGTATTTTCAGGAAGCCAGTTAGTGTAATTGAATTTAACTATGAAGTGACATTTTCAAATTTAAAATATTATTAGAATCTTATGAGAAGCAATGAGCCATACTGAATAGAAAGTTGGCAGAAAAATTAGTCAAGAAGACCTAGATACCGGTCTTGGCTCTAACATTTACTAGCTATATTACTATGATCACTGTGGGCAAGTTACTTATAATCACTCAATGAGTGACCTAGGCAACTTTCCAAGTCTGTAAATTGAAAGTTATCAATCTCACTAGTTAAAGGAGTTTTCTCACAGGGAATTTCCTATGCCAATGACCCATTTCCCTTCCCCTCAAAAAGAGATGCTAGTTGCCACATGCAATAAAACTTAATTCAAATACCTCCAGTTTGGCAATTGTTTTCATTCGTACATTGTCTGAACTGAAGTTCATTTTTGTACCATATATTTCAGGAAAGTAGGAAAGGTTAATAAGTGAACATAGTGAACAAAATATCAAGGAAGACCATTTGACTTACTGAAAAGAACAAACTGTTTATAAGTAGTTTATCAGGACCTATTTACATATAAATAACTACATAGACCTCATACAGACTAATTACAAATTATTCTTATCTATTCATGAAAGCAGGTCCCTTAAAAACATTCTAATTGACCACATGCTTTAGTCTACTTTGAAAGTATTATTTGAAAGTAATAAAATTGCATATATGTATGCAGTTTAACTATAAATTAGACCAGATGGTCCTTGATATCCTTTCTGCCCTGATATTATAATTCTATGCTCCTCTAGAATTCTGAGATGATAAAATCAGAATGACATCTACATCTAGGCAGCTAGGTGGCACAGTGGGTAGAATGCAGAACCTGGAGTCAGAAAAATGTGTGTTCAAATATGACCTCAGACACTTTTTAGCTGTGTGATCCTAGACAAGTCATTTCACTTCTGCTGGCCAGTTTCTTTATATATAAAATAGGAATGATAAAATACACCTACATCCCAGGGAATTGTGACAATTAAATAAGATTATAATTATAAAGCATTTTGCTTTAGGAAGGAAGGAAGGAAGGAAGGAAGGAAGGGAAGGAAGGAAGGAAAAAACAAATAACTTGGTTTGGTTTTTTTAAATAAAAGTATTATAGATCATAGAAACAGATGGTTTTCTTTGTCGGTTCAAACTACACTCAAATTATTAGATAAGTTGTATCTTGTGAGTATCTCCCTTGCTAATATTCTTTTTTAATACATAGGTAAGGGAAAATATATTTTGCCAGATTTCTAGCCCATAAAAATTTAATATAGTAGAGTCTGTGCTAAAATTTCATAAAACTATTACATATTCATTTTCTCCTTTAAAATAGATCTTGAATGTGGAAAGGGAGAGGGGAAAGACTCCTTGAAACTCATCAAAAAATTGAAGAGGCCTCTGGTATAAATCAACATACTACTCCCATCCTAATTGGATCTCTCCAATTAGAAATATAAGTAGTGCCAACATAACCAAAAGCAACTAGCAAGGGGGTCCACTGCTCTTGAAACAAGAAATCTGCAAAAGCCTTTAACCTTTAGAGATGGTGCAAAGGTGTGAAGCATATTTCTTTAACCTAACTTTTCTCCAGGAATAATATTTTATTGCTGTATTTCCCTTCTCCACTGGCTTCTCACCCCTCCCCCAGTATTCTTCTGCTCAGTTATTTATTCTAACTTTCTATTTCTATAATTGGCTCCACACACCCAGAGGTTTCTGGGTGGTGGGCTCACTGGAATATTTCCTAAGTAGAGCATTACTCTAAGCCTCTATTTAAAAAAGATGTTTTTAAAAACTTAAAAATGCATTAACCAATCAGCTCTCTGCATTTCTTTTTATGCTGCCTGCCTTCAGCCAAATAAATATCACTAGATAACTGCATCTGGTCATAATGCGGCGATGCATTACTCTAACTCTTCATTAAAGAATCCAACCAACCAGATTCCTCCACTGGTTTTATGCTATATAAACATGCTGAAGGTGCCTGATCACTTGATTGATCATACTGCCAGTCCTTGGAATGACTTCCTTCATTCTTAAATAAATTCTAGATGGATTGACAGCATACCACTTTATAATAACTAATATTTAGGGGACCAGAGCATGTACCTCTTATTCTGAAGTTCAATGTTATAAATACTATAAATGTAAAGGCTGTGTGTATAGCATGCATGTGTGTTTATTTGTACATTTATATAAAGGGGTGGGTGTATATACACACACATATACATACATACACACATACACATATATACACACAATGACAAGGGTGAAGCTGGCAGATGAATGTAGAACAAATAGCAACCTCCTTCTGTATGAGGTAACCAGGTAGCATTAATAGCTTCATGCAAACTTATGTCTGGGTATTGATCCCATTCTCTGAGTCATTGGCCTAAGGGAAATTAGGTCAGAAAATACAAATGGCTTAAAGCAAACCCCACAACCTGGAAAATATTTGATATATGCCTATGTCCCATCCAGTGGCAGCCAATGCAGGAGGTTCATACAATTATGAGGATATAGATAGTTAGGTTGTTGTAGAATAATAGTACCTCTCCTACTCCTCTGAACTCCAATTACATCTGGTAGATTTCTTCTTGCACTTTTGCCTTCTGCCTGACATAGTTCTTATTTGCTAATCTACAATTCAGACAGAGTAACTGGGCCTTTGACTCAGGGCATGGAAATTTTGAGGGCGCAAAAATATATACCAGGGGCAGCTAAGTGGTGCAGTGAATAGAGTACCATCCCAGAAGTCAGAAAGAGCTGAGTTCACATCTGACCTCAGACACTTGTCACTTACTAGCTGTGTGACCTTGGGCAAGTCACTTAACCCCAATTGTCTTGTCTTCCCCCCTCCAAAATACATATATATATATATATATATATATATATATATATATATATATATATATATATATGCAACATGGGCTCCTTGACCCACTCTGCTCTTTCCTAGCACATCTCTCCAGCAGCAATCTTAGATGTCCTCAGCTCTTCCTCTAGGAAAGCTAATGCCCTGAGGTCTCTGTCTTTCCTGCATACCATAGTATCATGTGGTATCCCCCAATGGTGCTGGTGTCTGTGGTCTTCTCTACCAATAGAGCAGTGTCTCAGAATTCTCTCCTCTGGAGTCAGTGTTGGAATTGCTCCCTCTCTCCCCAAAATCAGCTTGGGAATATATTTAATGTTGCTTGTCCTGCAAGGGACCAAATTGCTAATTGTGGCTCCATTTATTTGTGTATCTATTTTATCCCCCTACTCAACTTGGGAATTCAATGGGGAAAAGACAACTTTTTTCATTTTCCTTGGCATCCACCCTGGTACCTAGCACAGGGCTTTGACTGTTACATGTGCTCAATAAATGCTTCTTGAACATTCATTCCTAGGAGGAATGAATGAATTGTATTTAACAAGAACATTGAACAACTCTGTCCATATCATATAGGGAACAGACTAGGCAAGATGAGAAGAACACTTCAGTACCTGTGTAAAGCCAAAGTTCAACAGTAACCCCATCAGATGAGTCACTAAGGTGTAATTGTGAGCAAAAATCAACTCAGAACATAACTGTTCTACATGAAAGTGATAATCCCAAAGAAGGAAATGACTGAACCATTTGGATATGGAATGATTTCCACACTGAATGAAATAAGACTTGCTGTGGAAAACATTGGTAATCTTGCTTTCAGAGAAATTCTCCACTTCAGAACAATAACTCTCTGTCTCAGGAAAAGTCTCTCTGGAGATAGATCTTCATAAAAGATCGCTTCAAAAAGAATACATAAGTCCCTCACTTTAGGCTCTTTCTCCTGGAAGCCAAGTGGGAATCCAGAGTCAGAGTGAATGATAAAGGAAAATAACTTTTCTAAGAATGCCAGGAAAACTTCCATGACATGGGGCGATGGAACAGTGGTCATTGCTGTTCTGTCAAAGCTAAAGCAAAAACCACATTCTCCCATAAGCCCAAATGCCCTCTAGAAGCTGCTTAGGCTGCAATAATTTCACATGAAGATTGTCTTCGTTATCCTCCTTCCCTCAAAATGATACATGGTTAATAGCCATCAAAGGTGGTACTCCTAATGCGTACATAATAATGATTATGTATAATTCATGTGAACAAACTGGGGCTGTGTGATGCTAATCTCATTCTGGTGCTTACTTGTCTAACACCAAATGGGCCTGAAAAGACAAATATAATAGTATGTTATTACGATGTAAATAATGGAAAGATATTTCATAGCCCTTGTAATCTTGCAAATCACTCTGAATCCTAGCTCCACTGTTTGGTGCCAGAGATACTTGTCTGGCTTTACACTTGGGGTTACTTATGCAGACCTGTGATTTTCGTCAGTGTGGGCACCTCCAAGCATGGAAAGACATCTGTAACTTTGAGTCAGAGAGCTTTTACAAAAGGGTGAGCCCATTGAGCCACCCTACTCCTTGGCTATCTAACTTTGGATGAGTTTTTCAGGAGGCTCCCCGACCCCATTCTTCCTCAAAGAGAGGTTAAGTGACTTGCCCACACTTTTACGGCTAATAAATCTCAGAGTCAAGACTTAAACCCAGGTGTTCCTGGCTCCAAATTTAGCCATCTTCCATTGTACCATGTTTCTTACAATAACATAGATTTGTATACAATGCTTTAAGATTTACAAGGTACTCTGTTCACAACTGCCCAATGAGGCAGGTAAGAAAAACGTTGTTGTTGTTGTTATTGAGTTGATCAGTTGTTTCAGTCCTGTCCAACTCTCTGTGACCCCATTTGAGGTTTTCTCAGCAAAAATATGGGAGTGGTTTGCCAATTTCTTCTCTAGCTCATTTTACAGATGAGGAAATGGAGGCAAACAGAGTTAAGTGACTTGCCCAGAGTCACACACCTAGAAAGTGTCTGAGACCAGAGATGAATCTTCCTGACTCTGGGCCTGGCACTCTATCCGCTGTACCACTTAACTGCCCCAAAACAGGCAATATTGTCTCCATTTTAAAGATGAGGAAACTGAGGTTTGGAGAAGGTAAATGACTTACCTAGTGCCATATAGCTAGTAAAGATCAAAACCAGGATTTGAAAGCAGGTGGTATTTCCACTATCTAAAACAGCTCTGACAAGAGCGCTACATTGTGACCACAGCATGATAGGATTTACTTTTGTGGTTTTCCTTTCTGAAATTAGTAGGTAATTAAGGTCACTTATTTCTCCAAATCATTCCGTGCATATTTTACTCTAAAATTAAGTTAACTAAGATAATGGTTTTCCAGTCTGATTGCTGTGGGGGGAAAGGAAAAAGGAAAGATTAGGGATCTGAAGAAACAGTCTCTTCGGTTCTCTTTCACGACGAATGTAATTATTTGAATACATTTTCTGCTTTACTTCTACTAAATACACTCCTACGTATTTTCTCAGGAAATGAAAGATGTTTGAGATTCTTCTCACATTATATAAAATCACCTAAGGACATCAGATTCTACATCTCATATCCCTTCTTATACACGCCTGAATTGCATCAGAAAGTTAAGTGCAGGTAACTCAGAAAAAAGAAAAAAAAGAAACTGAGGAAAATTCTAAAAGGTATCACAGGTCAACAGATAACTAATTTGCATTACAATGTGCTAAAAAAAAAAGTAAGAGGGAAGAGAATCTCAAATGATCATTTGGCCTGATGCTCTGCCTCCAAACAAAATATCTAACCAATTTTCTTTAGAGAATTGTCGGGAATTAGATAACTGTACTGCAACCTCACAGTACAACAATTCAATAAGGGGGAGAATTCACAGTAGACATTGCTACCACATCTAGTCTCCATCACCTCACACCTGTCCTATTATAATAGCCTACTTCTTGGCCTCCTTACTTTAAAACTCTCTCCCATCTATTCCATCCTATCAAAGTGATCTTCTTAAAGTATAGGGTTCAATATGTTATGTATGCCCTATTCAAGAAATTCTAATGGCTCCCTATTACCTCCAATATCAACTATAAAATCTTCCATCTGGCTTTTATAGCTATTCATAACCTAGACCCTTTTTCCCTTTCCAGTCTTTTTCTATCTTACTTCCCTCTACTCAGTCTACCATTTAGAGATGCTAGTCTCCCTGCTGTTCCTTACTAGAAACTCCATCTTCCAAATCTGAGCATTTTAAATGGTTGTCTTCAATGCCTGGAATTCTCTCACTCCTTTCCTCTACCTAATGACTGCCTTCATATCTCAGCCAAAAATTTGCCTTCTGCAAGAAGTTTTTCATGGTCACCCTTAGTGCCTTCCCTCTGAGATTATCTCTGATTTACCCAGCAAGTAGCTTGTTTTACATAGTTTTTTGCATGTTGTCTCCCCCATCAGATTATAAACTTCTTGAGGGAAGAGAGATTATTTTTGCCTTTTATGTATCCCCAGTGCCTAACACAACACTGGGCACATAGAAGGCAGTTAACAAATGCTTGTTGACCTGGATGCTCAAAGAAATGCTACCAAAAAAAAAAAAAAAACCTCATCAAAACACTGACTCTGGTAAAATGGTTCATAAACACTAAAGTGCTCAAAATTTAAGAGATATAATTGAATAGGCCAAAGGGAAGCATAATAAGGGAAATTTGCAAGGGAATAGAAGTAAAGCAATAGTGGACTACACAAAACCCTGTGGCTTGCTTACACTGAAATACAGTTTTTCCAACAAAAGAATGCAGTAAGACTAAGAAAGATGTTTATTTTTTCCCAATGTCTCCCTGAGCCACATTTCTGGGTTAAATGCCAAATTAGCAAGGAAAAATACCCAACAGTCAGATTGCCACTATGGCAAGTCACTCTTTAGTGAAATTAGGGATGGATAGAATGTACTAAGCATAGAACAGATGAAGAGCATGCCTTCATCTCTATTTAATCTCTTGGCACAGGTCCTCCATTCTCCCCCTCACATTTCTCTTTTCCAGTTTCTCTTTTCACATCTCTAAAGGGAAAGCCCAAGCAAAGGAAGGCAACCACTCTTGCAAAGTGTATCTGGATGGGAGTAAGTACATTGTAATGGATAGAGACATTTGGCTTACATTTTTAATGGGCATTCTTAGCAGTCATTCCCAGAAAGCAGATGTAGCAATCCACAATGAATTTCTAGCAAGAATTGAAGGGGTATAGACATTCATTGGTGGAGCACCCACATGAAAGAAATAATGTATTACACTGAAATGGTAATGATCACGTGACTGAGATAGAAGTATTTTATATTCTTATGCCAATAAGGGAAATAAATCAAAGGATAATTTTACTGAGTCTTTTCAAATACAGTAGCTAACATTCACCAATCATCAGCAAATTAGTAGCTCATGTCTTTTTAACTAATGAGTCATATCTTCATTCAAAGTTGATGAGCATATCAGAAAGTACTTGAGCTAAGAAAAGGAATAAATTGTTGGTTTTGGTGTGATTTTTATTCTTAGCTTTCTTTTGCTTTTGCTGTAATTGTTTTCATATAATTTCAGAATATGTAATGTACTGAGGGGTCAGTTTTTATCCCACGGGAGAAGGAATCCCCTCTACAAAATCCTTGACTAATGCATATGCAGCATTTGCTCAAAAACCTCCAGTTACAAGGAACTCATTAACTTTAAGTATAGCCTGTTCTACTTTTGGACAGGTGCTATTTGTTGTTTTGTTATTTCAGGCATGTCTAATTTTTTATTACCCTTCTTGGCTAAGATACTGGAATGGTTTGCCATTTCCTTATCCAGTTCATTTTCCAGATGAGGAAACTGAGTCAAAAAGGTTAAGTGACTTACACAACTAGTGCAATACAACTAGTAAGTATCTGGGGCCAGACTTGAACTCAGGAAGATGAGTCTTCCTGACTCCAGATCTGGCACTCTATTCATTGCTCTCTACCTAGTTGCTTGACCAACTTAAATTACCAGTTTTTTTTTTTTCTAACATTGAGCCAAAATCTGCCTGTACTCAACTTTCACCCGCTACTCTTACTTCTGCCTTTTGGTGGACAAAAAACAAGTTTAATTCCCTCTTTCATTCAGCAGCTTTTTAAATATTTGCAGACAAGTTTCATGCTTTCCCTTCTATTCCAAGTCTTTCCTTCTCCACACTAATCCAGTGCCTTTAATATATTTGCATGGTATAGTCTGCATTCTTCTCACCATCATGGGTTCCCTTTGTTAGACATATTTTAGCTTATCTGTTTCCTTGATTAAAATGTGCCTTCTAGAACCGAATGCAACACTCCAAATTTGGTATGACCAGGTAAGAGAGCACAGCAGCAAAACTTCTTGAATTCTGTTTCCATCAATACACTCTAAGATTGCATTAACCAGACACCTATAAACTTGCAGACCACTAAAACTAAAAGAGGTTTTTTTTGCAAATTACCCAACTTCCCCATGCTATACTTCCAAAGTTTATTTTTTAATCCAACTATAGATATTTACATTTTCCACTATTAAGACATCATACTACGTTTGGCTCAGTGCTTTAGCCTGTCATTATGCTTTTGGATCCTGATTTTGGCATCCAATGTTTTATTCATTCCTTTTAGTTTTATGTCATGAGACTATGAAGAGGAACTATCTTTGACCTCTCCTTCATCCCCACTATTCAGCACAGTGCCTAGTACATAAGAGTCATTCAATAAATGTTTATTGATTATGTCAGATGCAAATTTGAAAGTAATTCAATTGATTGCTTCATCCAAATTATTGGAGGGGGGTAGTATTGAACAGAACATAAACAAAGGCATAACTAAGATAGTTCAACAATGACACCCCTCAAAACTGACACTAATCCACTAATCACTAGTTCTCGAGACTTTGATTTAACAGCCTTCTAGTCAAGTAAGTTAAATAATGATTTAAGTGCTTCCTGCATGTACCGGGAACTTCCTTCAAGAAAGGAAGCATAATAAATATATCATTAGATTAAGACTAAAGGTATCAACATAGGCTAAACTTTCAAAGCTATGGAGGTAGGAGGTTATATAATCATCAGATCTTACAGCTTAAAGGAATTTAGAGATCATTTTCCAGATTAAAAAAAAAAACTAAGACAAGTCTACGGTTACATGGTAACAGATCTTGTCTACAACATTTGAGCATGTGTACTTGCACTGACCATTTTGAAGCCTTTAACCCATTTATAAGGTCATCACTTCTTAAGATAGAAATATAGAATGTGAGCTCCTTACGGAGATGAACTTTATTTTGTCATTTCATCCCCCAAATTAAACCTAGTGCCTTGTACACAAGTAGGTGATTGATAAATGCTTTTTAGACTGAAGTGGACATTTAAAGTGAGCTCGTTCCACTAAACCAAATAGTCCTAACCCTGTGCAACCCAAAATACTAAAATCTATACTCACAAGCTTCTTAAATAACTATATTATTTGCTCCTAGAGGAAGCCTGTTGAGTCTTTAAAATCTACCCCCCAAATATTTAGTTTACTACTGTTTGCACAGTGGATGTTCAATAAACACTTACCTAATATTCAACTAGGTAGTACATTTTTGGTTGATTTTGAAATGGTGAAAAAAAGAAGCTTCAACTTCATGGCTACCTTGGGAAAGAGTCATTCTGTTCATAAGCCGACATACAAGATCTTACTTCCTTTCAAGCACAGCAAGGATGTCCATTTACCAAACAGAGGTGGGTTAGGGGATGGATGGGAGGAAAAGAGAAAAATCACAGCCATTGTTCAGGGAAAATTGGATCTATTTTGCCATGTGTCCCCATATATTGTTTCAAAAAAGTAGATGAATCATTCAAATAAAGAATATCTCAAATATACATCAAGAAAAAAAAAGGTCAACCATGTGCCACCAGAAAAATATGAAAAGAATTTTGTCTTCACTTTCGCCTTTTGTGAATGTTATTGAAGCAATTTGTGGATGTTATTGAAGCAAGTTCCTGTTTAAAGTGCATCTCCCAATCAATTTCTTTTATTTACAAATACTAGTCTGAATGGGTCTTTTACAGCTGATTAACTTTTGTCAAGTTACTTCTCATATTTAAACATAAGACTAAAAACGCATAGCATCTACTCAATTTTATTTTCTTCCCTCATGTCCTACTTTCCTACAAGCCTTCTATCTCCAACCACAGAAGTACAATGAGCTGTTGAGATTTAATCACAGATGCTTCTGTTTGGTTTAATTATATTTGTCATTTCTCCAAAATATTGAAATAAAAAAAACAAGAAAAAACATTTGAAAATAGGAGATAGAAAACTGATTCAGTGGGTTTGTCAAAAAGTCAACATGTTAAATATGTTGCAAATATAAATCTATTTCATTACCATTTTAATTAAGGGAAACGAATAATAATTAACAAATGACATTTCAAATTAATTTCCTCAACTGGAAATAGCCTGATGGAAATCATTGTTAAATCTAATTCTATCTACATTCTAGTCTGATTCCAACCACCCTTTCAAAAACAATGACCTTAAACATCATCAGAGACAACATTTGAGTTCTTTAAGTATATTATCATGGTTACTAACATTCATAATAATTACTACTAAAAATAATAATAAACAGTTTCTTCCACTAAATTCCTACCATGTGACCCATAAGGCTCTATGAGGCTGTCAGGGAAGTAATCCCCAGTAGAACCTACTAAGCCTTAAAGTCTTTGAGTAAAGACTATAACTCCTTCATCCAAAGGCCAGATTGGGGGAATTCAGAAAAGCTCATCACCAAAAATTTAGCAAGCATATGACAGGATTGGGTTATTTTTTCCCCCACAGCAATGTACTTGATTTTTGAAGGGATTGAAATCTGCACCAAGGGAGGGAGCACTCCCAATTGATAGAATCTCTGATCTTTTGAAGTGTTAAAACAATAGAAGACCCTAATTTGTAACAAGAGAGACTATGATAGGGAAAGTAGAGTATGGATAGCTAAGGTGAAATTCCATTTTTTATGTCTACTAATCATGTACAAAGTCCCTTGTCCTCTCTAAGCCTTAATTTTTTTGTCTGTAAAAAAGGGAACTGAAAAAACTTATATCACTTATCTTAAAAAAAACTATTGTGAAGAAACTTTTTTTTTTAAATCTTATAGTCATATGTGACTTAATATATAGCAAGGTTTGGTTTTCAAAACACTTTCACATCTATTCACTAAGGTAATCATTATAAAAATCCTATGAGGTAATCATGGCAGGTATATATTTTAGCAATGAGGAAATTAGCTGAGGGAGGTTAGAAGTTCAAATGAGATCATATATGTAAAGAGTTGCATTACCTTTAAATCACCATATAAAGGTTAGCTATTATTATTACTGTTATTATAAGTAACTTTGTCATAGTCATAGGGCTAGCAGGAGACAGAGCCGGGACCTCAAGCCAAATTTTTGTGATTTTAAATACTTATGTGGCCATAATGTCATGCCAGACTTTGCAATTGCTGTTTTCTAAGAATAGCTTCTCCTATTTGTGATGCATATTTCATACGCACAGTCTATAATGGGTAAACTGCTTTGTGGTCATAATAAGTAACAAATATGTTTCAGAAATACTCTTGTACTTACTAATTTTGGAACACATTATCAAAGCACTTAAAGAGTAAATTCTGAAGCTAAAATTAAAGAATCTTATTCCTCTTAAGTCCTAGACAAGTCATGGTAAACTAAAAGCCTAGGAACCCCATTCCAAGATCCTATATTTCAATATTACTACAATGATTTTCCAGTGCATTCAATATCTCAAGTGGTCCAATTAATTTTTGTAAATAAAACTAATTTCAATTCACTTTAATTTTTAAAAATACATATTTCATTCAGTACTTAGGGAGCAGAATTAGAGAACAGTAAAGAGTCTTATAGATATTATTATACAACTAGATTTAGAATTGGAAAGAACATTAGAGACCATGTAGCCCACTGTCCTCAATTTATAGATACAGGAAGACTCTCATCACACAGATATGTTGAAGACAGAATTGGAACCCATGTCCTCTGGCTCCAGAGTCTATGCTCTTTCCCCTCCACCATACTACCTTCCTACAGATTTAGCACTTCATAGGACTTAAATGTTCACAAATAAGAGCTGGTCTTTTTCTACACTTTTGCCAGCCAAGATCACATTGGTGGTCGGTTACTTCTCTGTAAATCCCACCCAAAAAGCATCCTCCCTACATTTAGCACTCAGATACTCAAGTGCCAGGATGCCAACACTCACCTTTAAATGAGTTCTACATAACACATCTTCCCTCCAAAGGAGAAAGCCTATGTAATTAAGGTATACAATTCAGAAGAGCAATCCTGCCCTCCTTTCATCTATATAGCTCATATCAAGAACAAATTTTAAAAGAAAGAATCCACTTTCAAACATATATAAATACTATTATTAATACTATTTTACATGTAATTGGGAAATAAGATTGCAGGCATTGGGGCACAGAGTCACCTTGCCCTAATGGAAAAGTAGAAGGGGGTATGGGAGAAGATATGGGAGAGAGCAGCTTGGATGAGGGGATATCCTGTGGGACTGCTATTCTGAGGTGGTGGGTGGGGAAAAATGGGGAAAAAATTGCAGCCCAAAATCTGGCGGAAATGAATGATGTAAACCAGAAGTTAATAAAGCATTTGGAAAAAAAGAAAGAAAGAATCCAGTGGGACATGAAGCTTGAAGGCTTTCAAGAGGCTCTTTTTCTTGTTTTTCTTGAGTCATTTTTCAGTCCTGTTCAACTTTTTATGACCCCATTTGGGGTTTTCTTGGCAAAGATACTAGAGTGGTTTGCCATTTCATCTCCAGCTCATTTTACAGACAAGGAAACTGAGGCAAATAAGGTAAAGTGACTTGCCCAGGATCAAAGGGCTAATGAGCATCTGAGGCTGTATTTAAACTCAGGAAGATGAGTCTTCCTAAATCTAGATCTGGTACTCTATCCATTGCACCACCTAGCTTCCTCTCAAGATGCTTTTAGCTAAGTGCAAGTCAGGGAATTTAAGTTCAGGATAACACATCTAGGGATAGTGACTAGTCTGGGGATTTCACCAATGGAAGGAACTCATGTATAAGGAATCTCCCTCAACCTGCTAAGTAGGTACCTTCCCAATATTGTAGAAATGCCTAGAGCAGAGGCATCCAACCCTCATGAGGGAGGCCCAAGACACTCCAAGAATACACCTGAACTAAATTAAAATGTAATTGGAAAATCTTTAACAAAATAAATTAAAATACATAAAAATATATAAGCTTTACATTCTTAAAACCAAGTCAATATGTGACTGTAAGAATCCATAGATAGATAGATAGATAGATAGATAGATAGATAGATAGATAGATAGATAGATAGACAGACAGATTACTATCTCCTATTTCTATTTGAGTTTGATACCATTGGCCTATATCACTGAGAGATTAAGTGACTTGCCTAGAGTAACATAACCAACATATGTCTGGGGAAGCACATAAAAAAGTAGCTCTTCCTGGTTGCCAGGATGGCACTCTTTATCTACCATGCCACACTTCCTCTCTCATTTAGACCACAGCAAATCTAATTATTTAACAAGTCATATTTGGAATTGAAAAATTAAGGACCTATAACTGAATCTCCTTTCCTTTTCTGTTATAAATAGGTCTAAGTTAGTTGTCCTTCCTCAGTAGTATCCTTTTTCATTGGGAATGTTGCATCTGAGGTAAAGATAAATCCTATGCCTCTCATGAAGCCTCAGAATAAAAGAAGAGTCTACCTTCTGATCAAGGGGAACACGCCATGCCTTTAGTGGCACTATATCAATGTCTCTAAGTGCCTCTCAGCATCACTGTAGACTTCTCGCTCTATTCCTCTCCATTCCTCATTATTCATATCCCACTTCACAATTTCCCCTGCCCTTTCCTCTTTTCCCCTGTCTATACTCTAGGCTTATTGATGGGAGCCATAAGCATCATTGAGTCCTCATTCTGAAGGAGGATTAAGAGTTTCTTCAGGCCATTGAGATCTCAAACTCAGGACTAAAGAGGCTATTTACCTCTTTCCTAGAGTTCAAGAACAGTTTATGTATTCTGTCAGCTCCTACTCCAGATCTAATGCTACAGACAGCATCAGATAACTACTGTCTGATCTGGCTATTATGCAAAGGGAAAGGGAATAGGGGTTGCCCCGTCATAAGACCTTCTCCCTAACTCCCACAGAGCAGAGACATCAAATAAGGTGGACAACCCAGCAAATAGCAGTCTGTCACAGCTTCAATTTCTTCATCCCCTAATGGAGCAAGTTGGATTAGATGACCTCCAAGGGTCCCTTCCAGTACTGTTTCAGGAGGAGTCCGGTGAATTCTTTTGATAACTATTTTATCTTCCGGTTCCAGGACCTCAGGACAGTTTTCTTTGACAATCTCTTGGAGGATGTTGTCTAGGCTGCTTTTTTCATCATGGCTTTCTGGTAGACCAATAATTCTTAAGTTTTCTCTCCTGGATCTGTTCTCTAGGTCAGTTGTTTTTCCAGTGAAATATTTTACATTTTCTTACAATTTTTCAATTGTCTTGTTTGGTTTGATTGACTCTTGGTGCATCACAGATTTCTGAGTTTCAATTTGATTGATTCTAATTTTTAGCAAATTATAGTCTTCAATTAGTTTTTGAAGGTCCTTTTTTGGGGAGGTATTTTCTCCAATAACTTTACTAATTTTACTTTTTAAGGATTGTTTTCTTCACTGAGACGTTTTTCCAAGTTGGTCACTGCCTCCCTGATTTGGTCTTTAAAATCTTTCTTAAGCTCCTCCAAGAATGCTATTTGAGCTTGAGACCAGTTCATATTTCCTTCTGTGGTCTCAGGTGTGGGTAGACAGTCCAAATTGTCCTGTATATTTGGTTGTTCTTGACCTACATAGTAAGCTCAGATCAATTTTCTTGCCTTCCCCTTCTCCTTCTCAGCTTCCTTCCTTCCTATTATGATTCCCTATTTCTTAATTTCTCAGGCTGTGAGCTAAGGGCCTGGTGGTTGATTTTGAATGCTGTAGCCTCTGGGTGTCTAGTTTGTGACTAAGGCAGGAATCTCAGAGAGGTATGTTGATGTGCACAGAGTAGTCTGTGGGGGAGGGGTGGTTTGGCCAGTTCAGATTTCTGCCTCTATACCCCTAGGCTATAGCTCTGGCAGGCTTTTGCTGTTCAGGTGAGGTGGGGCTCATTGGGACTCCTCCCTCTCTTCTCTTCAGACTCTTGGCTGTCTCAATTACACCCCTTCTTGAAGACTCCCAAGCCTGAGGCTATTTCCACTAACTTGGGATTTTAATCTGGGTGGGAGACTTATCTTTGGGTTTTCTACTTCATGAAGGAGGGATGGGAGGATCAGAGCAACTAGAATTTACTTTGCCATTCTAGCCCCTGTATTATACAGGCAGGCAATTTCTAAACTTCCAGGCTAGGGGCCTGCAGGAGATAGCTGCAGGAGAAGCTGCTGTCTCCGCTGGGGGCCCGACTCTCCCACCTGGCTCCAATGATTCCTCCTATCCCCTCGTGAGATGAAGGCGAGATGACTGAGATTCATCCTTGGTAAGTCTGCTGGGGCTTCTTCTCTCTCTGGTGTAGTCTGCTTGTCTGATCTTAAATCTGAGCTGTACAGACCCACATGCTCTGTGCTCACCCTGTCCGGACACACTGGGGACTTTCCTGGGCTGGATTCTGCCACGTTCAGTCTCTAAGTGGATTTTGTCACTCCAGAATCCGTTCAGATTCACTTTTTAAGGTTTAATGATGGGATTCACCGAGGAGCTTAGCACAGTTATTGCTTCCTTTCTGCCATCTCGGCTCCACCCCTCCCTTCCAGTACTGAATCTACAATCTGAGAGCCCCAAAATATCAGAGCTGATAGAAATTTGATTAGCAACATTTCTTAATGGTCTCATTCTGGAGGAATATAAAGAGCTTCTTCATGGTTCTTGAATCAACACCCCAATCTGGTCACCTTGCAATTTCTAACCTGTAATCTAGAACAGGGCTTCTTCAACTTTTTCCACTTAGATCCCCTTTTTGTATTTCAGCAGTGTTGTTAGTGTTACATGGCTTGAGGGCATGCACGGTGTAAAGTGCACATGTGTTATGTTGAGAATCCCATCTGCAGTGAAGTTGCCCAATGCAATAAGGTCAAGTGCTGCCAGAAACACTGTAGATTCATTATGCATTTGATTGTTTTAATTATTTTTTGGTCATTGTGCATTCAGAAACCTTGCTCTATCACCAAAATATTTGTGACCCCATATGAGGTCACAACCCACAGTTCAAGATCAAGAAGACTAGACTTGAAATTCTTGGTTTCATTTTCATGCAGTTCATACATTCCCATACCATTCAATAAAGGCAAGTATCCAACAAAATTGGATTCAACTAGGGCTACTAATTTCACTTGCCTTCAGAAATGCCACATCATTCATATTAAACTGTTAAATCCCACTCTAATCTGGACAATTACAAATAACCAAATCTCTCTTCCCCTATTTGGTGGGGATGTGTTCTTTCCAAGGCATACAATGAGGCCCCTACCTGCTATAACATAGGGAGAGGGTATTGAGCTTAAACAGATAGTTGCTATAAAGGAGAACAGAAAAGTGGGGCAGACAACCACTACTCACAAACTGCAAAAGGAAGGGAAAGTTGTTGTGTTTACAGATCCAGTTGAGCTGACGTTCTATTGAGGCAGTCTTCATAAAAAAATGGAAGGAACTTTAAAGACTATATAGTCCAAACCCCTCATTTTACAGACGAAGAGACTGAGGCCCAGAGAGTCTAAATGCCTTGCCCAAAGTCACATAATCCCAGAATCAATGCTTTCCCCAACTGCCTCCTCTCCATATCTTGAGAAGGAACTACCAATGTGTAATGATCTGTTCCTACAATTAAAGAACAAGAGGAAAGTGGGATAGATTACCCTGGAGGACTGTGCATCCTTCTCAAATATGGCAAGCTTATCTCTATCACAAAAGCCCATCTTTTAAAAACCAATATTTCCCATGATTTCATAAGCTAAGAATTATGAAATGGCAATATCTCAGAAGAATCAGAAGTGCAGATAGGCCAAAGTCAATGGAAATACCTGTAATGGGTCTAAATATGCTGCCTCATTATCATCAATGATAACATGCAGCTAAGCAACATAAAAGATATTGAGGACATATACAATAGGAAGAAGGAATAGGCTGGTCATGGAGTGACAGCAAGGGATAACAGGTAGGCAACTTGATATTACTGTGGTACGTACTGTCAAGATAGTTGGAAATACCCTTTTTCCCAGAACTAAGGCCCAGCAAAGCAGGCTGTGCCCTGAGTTTGGCATAACAACAATCCTTTGAGCTCTGGATGATCTCCCCCTCTGGCAAAGTGTATTGCTTTGACCAGTACCAGGTGTTCACTGAGGGAATTATGTTTCCTATTAATCAATAACTATTTAGTTGGAGCTCCCTCTATTTCCCAGGGACTAGAGAGCCATCCATCAGACCTTCTGACATGCTCACAATCCTTGAATCTTTTAACAGCTAAGTGAACTGAACCAGGTACTGCACTCCCGTTCCCACCACGCTAACCTTGGTTCTGTTTGTTTCTATGAAACAATCAGCTTGGAGACTTCCCATAGGACCCAGGAACACCTGCATTGTCCATGCATGAGCCTTCCAGGAGCAGGACTAAGAATGATAAAGTAGGTCCAGCCTACTTAGAAAGCACTGCCTTTGCCCCCAGCACGTTAAGCCCACCTCCTCAGGAGGACTTCCACTTGCAAGCATTTCCTCACTTTCAAATTAAACTTCTCTTTGTGTCCTGACTCTCCTGTCTCCAGCCTGTTCTGTTTAACTCTGCTCACCCACAGGTAAGAGTCCAGTTCTAGTCTGGTTGACATTAAAAGATATTAAAAGGCTGAGTACAAATATTCTTCACATTTTGTGTGTCAAGGACCCCTTTAGCAATAGTCTCATGAAGACCATGAACCTGAATGGTTTTTAAAGGCAGAGGATTATCAAGGAAACCAATCATATTGAAAAAGCTCTAAAAATATTGCCTTTAAAGCTCATGGAACCCAAATTAAGGAACCTTGCCTAAGAAGAAGGCCTACTGTATGTTGGTTTTATCTTCTATGGAGGATTTATGGAAAGTCACAGGCACAAACTGCTCAGATAAAGGCAGAGGTAGGTTATAATTTTCATCAGGAGAAAAAGTGCCCATACCAGTCATGGATCAGTTATTGCATCAAAGAGTGCCTGATAAACTGTGGCTTAAAATGTTCTTTTTTTCCTATTACATCTTAATCCCCATCACCTTGCACAATCCCTTGTGCATATTAGGTATTTGATAAATGACTTTGGATTTGATTTAAAATGTAAAATGGTCTCATTACGCTGGACCTGACAGTTCTAACCCTGAGCAATCCAAAACACTAATATTTATATTAACTAGCTTATTAAATGGCAATATGATTTGCCCTAGGGGAGAGCCTGCCTAATCTATTTATAGCTAATCCTATTAATCTGATACTTGAGTAGGATGTAAGGAAGTTCAGAGTCACAAACAGGGCAGCTTTGAAATTACTATGTTGTTTATTATGTATTTTTTTTAAAAAAAAAAGAGGTATGAAATACTTTCATATGCAATCCTTTTTTTCTATTCTTTGTATATGGAAACATTACTATTTGATGGTGTTTGTCAACTAAAGAACTAAAAATAAGAGATCCCAACTAATTGCCAATGAAGTAGACAAGTTCACGAAAACATAAAAATAAAGGCTCTTAATCTTTCCCTGGTGGCCAAAAGGCCTTCACTCAATCAAATGAAGCTAGAGATAAAAATGAGAAATACTTTTCTGACAAGTGAGTATAGACAATAAGACAGCCATCGCAGCAGGTGAAGCTTTTCTGCCAAACACTAATAACAGATATGCTGGTTGGATTTACTGCAAAATAACCCCAAGTTCATATTTTGAAACTTTTTTTCAGCATGCTTCGTGCAGATTCCCTGCATGGTCAACTGCCACTTTGTTGGCTCTCTGTGTTTGTTTTGGTCTCCTTTTCTGTCAATCCAAATCTCTTTCTATACCCACAATATTAACTCCTGTATTTGTTCCATTTATGTACCATTCTACCAATCTGCAATGTCTTCTCAACTTCCCCATTCCATATTTATCCTTCAAGATTCAGATGAAAAGTTACCTCCTCCAGGACATCCTTCTGTATTCATTATGTTGATAATACATTGGGTTCACAATACTTATTATGCCTTGTTATAGGTACTGCCTCTGCTGCTACAGCAGGTCATACTCTAGCCACACATTCTCATTCTATGAAATTCTTCTCCATATCTTTCCATAAATTCTCTCTAGTAGATCCACCCAACATGCTGATGACTCTAACCTGGTTCATTTAATATTTCATGGATACTGGTATAATGCATGGGCTTTCCATCTGTTATCCTTCCCTCCTGTATATCACCAACCCCCCTCTTTTACCAATCATACATAGAGCCTTGATATTTTTATAGCACTTCTGGTGCACAAAATCGCCCTTGGTAATATGTCATGGTCTATTTATGTTTGTCATGTGTCTTTCAATTGTCTTTTGGGGTCACCTATAACTTGAATCCTTTATAGACCATGATGTTATATGATTTACTGCCATATAGAATTAACTAGAAATTATTGGTACTTAAAAGATCAGTTTTGGTAGCTTGAGATCATTCAAAGTCCTACAAAAATCTACATAATCTAGTCTAACCTCTTTTTCCCACTGTTCAATTATGGGCTCAGCTCATTTTCATCAATAGTTATAGTACAACATATAGGTACAGACAGACTAAATCAATAGATTATCCATCCAAATGCATGCCAAAATCTAGATAATATGCATTGCTGAACCACTCTTTCTTCTGTTTGGGTTGGTAGGTCAATTTTCTTTAAGTGCTGATAGACTGTATTCATTAGCCCTGTCCAGTTCATTCCTAATATCAGCATCTTCCCCAAACTTCTTCAGTGAATTTGCATTTTCTATTGTTGATAATCTGTTTTGTACTGTCTGTATGTGCTTTCTCCCTCAATTCTATGTCTTCCAAATTGTATTATTTCTTTAATGCAATCAACAATAATGCTGTCCATGGTGTCTGTGCTTCTTCCCATCCTCCCCCCTCCCCCAAAAAAAGCGGTCAAATAGCTTTGAAAAACAAACAAAAGGGGATAAAGTAAATAAAAATTATTTTAATTTAGCACAATTCTCAGTCATTCTAAGGCTGACTTTATGTATCTACCCATGATAATCTCACCTCTCAGGTGCTTCAATGGACTAAACCCTAGTTCTAATAGCTTGATTATATGATATACCCCAAGAACAACAAAACCAAACAAACCAGAAACCAATGCTTCTTAGAAAAGCATTTAGAGCAGTGGGTGTAACAAAGCAAAATCTTAGAGGTATTATCTTGAAATATACATGCCCATATTTTCCCATGCTATGTCATCCTATCATTACAGATTTATGTTTCTTAGATTTGTGGATTTTTCTATTTAATTTTTAGATACTTGGGCTCTCTTTTACAGGTGTGCCCTTTTAGAGAAGTCTCTGTAAGTCTCTAGTGTGTGTTTTGGATTCTAATGCTTACTTTGGGTTTATTTTTTATTTTTGTTTGAGGTTTTTTGTTGTTATTTTTGTTTGTTTGCGAAGGGAGGTAGGTTTGGTGGATGGGTGAGAGGACTGTTCCTTTGTATTAATACAATGTTTTTCTTCTCCTCCATGAATTTACTATCATTCTTTGACATAAACCTGCTCCCAATACAAAAGCAGTAAGCAGCCATCTGACTTCTAAAGCTAAATGCTTGAATATGGGCTAGAAGGAATCCCAGAAGACAGAACTGATAACCACCCCCACCTAGAGAAATTGTAGGATAAGCTTAAATTAAATGGAATGTACTTGGTAAAGGCAGAGGTAAGCTACAGAACTTAGGAAGATAAAGTCAATCTTCCAATGGAAGCTTGGAAATAGCTTGGCCCAGGATTACTGTAAGTTTAAGTTATATCCTTATACTCCAAGGTTCATAAGGCTGAAACATGTGCACAAAGCTATCATCAAAATACTGCACATGAACTGTGATCCCTGGTACCCAAGCTAAGAGACCTAAGACGTGCAATCTAGTCCAGGGCTACACAGAACTGCTTTTACATTCTAAAAAGCAACATTCAAACCAAATCCAAGGAGAACTAGAATTCATTTATTCACCTACCAAACATTTATTATGTACCTACCAGGTGCAGAACACTTCACCCGATGTTCCTGGACCTATGAATTTTAGAAATTATACAGTCCCTGTCCTTATGTAATTTTAGAAATTATACAGTCCCAGTCCCTGTCCCAGTCCCATGTCCTATAATTTAGAAATTATACAGTCCCACAGAATCCTAGGATTTAGAACTGAAAGAGACCTTGGAAAGAATCCAGGCCAATCCTTCATTTTACAATTATGAAATCAGAGACCCAGAGAAATTAAATGACCTACTCACATTCACACAAGAAACAAAACTTGGATTCGAACCTAAGTCTTTTGACTCTAAGTTCACTTCATTCCAATAGAATACACTAATGACTTAAATCATAAACCAAGTGTACTATGGTATCTCTGGTGAACCTGAAGGGTCAGAGCTATCCCCTGGTCCTATATCAACTTAAATCCATGTTCCAATCCTTATATCCTCTGAAGATAGAACCAGAGTATCTTATCAAATTTCTCAACAGACAGCCTTCCAAGCATATTTAGGCACCAGAGACTCCAACCAGTCCACAGGTTCTATAAAGACATGTTTTTAACTTCTACTTATGTTCTTAATAGTTTGGAAGCATTTGTCAGTCAAAATTAAATTATAGGCAGCCCATTTATGGAATAACTGATTAGCCAACCTAATTAGCATGGATCACAAAATCTTTCCTTGAAGCTATTGGGTTTCTAAAGAAGTTCAACACTTTCCTCACCATTCCAATATGAACACCAGATCACAGTCCTTATAAGATGAAAATTCAACAAGCTTTAAGCTTTAACACCTTAAAACTGAACTAAGACTTTTAGGACACCCTCTATGTTAACCATTCATAGCTCACCTCCCACCAGCACCTATATCACAAGCAAAACCCTTTACTAGGAGGTATCTCTATGTCATCAAAGGGAACATAGGAAGAAAGTAAAGAGTGGTACTTAAGATCCTCATTTGTGGAGAGAGAAAGGCAAAATATACCTCGGGACTCATCAACAGCACTGTCTGATAGCAAACAGAATAAGAAATCTCACTTAAGAGCTAAGCAGAAGTATTCAGACTCGTCTTTCCTCATCATCAATAATCTATTTTCTTGAGCGTCTAAGTACATAGAACTCTATTGGGCTCCTAGGGAAACTAAATAGAGGCTAATCAAAAAACATGTTGGGTTCCACACTTTACAGAATGTCTCAGAGGGAAAAAGCCAGAATCATCAGACTCCATGGAAGCGTGATTTATATAAGAGCTACATTTCCACGGAGTTTATGGATTTCCAGACAAAAAGGGGATATTATGGATCCTGAGAGTTCTGTTAACAAGAGATTACTGAATTTTTCCCCTGATGGTATTAATATAGTATTATATTTTATGTTGGGGGCAGCTAGGTGGCACAGTGGCTAGAGTACCAGGCTTGGAATCAGGATGACTCCCTTCCTGATTTAAATCTGACCTCAAACACTTAACTTAGCAAGTCACTTAACCCTGTTTGCCTCAGTTTCTTCATCTGTAAAACGAGCTGGAAAAGGAAATGGCAAACCACTCGGTATCTTTGCCAAGAAAACCCTAAATAGGAACACAAAGAGTTAGACACAATTGAAAAATAACTGAACAACAGATACTTTATGTTCCAACTTACAAAATCCACAGACGGTAATATTTTAAAATAGTTCAATTTTGTTAGGTATTCTTAACCTTTTTTAAAAACAGTTGCTAAGTTAACTCACTAATACATGTGGTTTACACTAATAGCCCCAGATGTACTATAATGGAAGAAGCAGTGAATTTGTAGTAAGAGGACCCAAGTTCAAGTTCTGATTTGGATGTTTACTAGCTGTATAACTTTGGGCCCTGTAATATCTAAATCTGTTTCCTTATCCATAAAGTGGTGATGATAAATGCATAAACTACTTCCTTCACAAAGCTGTTGTGAAGATCAAATGAGATCATGAATATAAAGTAACCTGTAAATTAATTCTAAAGCACTATGTAAATGTTAGTCATCAGCATCATCATTATTAATAGAGTTCATGGTGTTTAACACAGTGCCTGGCACATAGAAGGTGCTTTAAAATGCTTCCCTCCTTCCCCTTCATGGACATTCTAAGAAGTCAGCCTAGCAATCCTCACAAGCAGGTGCAAGTGGATGAAGCATATCTACTGCAGAGATTGTGACATGGGCAGAGTTCAGTCATCTTTGCCTGCATTGTAACTAGTAATACCTAACAATAGTAGTTAACATTTATGTAATGGTTTAATGTTCACAAAGCACTCTATATAAAGTATCTCATCTCATCTTCTCAAAAACACTGTGATGTAGGTGCTATTATTTCCATTTTATAGATAAGACTGTAGGAGGTTAAGTAATTTGCCCAGAATTACATAGTAAGTATAGGAATCAGAATTTGAACTCAGAGCTTCCAGATTTCAAGTCTAGCATTCTATCTACTTTACCATCTACTATATTGTACATCGATAATAAGATGGACCCAGGAATGAACAAGAGGAAAGTGGGCTGGATCACACTGAAGAAACTAGGCAGTACCTTCAACAATGCCAGCCTGCTCCGTTACAAAAAGTCCATTGATTTAGCACCAGTATTTTCCCAGCAATACCATACAACTTGGGACCATGGAACACAGTCACAAGAGTTAAAATTAGAGGTGACTCAAAAGATGACAGAAAGGCACATGGTAAGTCTAGGTAGGCTGATTCATGTTGCAATAAATTACTTTTGTTCTGCCATTGGACTTCGATGACTCAGAAAGAAAAGTGAGGCTGATGACTTGCACAGCTCTACCTCACTTAAATCCAATTCACAAGCAAGTCAAGACATCACCTGTGATGTCTTTAGCCTCTGCAAAAACAAAGGATGAAGAACAATGACTTGGACACGAAAATTGTCATTAACTATCTCAAGGAGATATCTGACCAAGAAAAGGAAGTGGTCTGGTCATGTAGCAAGAGAAAGAAAGTGACTTAGTGATTTGCTGTGTGTATCCATGAAATACTAAAAGAATCCAAGGAAAACCCCAGATATATTGGCTGGCTCATTTATGGATTCTGCATGAAAAGATCTGGGTAAGAATCCCACAGAATGAAAAGGACTGCGTGAAGTTATAACCCATACTAGGAGAGTATCCACATCACTGAGAGCACACCCCCATCCATGTCACCAAAATACTCATTTGAACCTGAAACAGATGATTAATTATTAACTGAGAAAAGTTTAAGCCACCTTCATTTCTCTGGCATCTATATCTTTTATCTCTGTAGCTCTCTTGGTCAGTGAGGAAGTATAATAAACAGCATAGTAGACTATTATATAGTCTTCAACTGAATTAGATTGAGAGCTTCTTAAGGGTCTATAATATATCTGCACATTTCCCAACGGCCTGGTTTCAATGGGCAATTGATAAACCCCTGCCACCAAGGATGATCTCTCCATTTCCCTGGGGGCTCTTCACATGTGAATTTGTTTGCCAAGTTCCTTTTTTGTGAGACCAGGTATTGTAAGACAGAAATTATTTCTTTAAATTAGAAGCACAGCTGATGGCAGTTGAAGAAAACAATTAAAACATCCCTGAAGAAATTTTCCAAAGAGGGAAAACAATGAATAAAATTACCTTTTTTTTAGACATATGCTTTATGGAGCTGTAGTTCAATTGTTGTTATGCTACTTATGTTCTTAACAATTTGGAACTATTTGTCAGTCAAAATTAAATTATAGGCAGTCCATTTATGGAATAACTAATTAGTCAACCTTATCAGCATGAATCACAAAATGTCTCCTTAAAGCTTTTGGGTTTCTAAAGGAGTTTAATACTTCCTTAATATTCCTTCTTCCTTCCTCCAGTGTGAACATCAGATCACAGTAATCATAAGACCATAACTCAACAAACATTTATTAAGCACCGACTATGGAGAGAACATCACACTAGGCACTGAGGAAGATGAAAAATATAGATAAAAATAGATAGATATATATGAAAATATAGATAAAAATATAGATAAATACGTAAATATATATAGATAAAAATATATATGAAAAATATAGATAAAAATATAGATAGAAAAATATAGATAAAATATAAAACATTAACAATCAGTTAAGGTTTGCAGAGTGTTTTACAGATACTTTGTTATACTCACCACTACCCTGGAAGTTAGATGCTATTATCTTCATTTCATACATGAAGAAACTAGGGAAGAAAGAGGTTAAGTGACCTACCCAGTTTCATACAAGTTCCTAAGTATCTAAGGCTCTGGCCTCAGGTCTTGAACTCAGATCTTGCTGACTTCAAGACCACCAGCACTCAATCTACAGTGCCCCCTGGACCTTGCAGTCCTCGAATCATGGGATCATAGATTAAGAGTTTAAAAGTATCTTAGAGGTTATCTAGTACAACCCCCTCATTATAAAGATAGAGAAACTGAGGTACAGAGACATTAAGCAGCTTGCCCAAGTTCAAACTGGCAGTAATTGGCAAAGATAAAATGTATACTCCAACTGTCTGACTCTAGAACTCTTTCAATAAATATCATATGGTAACTGAATTTGAGAATTACAAAACAAAGTGTAACATTAGTTCCCGGCGGGGGGCGGGGGACAGTTCTGTCATAGAAGGAAGGGAATGCTAGAGAAGACTAGATAAAATGATAAAATAACATTTGAATTAGACTTTAAAGGATGGGTTGGAATACAACAGACAAATAAGGGAAGGGAGGAAATTCTATAACAAGAGACAAATATCAGATGTGAGGAAAGGCACAGGATATGTTAGAAGGCACAGAGAAGTCCAGTAGATCATTTATTAAAGACATATATTATACCAAACAAACCCCACAATCTACTATAAAAGGTGACATCTTTAACTTACAAGGTAAGAGACTATACCTGTGAATTCATGGGTCTAGGGAACTTCCAAGTGAGGAAACTCTCTCCACTAATTCAAGTTGGAACCTTCTTTGTTATATATCATCTTAGTGAATAGCCTAGTGCACTGATAAGTTAAGTGATTTGTCCAAAGTCACAATGATGTAGAACTTGAACCCAGATCTTCTGGGCTTCAAAGCCAGGTCTCTATCCACTAGCCTATCCTGCCTCTAAATTTAGCATTGGGGCTTTACTAAATTCAATCAGAGTTTTACTAAGCAAAGCTGACTAGTGTTTTGAAGTTTGCCAAACACTAGGTGTATAGTATCTCATTTGAGCTTTATAATAACTCTATATGAGAGGTGTCAGTGTCTCATTTTAGAGCTGAGTAAAATGAGAATCAGAGTGCTAAAGATGTTATCCATTGTCACACTGATAGTATGTGCCAAGAGACAGGGTTTGGCACCTGCCTTTCAGACTTCCACTCCAGCACTATGTACTGTATCATGCTGCCCATTACTTTACTTAGGAAAGAGTTCAGTGGTGAGCTATGTGATAAACGTTTTATTTAGAGCCCATAAAAAGTTTATTTTTCATGGTCATCAAAACACTTCTTGCAGGCAATTTGAAGAGCCATTATGGTTCATCCATATGCCTCAGTGATTCTGACTTCCAATGATAGGCAAAGACTTGACCAGGGAAGGGTAAACTCAATAAATTGTCTCAATTATTAGCTGTCATCATAATAATTTACAGGCTATAGAATATACCTGGCTTGGGAATGAGCTCCAAACACACAAGAGGTAAAACCAAGGTCTAGGATGAGTCATTTCCCATCAGAATTCTAAGCATTTCTAGGCTAGTCTTTGATGACCATGGAAATAAGCTTTTTCTATGAGTTAAAAATAACATACACACAATATAGAATCATAGATCTAGAGCTGGAAGGACTCTTGAGGTCACCTTGTCTAACACTCCTCATTTTATAGATAAGAAAAACAAGAGAGGTGACATGCCCAAAGTCACAAAGGTAGTAACTGGCACTGTTTGGATTCAAATCCATGTCCACTTACTCAGAAATTATAGTGTCCTTTGAATTGTATCATGTACCATTTACCATTGGACCTCCATAGCTCAGGGTAAGCATAAGAAGATGAAGTTGACCATAGAATGCCAGGTTAATACAGGTGGTTGTGATTCTATTTCTATGGCAATCATTACCTTTCCTTAGTTGAGAGTAGGATGTCAGAAGAAAGAAAACTAGCAGTGACAACATTGAAATGTGAATCCTAGAGTCACGGATTTTGGAGCTAGAAATGATCTCAGGGTCATTAAGGTTAAGGTAAAGCATCCCAAGGGAGGACAGAAACAGAGGGAAAATGAGACATTTTATAGCTCTTAGCAATTTTAAATTATCAGGATCCCCCATCCCTGACCCCAAATTAAAAATCAAGATTGGTTTAGTGGCAAGACCTGACTCCTATTTGTGATGAACAGCATAAGTAAAGTAGAAAATAGTTAGAGAGAGAATGGATCAGTTTGAGTCCATGCAGCATGGAATATTGAGGAGTGAATGATAAGAGAGGAAGGGTATCCCAGTACACACCCTTAGAGACCATGGGGTTTTAATGGAAATGCAAATTTAAAGATCTTCCCTGCCCCTAGCTTAAGTGCTCCTGGAGCTTGTGGTGGGAGGCTTGTTTTTCAGGAAAGCCCACACCTTGATACTTTGTGATTGGGCAGTGGGTCAAGGAGGTTGTTACAGTCTCTGAGCCAAGAGAAGGCTATATAAGCCCTGAGGAGAGGCTTTGCTTTGGGGCTCACTTTGAGAAGTGTTGTGTGATTTGACCAGATGAGACTCTGGGAAGCCGTTGTTGAGAGCCCCCTGGCTTTGAAAACCCAGATGTTGATGCTTCCCTCTCTGGTAACTGTGATTTGGTATTGATATAATGGTAGGACAGTTTGGAAGCCTGTCTGTTTGATCTATAAGTTCTATAACTCTGAAGTTTGGGGTGCTGACCTTTTCCCCCTGAACTAGGTAATGTATGTTTGTTTGATTAAAGTAAGCTTATTAACCCATTCTGAATTGCTTTCCTTTTGAAAAGCAGATCTAAGAACCTATATTGGCAGCTACCCTGGGGATATTGGGGTGCTTGCTGCTACAAAATGGCGACGAGGGATGGGATCTGCTGAGTAAAAGGAAAGTATGGGGGCTGGGATAATTGTTTGTTTCCCAGTTGTGGTAGCTGTGATTCTGTGGAGCCATGGAGCAGGAGAGAAAGACCTGCATGCTGACTTCACTGAGCTGAGAGCAGGAATGGTGAGCTGCCTGCATGGAGACCTGTGGAGAAGCCTGGAGCTGCTGCCTTCTGCTGGAGGAGAAGGAACCCAGGAGTTTGGAGTTCAGCCACAGGACAAGATAAGGACTGTGTGGCAAAGCAGGGGCACTGAATGTGTTTCCTTGCTGCATCCCACAGTTTGGGACCCAGGGGGAGGATGGACTTGTGACTGGTGGGTGGGGTGAAGTGCCATGGACCCCAAGGACCCCACTTTGGTTTTGTTGCCTAGTCCCTTCTCTGGACTTGGAAGCAGGGGCTGGAGCAGTGCGAGGGGAAGGACACCCCCCCCCCCCCAAGAGAACTTTATGTGATAATGCTTTGTATTTTGTGAATTGATGTGATAATGCAATGTACTTTGTTTAAGACCCAGTGGCCACTTTGGTAACTTTAGATGTACCTTGAAAATATGACTTAAGAGATGGTTAGTGCTAATTGAAATGTAAATTGTCTATGCTATGGGCATACTTAGTAAGACTTTACTGAATAAGTGACTAATTGTACTTTGAGATATTGTTACAGATAAGAGACTAATTGAGCTAATCAAGACTTTGCCCCATGAGTGGAAGACTTGTACTTTGAAAACTGATATAACTGATTGAGTAAACTTAAGAGTGACTATTTTTTGATTTTACTGATAAGTGGACTGAGTTAACATTTGCCCCATGAGTGGAAGACTTGGACTATTGTATTTTGAGATTATATTGTGATTTTCTTATGTACCTGGAAGATGTGACCTAAGAGATGTTTAGTGCTAATTCAAATGTAAATTGTGTATGCTATGGGCAAGAAAGATCTTGGGGCCGAATGTAATGGAAATGCAAATTTAAAGATCTTCCCTGCCCCTAGCTTAAGTGCTCCTGGAGCTTGTGGTGGGAGGCTTGTTTTTCAGGAAAGCCCACACCTTGATACTTTGTGATTGGGCAGTGGGTCAAGGAGGTTGTTACAGTCTCTGAGCCAAGAGAAGGCTATATAAGCCCTGAGGAGAGGCTTTGCTTTGGGGCTCACTTTGAGAAGTGTTGTGTGATTTGACCAGATGAGACTCTGGGAAGCCGTTGTTGAGAGCCCCCCGGCTTTGAAAACCCAGATGTTGATGCTTCCCTCTCTGGTAACTGTGATTTGGTATTGATATAATGGTAGGACAGTTTGGAAGCCTGTCTGTTTGATCTATAAGTTCTATAACTCTGAAGTTTGGGGTGCTGACCTTTTCCCCCTGAACTAGGTAATGTATGTTTGTTTGATTAAAGTAAGCTTGTTAACCCATTCTGAATTGCTTTCCTTTTGAAAAGCAGATCTAAGAACCTATATTGGCAGCTACCCTGGGGATATTGGGGTGCTTGCTGCTACAGGGGTATGGGCTCTTGGGTCAGGATGATATAGATGACCCCCTGCCTATGTAGTTTTGCTGGAAAGGTTACAGTTCCATGTCTTCATTGCCAATACCCATGAAATGATATCAGCATTTTGAAAGCTATGATTATGAAGCCCTGGTCAATGTCAATATCTGTTTGGCAGAGTTCTGAGCCACAGTGGTCATTGTTTGGGAAAAGAAAGCACTTGGGAAAAAGTCAATCAAACCAGAGTATGTGTTGTGGTTGTCAGAAGGGGGTGGATGATGTGTCAATCTAATTAACCCCTACCTAAGTAGAAATTCCTTTCTGCAATATCCCTGACAAGTGGTCACCCGGGCTCTGCCAAAAGACCTTCCACTGCAGAGAATTCATTATGACCAAATGTCATTTATATCAAGCTAAAAAAAATGCCTCTCCACAATTTTCATCTTTTGTTCCTAGTTCTCTTCTCTGAAGCCAAGCAAAACATGCCATATCCATCTTCTATGAGATAATCATTCAAATATTTGAGTATCATGACCCACCTAAATCTTCTCTTCTCCAGAGTAAAACTTTCCATTTTTTTCAGTCAATCTTAGTATGGCTTGGTTTCAAGTTCCCTCACCACCCTCATCTTCTGAATGTGCTCCAATTTATCAATGCTTTGCCTAACACACTCTACCCAGAACTAAACACAGTAGTCAAGATATGGTCTGGGCCAAAAATAGGGCTGAGCAAACTATCACCTCCTACATTCTTGACATGATGCTTCTGCCAATAAGTCAACAAGAATCTATTATGCACTTACTATGTGTTGGGCACTGGGTTAAGTGCCTCTGTTTAAGCAGACAAACCTCATAGGAGGTTTTTGGTGGCTGAGCCATAACGTTGTTTTATATTAAACTTTGATTCCACTAAAATCCCTAGAAATTGGGTGAACTTCGGGGATCATCTTCTACCTCCTTATTTTATAGAGAAGAAAGACAGATCAGTCATGTGACTTGTCCTTAGTTACACACCAGTCAGCTGTAGAATTGACTCTACTGTAGAACTCAAGTCTCTTTCTATGATGGTAACTGTCTTCTCTGGTTATACCTTCTCTAATTAGACCCAGTGACTTGGAATTTTGAAAGCTTTTAGAAAGAGAATAGATCATCCTTGTACTCTATTTTTCCCATTTCAAAATAGACATGCTCCCTTAAAATTTGCTAAAGAAAAAAAAACCGTATTACTCTAACAACCACACCAATAATAATAGCGTTTATAACACTTTAAGGTTTGAAAAGTGTTTTACATAGATTATCTCATTATATCTTTACAACAACCCTATGAAGCAGATGATGTTATTAGTCTAATTATGTTGACTTGCCCAGGGTCGTAGATAGCAAGCATCTGAAGCAGAATTTGAACTCATCTTCCTGACTCCAAGTCCGGTACTCAATCCACTGAACCACCTGGCTGCCAAGGACAAGCTCTTTGACTGAAAGGGATGACTTTAGCTTACCACAGCAGTCACATAACTTACAAAGAAGTAGATATTTCTAGGTCACAAATATTAATGTTGATATTTCCTTTTCCTTCTCACATACTAAATATTAAAGTAATCATGAAAGATAGCTCTATAATAGTCATTAGGAGGCAGTTAATAGTCTCTTTTTTAATATCCACATCATGGATAGCAATCCTCACACCACCAGAGCATCCTTTGAACCTTGGGCTAGATAAAGTATGGAACTGACCCCATATGACATTTTCAATGTTAAGGTAGCTTTTTAAAATTATTTTTCTCTAAGTATACTAACCTTGTTTGTTTGTTTGTTTTTTGCTTTACTAATTACAGAAATAGTTGTCTTTGATTCATTCTACCTGTCACTGTCATTCAAGCAAAAATAAATTTATTTTCCTCAAAAGTAGCTTGCACTAAGCTGACTGAACCAGCACTGTCATCACCATCAATGTCTAGTGGACAAACATCCTCAACATTCTTCCAAGACCTCAGCACTCATGGAACACATGGCTGACTTCTGAACAAGGTGATATCAGTATTTAAAGCCTAATCCTAGTCATGAAAGGTCATTCTACAGAAGAAGGAACCTAGGGAAGAGGAAAAACTGGGGAGAATGAAGTTCTCAGAATCATGTGGTAATTCCATACAGAATTCAGAATTATCATGCAAGATTGCACCTAAGAGGGGCGGCTAGGTGGCGCAGTGAGTAGAGCGTCGGCCCTGGAGTCAGAAGGACCTGAGTTTGGATCCAGCCTCAGACACTTAACACACACAAACAAAAACCTAGCCGTGTAACCTTGGGCAAGTTACTTAACCCCAATTGCCCTCCAAAAAGCAAAAAAAAAAAATTGCACCTAAGGAAATTCCTTAACATAAAATGCCATGAAAATAAGTCAGAGCCATGTGCTAGAAACCTCACGTGAATAAAGACAGAAAAATAAAATGATTTTTTTTTCATGTGATGTATGAGACAGATATAGCATAGTGGAAAGATCAATGACCTCAGGGCATTTGACACAGTTGATCACCCTTTCCTGGATATTGTCCCTGCTCTTGGTTTTAATGACATTCCTCTCTCTGTTCACCTGCCTATCTGACTTCTTATAAGTGTCCTTTGCTGGATCATCATGTATATCACAGTCCCTAGCTCACTCCTCTCCAGGCTGCACTCCTTAATCCTCTGGCTCTTTTTACTACAATGTCCTAGAAATCTCTTCATCCCCAAGCTCATTTCACCCCTGGAATTCACATACTAGAAGTATCCTCCACCTTGCAGTCTCTCTCTCTCTGATTGGCTGGCTCCTCCAAGAACCATTTTAAGGAGAAGTTCCAGGTCAGCCATGTCTTCAAATTCCTCTTCAGGCTGTACTCCTGATTCTTCTAGTCTCTCCAATGTCTCTCAGCACCAAGCATCTTCATTAGTTCACACCCTCCTTCCCTTTTCAGCTCCCTTTTATGCTTTGTCTTCTCCCATTACAATGTAAGCTCCATGTGAGTATTATTTCATCTTTGTTTTGTATTTCCAACACTTACACAGTGCCTGTCATACTGTATGCACTTAATAAATGCATGTTTACTTGACCCTGACTGTGGATGTACCCCTGGGCCCCCTTCCATTCTCTGTACTCTCACTTTGTGATCTCATACATTTATGATCCCATAAATTTGTCATCTCCATTTAGAAGATTCCTAGATCTAAATATCTGATATTATTTTCTCTCCTCATATGCGCTAGTCTCTCTCCAGTCCTGTATCATCAACTGTGTATTAGGCAGTTCAGACTGAATGATCTATAAGTATTTCAAACTTAACATAACCAAAGTAGAATTCGTGATATTTTCCTCAAAACCCACTATTTATATCAACTTCCCTATTACTATTATTGGCATTCCATCCTCCTAATCACCCAGGTTTACAAACTCAGTGTCATCATCAATTCCCCCTCACCCAAATCAGTTGCAAAACATTTTAAATTTACTTTTAATTGTTATTTTAAAGCACAGAAATTTGTTATTCCTTTATTTTAGTTCCAAATTCCCTCCCTTCCCCTACACCTTCCCTCATTCAATAAGATGGAAAGAGAAACAAAACCTATTACAAATATGTATAGTTCAAAACAAATGTCTACATTAGCTTTTTCCCATCCCTTCTCCCCCTAAAAACAATCAAGAAAAAGAAAGACATATATATATATATATATATATATATATATATGCTTTAATCCACACTCTGAGTCCATCAGTTTTCTACCTGGAAGTGGATAGCATATATCATCCAGAATCCTTTGGAAATATGGCCAGTCATTATGGTGATCACAGTTACTAAGTCTTTTAAAGTTTATTAGCTTTGTAATATTGTTTTTACTGTGTAAATTGTTTCCCTTAGCATCAGTTCATATATGCCCTCCACATCATCCCTTGCATCTATTCCCATCTCTCCACTAACAGAGCCACCACCCTAGAGCCTTATCACCTCTTAAAATCAGTTCAAATCCTACCTTTTTCAGGAGACCTTTCCAGACTGCTCCCTGTTGTTAATACCTCCCCTCTGAGATTGCCTTCTGCTTCACTGGATATGTCTTCTATGTAGTTTTTTTTTTATATTATCCCTCTTAAACTATGTGCTCCTTGAGAGTAGGGATTGTGTTTTTGCCTTCTTTTAGCCCCAGTATTACAGTGCCCTTTACCTAGTAAGCCATTAATAAATGCATATTTACTGCTCATTCACTGACCCTGGCCTATATTATTGGAAGAGCCTAATTGGTCTCTCTATATCATCTCTCTCTATTCCAATCCATTCTCTGAACAACTGACAGTTATTTTCCTAAAGTATAGATCTGACCATGTCACTCCCCAACTCAATAAATTTAAGTCAACATGAACTCCTCTTCTGCGTATCCAGAACTGTCCACAATGTGGTCTGAAGTTTTCTTTCCAGCCTTTTTACCCATTATCCTGCTTCACACTCCCCAAGATCTAGCTAAACTTACCTTGTTATTGTTCTTCTTATAGACCACATCCTCTTCTGTTCTCTGTGCCTATGAACAAAGAAGACCCCATGCCTGGAGCTGACTCCTCACTTCTGTCTCTTAGAATCCCTAGAATACCTACCTTCCTTCAAGATCCACATACCATCCTCTACATGAAGCCTTACCTGAACCTCCTTCCTGCTGGAGCTTACCCATGCTCACCTTCTTACTCCCACAACTGCCCCCTAAAAGGTTACCTTTAATCTATATTACATATGCCTAAAGATTCATCATTGTCCTTCATTGTGCCAGCCTCCTATATCCCCTGGACTTCTTTTCCCCTGACCATTCATAGAGCACACTATGTCAGACTTTCTCTTTTTCAAGTTAAAATAAGCCTGCAATAAAGACCCACTGTGTTTAGCATTCATTGACCAATTTGCTTATTTTTCTGAAAGCCTCTAAAGTCCCATGGTGGCTTCAGTGGACTAGGACAGTGATTATTTTCTTTCTGGTTTGATTGTTATTATAATCTGTGTTTTGTGGGGAGCTTTCAGGTATGGCCACCTTTATTTCATGTTTCTATTTCTTAGCCCAGTAGAACAGAAAACAGAAAATGGCTCAGAATAGAGAGAGTAGTGATGGGAGCTATAGTAGCACTGATATTAATGTGTCAAACCTACCCACTTTGTTTTTAAAGATAAAAATAGAAGTATGTTATCTGGTACAACAAAGGTAGTCAATGGAGGTATTTGATGGCAAATTTTTCCATTTTCCAAGATTACCATGAATGCCTAGGGTACCTGCATACCCCTGGAATCCCTGCTCCTAGGAGAAACTGAGGCTGGTGGATTACCTGAGCTCGGGAATTGTGAGCTACAGGGTGTTAAGTCAATTAGGTCTGGCGCCAGTATGGCGATTCCCCAAGGTGGCAGGGGAGAGAAGGGATCAGGTTGCCAATAGAAGGAAGGGGTGGGCCAGTTTGTGTCAGAAACTACAGAGGTCAAATTGGACATGTGACACATGCTACATGTGTCAGCAGTGGGATAGGGACTATAAGTGTCAGCCCACACAAGACAGAGAGACCCAGTCTCCCTGCTCCCACCAACCCCTCCCTACAAAAAAATCAACCTAAAACATGGTATACAGCAAAAGGATGCCAAAGTGAACCAGCAGATGCAGGCATCAGCCTCCTCGTGAGCAAATTTGCATTCTACTTCTGTAGGAAGGGAACTGTAAATAGCTGCTTAGCTGGAACAAACCTAGACAAAAGGGCTAATGAAAGCCAAGGGAACAGCTACTCTTGATATCCTTAAAGTCTTCTTTTGTGAACTAATAAAAACAAATCTCATCCACGTTCAGCTTCTCTCATCTGAAATGACTTATCTAAGTAAAGCCTTTTAGTCACTGATAATAAGATGTAAAATAAAGTACTTGTGAGCCAAGACAATAAATAGACAGTCACTGTCTGAGTTTAGGCTGAGTTTAGCCACAGACATCTATTTTTAAAACTGACCCAATTAATTGGTCTATAGAATGTGACAAGAAAAGAAACACAGGTGAGACTACAGACAAATGCACTGCTGACTGAAGGCACAGGATAGTCACAGCAGGTCTGCAGAAGTTTATATAATGACTTAAAACTGGCAAACAAGCGAGGGAAAATACGGGGAGGGAAAAACCACTCTATCCTGGTAGCCCAGAAGAGGTAGATTTGGAATCCATGAGAGGAAGCTCAGGCACCAGATAGTCCAACCACTTCATTTTACAGATAATAGACCAAGAAAAGTGAAATGGCTTGTCTAATGTCACACAGGTAGAAAGCAGCAGAGGTGAAATTCGAACCTGTTGCCCTCTTAATCCAAATCTATTGCTCTTTTCTTTTTTTTTTAATTAATTTCCTTCCTTTCTTTCTTTTTTGCCTTTTTTTTTTTTGCTTTTTTGGGGAGGGCAATTGGGGTTAAATGACTTGCCCAAGGTCACACGGCTAGTTTTTGTGTTAAGTGTCTGAGGTCAAATTTGAACTCAGGTCCTCCTGACTCCAGGGCTGGTGCTCTATTCACTGCACCATCCAGCCACCCCTATTGCTCTTTTCTATTAGCTTTGCAGATGGGTTCTGGATGATGGTATGTTGTTGAGGTTATTTTTTCTCATTTTTAAAAAAATTTGCATATTTTCATTTATATTCTCATTTAGTAAATCAGATTCTAGTCTCAGATTTTTTTTTAAGCATGTATGTACAGAGCCACTGAACTTTGTACTTTTTTCATAAAAGTTAATGTCATCTAAATGGCAAATAGATCAAGGATAAAGGAGTCATTTTTTTTTTCATTAAATTAGGTCATTCTGAGATGCAGACAAAATAAACTAAATGCTAGATTCACCTTTGTAGGACAGATAGATAGTGTGAGAAGAGCTTGATTGTGACCTTAGCTTGAAAGAATGAAAGGTACTTCTCTTGCAAAAAGCAAAAAAAACTGATTCTGAAAATTGAATTTCCAGCAATAGCAGAAAGTATAACTGAACCAAAGAATAAATGCCCAAATGGGGTGCCAAAGTACATAGCTAATAAGAAAATTTCTAAAAAGCTTTTTCATGAGAGAACTGCAAGGTGATTTTTTATTAAGAGCATAAAACTGCTTTTTTATCCAGCAAGCATGAATTGAATACTACAGTAAATAAAAAGGGACATATATAAATATATATAATATGTTTGTAAACTTGTGTGCTTGCATATGCCATAGGCACATATCTCATTGTAAGAAAAACACCCCTGTCAATATTTATATCTGCCTTCCAAATATTCATATTACCCTCTTTGCAGAAGAATAGAGTGACTAGGAAGCTTATTTCACAGTCCTATAGAAGTTATAAAATATGATCATCATGTATTTTGCTCACAGAATCATAGGAAGATAGATCTCGTGCTGGAAAGATGTTATTAGATGTTATCTAACCTGACCCCCTAGTTTTGCAGATGAACAACTGAAAGACCCAGAGAAGATAAATTTCTTGAGTGGGATCACAAAGGCAGTAAGAGGAAGATAATTTTGCTTAAGGTGAATATACTATAATGGTTTCTTCTATACCCACACTACCCCATCCATTTCCATTCTGGCCTTTTGTAGAGGTGGGGGAGGAGTAAGGAGGAAAGGATGTAAAGAAAAGAGATGAGAGAATAATGAAGAGAAAAGAGGGGGACAAAAGAGGTAACAGTGACAAAGGGAAGTAGATTTAAATTTGTCCGCCAAACCAAAGAATCGAAATAGGAGGGGATCTCTCCTCCAGTCTGACTCACTGAAGCCCTTTATTTCCTACTGACTTGTTTCCCTTCCATTTTTGTTCACCCACATTTTCCTCCATTGCAAAGTTGTTTGCTCTGATGAAGAAATAGAGGCTGATGGAGATTGAATGACTTACCCAGGATCACACAGCAAGTGACCGTGACCGTCTAAGACAGAAATGGAATAGAGGCCGACCTGCCTAGGTTCCACCAATGACCAACCCTACTTTAATACCAGCACCTTACTCCATTGAACCTACTAAGAGATCAAAGAACTGTATTCTCAGAGATCAAATGCTTAAAATGTCTACCCTCCATGTGAACATCAATCTTCATTAAAGTAACAACATATATTAGGTAGCTAAAGCCTTTAAGAGAGAAATCTACACGGATAACCTTATCTAAAGCAAGATTTTAAAAAGTAAAATATCGGTACTTGGAATTTGTTACTTTGCTTACTCTTAATTTTTACTAGTAATCAGTTGGTCCTTAACTTCTATCTCAATTCCTTCACAAAGTATTTTGATGATCTTAGACAAGATATTTATTCTGTCCTCAGCTATAAAATAAGGGATAGGGATGAGATGACCTCCAAGTTTCTCTTCATTACCAAAGTTCTATCATTCTAACCCTCTAATATTCACCCAGATAAAAATAACTCACATTAAAATATCCTTTGGTATCCAAAGCCCAAGGGTGATGTCTGCCACTGTTGTTGTCCATTCTCCAAGAGGACCAAAATGACATCACTATATTGGGGTCATGGTATAGTGCATTGACTCGTGGCTGAAGGGCTACATGTACAGTGGTAACCAAAACTCAGGCAGAAGCAGCTATTCTTGAAGAGCCTCTACAGCCAATGTGTTGAAAATTATTGATAGCCAGGACTCTTTTTCTTTCAGCTTTTGCTCATCTCTCGTTAAACAGGTAAATTCAAGTAAGGCCTCAAACTGGTTTTCTGCTTTGCAGGAAGGAATGAGAGGAGGAAAGGAAGTAGGGAAGGAAAGACGAAGAAATGAGGGAAGGAAAGAAGGAAATAGGGAGGGTAGGAGGAAGGGAAAGCAAGAAGGAAGGAACAAACGAAGGAAGGAAGGGAGAAAGGGAGGGGAGAGAAAGAAGTCTTGGATCTCTTTCTCCACCTGAGATCCTGTGATTGATAATTTATATCCAACCAGGATATGATTGCCTAAGGAACTGGGCTTCTATCATAGGCAATGCTTATTCTCCTTTTCCTATGTATAGGTGTAATGGAAATGCAAATTTAAAGATCTTCCCTGCCCCTAGCTTAAGTGCACCTGGAGCCTGTGGTGGGAGGCTTGTTTTTCAGGAAAACCCCACACCTTGATACTTTGTGATTGGGCAGTGGGTCCAGAAGGTTGTTACATTCTCTGAGCCAGGAGAAGGCCATATAAACCCTGAGGAGAGGCTTTGCTTTGGGGCTCACTTTGAGAAGTGTTGTGTGATTTGACCAGATGAGACTCTGGGAAGTCGTTGTTGAGAGCCCCCCGGCTTTGAAAACCCAGATGTTGATGCTTCCCTCTCTGGTAACTGTGATTTGGTATTGATATAATGGTTGGACAGTTTGGAAGCCTGTCTGTTTGATCTGTAAGTTCTGTAACTCTGAAGTTCGGGGTGCTGACCTTTTCCCCCTGAACTAGGTAATCTGTTTGTTTGATTAAAGTAAGCTTGTTAACCCATTTTGAGTTGCTTTCCTTTTGAAAAGCAGATCGAAGAACCTGTGTTGGCAGCTACCCTGGGGATATTGGGGTGCTTGCTGCTACAATAGGATGTGCAAAGGGTCTTGGAGGTTATCTCATCTCATCCCCTCATTTCATAAATGATAGAACTGTTTAAGTGGTGCAGACTCCTACATGTTTTGAACCAGGATTCAAACTCTGACCCTGGGAAACTGAAGTCACTGCTCTTTTCACTATATCCAGGAATCAGTAAGATGCCCAGGAAGGGAAATACAGGAAGCATTTAATGAATGCTGGTTGACTAACTACCCCACAGCTGTCTCCTTAACAGTCCCCACTTTCCTCCTGCCTACCTTATAAGTAGTTAACACTGAAAGGATTAGCTTAATGAAAATATCTGTTTCATAACCGTTGGGGCAGTTAGCAATAATTTCCAAGGGGTTTCTTACTTCATTCATCATTCATTTACTCATTCAACCACCTTCAGAGCCCACTACAACTAACTAGAACATCCAGCTAGGGGCTAAGGCAAACAATGCATGTTTTTTCCGTAATGGGTGGAAACAAAGCCATGGTCCTTTCTCATCATTTTAAATTTGAACAGCCTGATTGGTTTGTTGTTTTTTTTTTTTTACCACAATTGCAGCATTTCATTTGCACCTTGCTTTTGCTGCATGAGTGTAAGGTGTTGAGATATGGTTCTTAGTCAATAGCATTGGGACAGCATTCATGATTTGAGTAAGAGAGTGAGACACCCCTGCTCAAAACTATCTCCTCTCCCAGTTCTCATTGTTGCCTAAAATGTCACCATTAGAAATTCATTCCTTTCAGTCAAAAATGTTCCCCTGTTCAGATAAAATGTAAAAAGCAAATTCTCATTGAAAGATTAATCTGTCCTAGTAATCGTTAACACCTTAGTGTGAATTAAGCCATCTCCCACAGGCCTCCTAGCTGACCCCTGGTTCCCATGAACTCTGCCAGGCTAATTTCATATTATCACCTTTCACACATCCTCTCTTCCAGTCCGGCCAGGACTCTCACACACAGCAACCTACCTCCATGATTTTGCACAGGTCTAGAACACATTCCCTCTGCACCTCTACCTGGAAGAAGCACCTTGCTTCCTTCAGAATACAGGAGCCACTTCCTATAAGAAGCCTTTGCTAGCCCTCCCCTCCCCCGTAAATAATCATAATCATAGCTTGCATTCATACATCCCTTACTATGCACCAGACACTGGGCTCAGCACTTTACAAATATCATCTTGTCTGATCCTCACAACAACCCGGGAGGGCGGTACCATTATCATCTCCATTTTACAGTTGAGAAAACTGAGGCAAACAGATGTTAAGTGACTTCCCTAGGATCATATAGCTACCAAACATCTAAGGCTGGATTTGAACTCAGGTCTTCCATGTTCCTGACCTGGCATTCTATCCATTGCACTGCCTAGATATCTAAGGACTAGCTGTCCCATTTGCTAGCATTCTCTTTATCTTGAAAGTACTTTGTAATGGTTGTGCCCCACCCCCACCCCACATCAATAGCAACACTTATAATAACAGCTAGCATTTATATAGGACTAATTTTTTATCTGCTAAGTGCTTAACACAGTTATTTCCATAGAATATAAGCTTCTTGAGGCCATGGACTGTATTGTTTCCATATCCTCAGCACCTAGCATGCAGCAAATACTTTAATATAATTTATCAAAGTAACAGGATCATAGATTCAGAGCTAGAAGGTCTTTTAGGGGATCCCATTTCCAACTTCCTCGTTTTACAAATGAGGTAACTGAGGTATGACTGCTAGGTGGTACAGTGGATAGACTGCTGGGCCTGGAGTCTGGAAGACCTGAGTTCAAATTTGACTTTGGACACTTAGTAACTGTGTGACCCTGGGCTTAACCCTGCTTGCCTCAAATTGCTCATCTACAAAATGAGCTGGAGAAGGAAATGACAAACCACTCTAGTATCTTTGCCAAAAAAACAAACAAACAAACCTTATATGGAGACATGATGAGTTAGACACAACTGAAAAACAACTAAACAACAATAACAACTATGGTATGGAAAGGTTAAGCAAATGCTGAAGGTCATACATATTTAGTAAGAATATGAGACAGGATTTGAACTTGTCTTCCTCTATCCATTACACAACTTAGTTGTCTAATTGATAGATGGAAGGTTACAGAGACTGATTTATAGTATGAGGCACTGTCTGTAATGGTCTATATAGGACTGAGGGTCCTAAGAGGTCAGCTAAGAAGAGAACAACAGGCCTGTTGGTGGAAAGATACATGGTTAAAGAAGAGATGAAGGTTGGAAGGAAGTAAGAAGATATATAAGACAACCTACTTCCCAGTTTTGTCCTAGTCCTAAATATAAATAGTTTCATATAACGTAAGATGGGTCCTTTCCAAACTAATTGCATATAGTAAAACCTAATTCACCATAATCATCAAGGCCAGTCTGGTTCTATGGAAGGTCTGAGCTTTAAATCATTTTTAAAGCTATGCAATTTAATTACTTTCAAGAATATTCACTAATGCTGCTGCTAATGAGGGCAGGGGAGCAGTGAGTAAAATAACATTTTGTTCATACTGCTACTCTGTAAGAGGACATACACTATTCTGTTGAGTAACCTTCAGTGGATCCCTACACCTTGCCTAGAACTCAGTAGGTGCTTAATATTTGTTGAAATGCTGATAAAATACAAAAAAAAAAAAAAAGTCTTTGGTCTGACATTCCAGGCCTTCCCCACTTTGACCACTGGCTACCTACCTCTCACCACTCCAAATACTGGACTCTGCAATGCTATCAGATTGTATTCACTCCCTTTCAAAATAATGATTTCGCTTTCCACTTTCATGCTTTCCTTTCTTCTATTCCTTCCACCAAGAATGCCCTCCATTCATCTATTTTTATTTTTATTTTTTTTAAAGCAATTGGGGTTAAGTAACTTGCTCAAGGTTACACGGCTAGTCATTATTTATGTGTGGGTGCTCATTTTCTGAGGCCGGATTTGATCTCGGGTCATCCCAACTCCGAGGCCGGCGCTCTTACTCACTGTGCCACCTAGCCGCCCCTTTTAGGGCAATTGGGGTTAAGTAACTTGCCCAAGGTCACACGGCTAGGTTTTTGTTTGTGTGGGTTGTGTCTGAGGATCCGAACTCAGGTCCTTCTGACTCCAGGGCCAGCGCTCTACTCACTGCGCCACCTAGCCGCCCCTCCATTCATCTATTACAGCTATTGGCTATATATACGACTCTCACTCTCCTATCCCCTTTACAGAAAGAAAAAACTAGATTCTCAGATCACTTCACTTTGCATTTGTTGCCCTGCCTGGTTTCAACTCCATGGAACAAGATTCCTCCTTGTGTCCCCTCTACTCCATCTTTCCTACCTTCTTTTACTCTATGTAATCCTAGGTGAATATCCTAATCTCTGTTTGCCTCAGTTTCCTTAACTGTAAAAAATGGAAACTATAAATAGCACTTACCCTGCAAGATTACTGTGATGAATAAATGAGATATTTGTAAAAAAAAAAAAAAAACACATAGCACAATGCCTAGCACAAAGTAGGCACTACATAAATGCTAATTTCCTTCCCTCTCTGGACTTCAGTTTCCTAATAAATAAAACAAGGAGGTTCGAATAAATGATATTGAAGACCTCTGCCCTAAATCTATGACCCTGTGTCCCTATCACACTTGAATACACATTTCTCTGAAAATGTTTTCTAGCTCTTTCATGTATGCAATTCTCACCTTCCCAATTATATATTTAGCTACTTGAGGGCAAGGACTACATTTTATACTTTTTATGTTCCCTGAAATTCCTGTTAGGCAGCCAGGAGGCACTTAATGTCAAATTAAGACATCCTACTAGTACTCATTTACATAGCACATCACAGTTTTTAAAGCACTTCCCTAGAATCAGCCTTATACAATATGTAGGTGGTACAACAATTTTTGTCCCTAATTTACAGAGGAAGAAACTGAGGTTCAGAGAGAATAGATAAGTTGTTACAGCCAAAATACCCATTACCCAGCAACCCACCACTGACAAAAACCTTAGAACTTGACCGTGCTGGTCCCCAGGCCACAGACATCTGAACCCACCAGTGGGACCCTGCCATTGCTCATGGTGAGAGGGCCACACAGTTGACCCCACCCAAGGTGCTCCATAATCCCACTGCCTCTCAATCAGTAAGCTTGCATAGCTTTTTTTTCTCATAATAATATCTGTTTTCTGAGTCCAATTTAAGAGTTTTCTGGAACATTGTTAAATTCCTATTTCCTTAAGTAACCTTAGACAAGGAGGGTAAAAAAAGTAAATGAAATGTCATTTCTCACTGTAGTTTTTATCTCATTACCACAGTGAATGGCCTTGATTTTTTTTTTAAATATCTATGACTTTTATCCACTAAAATCCTACTCCAACAGCTCATTGTGGAGGCTGCTGGGGAAACATAGGTTCTGGCAAGAGATGCAGGAAAATGGGTTGTGTGTGTGTGTGTGCTGTCTGAGAAGCATCCTAGTTAAGCCCCCACAGTCTCTTTACCTCATTCCCAGCAGGCAACATTCAGGGAAACAGCTACCAAAGACTTTCTGGTAAACTTACAGAGATAGGAGCAGGCTGGAGAATAGATGGAAACACTGATACCTCACTGCCTAACTATCATGTATTTATCTTATGCTTCCCTTGAATGTGCTTAATGTATGCATGTGTTTTCTCTTTCTCCCCGCACAGCCCTAGTAGAAGCTCCTTAAGAGCCAGGATTGTCTCATTTTTTTGTCTGAATCCCTAACATGATGCAACTGGCAGCTTCTGTTTGTTGATTGATTGACAGACTGAAAGATATCTTCATGCCTTAAGCATAGATCCAGAGTCCTTTTTCTCATATTGGATATGTTTTCAAATAAATCTTTTAAAAGTTCTAAGTAAAAATTTAATTTAGCCAGTAAGCTTTCTTTCTCCCTCACATCTCATACATTTCCATCTCTTTACCATTGTGCTAGTTCTGGGATAGGGGTGCAGGATAGGAATGGCATTCTTGTTTCAGCCCAAGATCATTGGAAATACCCAGGCTTCTATCATCTTTTCTCTGAAAGGTTGAAGAGGAATCCAAGGCAAATGACTCAAGATAATTCTATGGCAGGCTACCAAAGACAGGGAAACAGCAATGAGTAATTTGCCAGAGAGAAAAAGTGCCAAAAAGAAGCTAAGATTGTACAAGATGGACAGGCTCGATGGAGCTCTACAAAGAATGGCATCACATGAGGGAAAGTTACAAGGAAGCAAATTTCAGGTCAACATAAGAAAGAATTTTCTTACAATTATCATTGTCCAAAATGGAATGGGCTGCCTCCTAAGATAAGCATTCCCAGTCGACAGAAGTATTAAAACCAAGGCTGAGCAACAATTTTATGGGGCTATTGAAGAAGAGATTGATGTCCAGGAGGAAGGACTAGATAGATGGTCTCTTAGCCCCCTTTCAGCTGTATGCTTCTAGGATCCTATGACGTTTCATGGTACTATAGAGAGATGAATGGTTTAAAAATCAGTCAGTCACACAGATCAAAGGAAACAAAGTCAGGAGAATGAATAGGCATAAAGACTACAATAACATTAATGAAAACAACCCTAGAATTCAACTGAACTCATATTTAAGGGAATTACTAATCTTGGCTGGAGTTGATAAAACACATCTCCCTCTTCTCAATAGAGAACTGGAGATTCCAAGCGTTGCATATGCTGTAGATGCTGTCACTGCATCAATTGGTTTTGCTTATATTTTGTTTTTATTTGTGAAAAAGGAGGGAACAATCAGGAATTATCCATGAAATAAAAAGCAAAAGTAATAAAACTTGTGTTTTAAAGGCTTACCAGTTGCCATTTATTAAAGTCCGAAAAATGTGTTTTATTCACACTGACATTAGTTCAGCTGTGGTAAAGCTCCAATTATGATAAATGTTGAAACTAATTCATACTGCTTTGTATATAGAATTGGTAGCAGCCCCACTGTTTGACATTAAAATTCTTTCAGGGCATGGAATTAAGAAGAACTGAGTTCAAATTTGGTCTGAGATATTTCTAGCTTGTTTGACCTTGGGTAAGTCACTAAACCTCTTTGTCTTAGTTTTCTCAATTATAAAATGGGGATAATTATAGCACCTGCAGGGAGGTAGGGTTATTGTGAGGATTAAATCAGTTAATATTTGTAAATTACTTAGTAAAGCTTATTCCTTTCTTTCCGTTCTTTTACTATCTAGCCCCAATCTATTTTTCCAGACTTACCCCATCATGTACTCTAGGTTCAACCAAAGTATCTCGTTTGCTGTTCCCCAAATACCACATTCTATATTCCACCTCTGTCTCCCACACCTGGTATCCTTTCCCTCCTCACCTCTGCCTCTGGGAATTTTTTTTTTTTGAGGGGAGAAGGAAGGGCAATTGGGGTTAAGTGACTTGCCCTAGTAAGAGTTAAGTGTCTGAGGCTGGATTTAAACTCAGGTCCTCCTGACTCCAGGGCCAGTGTTCTATTCACTATGATACTTAGCCACCCCCTCTGGGAATTCTTTGCTTTGCATTCAAGTTCAACTCAACTGTTCCCTGCTACAATGGATCCTGATCCTCAGTTAGGCGTTGGCGATGCCCACTCTCTAAAATAAAAATTATTTCACATTTATTTTGTACATTTTTGTATGTTTTGTACTAACTTGCTTCAAACCATGTTGTTTGACCCTAGTAGAATATAAGGTCCTTGAGAGACTTTGATTGTCTTTATATCCTCAGTGCCTGACGCATAGAAGACATAATAAATGTTTGTTGATTTGAATTGAGTTGAGTTCTTAGGCACCAATCACTTTCACTCTATTGGAAAAAAGTCAGTTCAATCTGTATTTTGATCAAAGTTCTCCTGATAACCTCTGAATCCCTAATGAGTTGGTGGGCTCACCCAATTTTCAAGTTTGTTACAGGGAACTGAAAATTTCAAAGAGCGTTCCCAAAGTCCACACTTTCCTCATGCTTTTCCATCTCCTCCATTTTTGTCTGACCTATTTTTGTTTGCTAACACATTGCTTTGTCATCACTACTCTTTCACATCTGTCTCTGCTATTTCAGTCTTTACCTTTTCATTTCTTCACCCTTAATTATTTCCCAAGAAACTGCTTACTGACCACACACCTTTAGTTCCTTTTTAACCCAGTATTTAGCTATTTTTATTTGCAGTACCACTTCCACTTTGTGATACCTCTGATCTCTTATATAATCATGGAAAGTTGGATTTGGAAGAAGTCTCAGAGACCTCTCTGATTCAGTCCATACCTGAAATATGGGAGATTCAGCATTGTAAGAAATAGCATGATGAACTTGGAGTCAGAACAACCAGAGTTCAAATCCTGCCTCAAATTCACACATTTACTGAAAGACACTGGACAACCTCTTATATCTTCAGTCTCATCTGTAAAATAGCCCCTACCTTACAAAGTGAGTTTCAAATGAGATAACATATGTAAAATGCTTTGCAAATCTCAAAGAGGTCTGTAAATACTAGATATTAGTATTCTATAATCTTCCTAATAAATGTCTATCCATCCTTCCCTTCAAGATTTCCAGAAACGGGAAACTAATGATGACAACGATGACCACGATGACGACGACGACGACGATGATGATGATGATGGTAGCTGATATTTATATAGCACTTTAAAGTTTACAAAGCACTTTATTAATATTATCTCATTTTATCCTCCTCAAAACTCTGAGAGATAGGTGCTATTATCCCCATTTTACATACAAAGAAACAGACCTTAAGTGACTTGCCAGGATCACATAACCCAATAAGTGTCTGAATTCAGATTTGAATTCAGGTCTTCCTGATTCCATGTCTGGTGATCTATCCAATGCAACACCTAGCTGCCTAATTTGTGAATAATTCCAAAAGAGAACAGAAATGACTATCAGTTAGCATAAGTTCATCAGGGACAAGCTGTCCCAGACTAGCTTCATTCCCTTCATTCAGTGGTAGATCAGAGAAATGAACTAGATGTAATATAACCAGATTTCATCAAGATAAGCAACAGAGTCTCTCAAGATATTTATGAGCAAGGTGGATATATGTGTATCAAATAAGGCAGTTAGGTGAGCTTAAAATTATGACTATATTCAAGAGAAGAGTTTAATAGATTGATGAAAGCCCAACATCCCCAAGGATACCATTATCTTCAGCCACCCTCTCCAAGGAGGAGGGTCACTCTTTTTGATCCATGCAATTCACAGGGCCAAAAGAAGTAGATATCCTGCTTGCTCCCCATTTCCATTTTCTGACCTCTGTCCCTCAACGGCCTTTGCTCTTTTAAGATCCAATCAATTGGATTATATCAACTTCCACTTCTTGTCTTTTACCAACTTCCAGGTCATTGTCCAGTTTTTAAAGATTTTGGTACTAGGCTCACAACCTCCCTCTCTATCCACTCCTTGCAATTATCTTTAAGGACTTCAGTATTCATGCAGATGATCCCTTTAAAGATCTGTTCCTCCAGTTCCTCAACTCCACTTATTTCATCTTGAGTAAAACCACTCAAAAACATGATCCCACCTCAGTCACAAAATGGTCACCATCTCTTGAAACTACCAACTCCAAGATCACAGAACACAGAATCACTGATTTTAGATCTAGAGGCTACAGATTCCAACCCCTTCATTTTATGGATGAGGAAAATAAGCCACAAATAGGTTAAGTGACTTACTAAAGTCATACAGTTAGTGTCTGAGTCATGATTTGTATTTCTTAATACCAAGTCCAGGGTTCCATCCTCTATACCATGCTACCTGAACTCTGAAATCCCATTCTCCCAACAAATTCTATCCTTCCACCTCTGCTACTCTCTAACTCAGACTAAATATACTCTTTGTCCTTATCCCAATCTCTATTCCCTTGACCCATTCTCCTATTCCATATCCTACATTTTGACTTGACTTTCTTACAATATCTAACCTTACCTCACTGACTGTGAAGACTTATCCTTGGATAACTGCTTTTCCAATCCTATTCCAGGACTAATAAGCATTGTTGGAGAAAGTGACAAGCGGAAATTGATTCTGCCTATTATAAATCCAGGGCTCATTACCTCTGCTTGCCTTTGGTGCTGCACAACATCCTTTCCTACCCTTATCACCATCACGTTCATCCCTCACAACAGTGGTTCCAGACCTTTTGTTTCTCTTCTTACTCTCTACAGCAGCCCCAACCTCAGCCCTTATGGCAGCTAGACTCCTCCTTCACTGCTGTGAAGATTAAGGTTCTCATGGTGGACCTGAATTCCCCCAGCTTTCCTCTTTTATTCCTCAACATTTGTCTATGTCACCAACCATTCTCTCTTTATTCTCTTGGTCACAAGGCCATCTCTTTCCATGGCATCTCAACTATTTAATGAACCTGCACTCTTGGCACAGTGGATAGAATGATGGACCTGGAGTCGGTAAGGCCTGAATTCAAATCCAGCCACAAATAAATATTAGCCAAATGACCTTAGGCTAGTCAATTACTCTATATTTTTCTCTATTTCCTCAATCCTCTAAAATAGGAACTATAATAGCACCTACCTCCTCAGGTTGTTATCAGGATCAAATGAGATAATATTTAGAAAGTACATAACAGTACTGGCACATGGCAGGTGTTATATAAATACTAGCTATTATTATTAATTTCTTCTCCTGTGTCTGTGGTCCAATGGTCATTATCTCTCTCATGTATTTTTAAAAATATATTTTTATTTATTTCATTAAATATTTCCCAATTACAAGTTTAAAAAGTTTATAGTATTTCTATTTTTTAATATTGAGCTCCAACTTCTCTCCCTCTTTCCTGCCCCTCCCCACACCTTGAGAAAGCAAGCAACATGATATTGATTATAAACGTGAAGTCATGAGCAATTTCATAGATCTTTAAATACTTCCATAGGCCCAGAGTCATCTGCATAGAGATCATCATTATGCCCAAGAAAGCTGAAGAGATCACTGAGAAAGGGAGTGTAGGCCTTTTGTGGAAAAAAAAAAAAAGCCTTTCCTTGACCCTCCCATCCCATTGTCATTGTGTTTTTGCTGTCTCTTCTCTACTTCTCTCTCACTGCCAAACTTTTTGAAAAGCTGTCTATATTTAGTGCCTTTACTTCTTCACCACCCATTTCCTTCTTAGCTTGTGTATTCAGTCTTTCATCACCACCATTTAACTGTAGAACACAGGCTATCCAAGATTATTCATTAAGGCCAATAGCCTTTTCTCATTCTTTATCATTTTTAGCCTCCTTAAGCTTTTGAAAATGTTAGACATCCACCCTCCACCACATACTCTTTTCCTCTCTGCCTTCAGAGATACCAAATTTGCCAAATTTTCCTTCTACTTCCCCAACAACTTTCAAAAGCAGAAATGGTATAGCCAATTAGACGGCTGGATTTGGAATCGGGAAGGCCTAAATTTATTCTCCCCCTTAGACATTTCCTAACTGTGTGACTCCAGGAAAAACATTTAACCTTTCTGGGCCTCAGTTTCCTCATCTGGAAAATGAGGGGATTAGACTCAATGACCCTCTAGGCACCTTCCAGATCTAAATCTTCACTGGCTTCTCAAATTTCACCTGAACCTGTTGATGTAGATTCTTCATCTGTCCTGCATCTGTCCTTGACCCCTTTTTCTTTTTTTCACTACATCCTTCCCCTTGACTTCAGCTATCAAATCTATGCATATAACTTCCAAATCTACATTTTGACCTCTGTTCAGAACTTGAGAATTAACATTTGCAACTGTCTTCTAGTCAATGCCACCTGAATACCCCCACTAGCATTTCAGACTCAACATATGCAAAACCATGTTTCAGATCTTTCTCTCTAAACCTTTTCTACCTGGTTTCACTTTCCTTTTGTGATATAGCCAATCACCTTTTCTTCCATGTTCAAAAACCTCGGGGTTATCTTTGACATTTTCCTCTCCCTCAACTCTCAGATTCAATCATTTACCAAGCCCAGTCAATTCTATCTCCTAAATGTATTTGCTGTCCGCCTCTTGATTCCCATTACACTCTCCCTGGTATGGGCTCCCAGCTTATTAAAAGAGCCTCCTCACAAGTCTTAGTTCCTCTCCTCTCTGTCCCTCCAATCCACCCTTTACTGCCAAAATTGCTGCCAAAATATTGCTCCCGTGCAAAGAGATGACTCATGTTACTCATCTACTCAAAAAACTTCAGGGGTTCACATTATTGCCCACTGACTGAAGATCAGACTCCTTTGTCTGAAACACCAGACTCCCTAAACCTTTCCAAGCATATTTCATATTATTCTTTTCTACAGCCTGGGTTCCAACCAAACTGTACAATACCCTGCCCAATGAACATGATCTTAAGCCCTCCTAGTTACATACCTTCTCTCATGCTGTTCTCTATGCCAGGAATGTTCAAATCCAACTCAGATATTTATTAGTTGTGTAACCCTAGGCAAGTCACTAAACCTTTCTCTGCCTCAGTTTCCTCACCTGTAAAATGGGGATAATGATAGCACCTGCTTATCAGGGTTGTTGCAAGGATGAGATTCGATATTTGTAAAACACTTTACAAAACTTAAAGTGCTATATGACTGATACTGATTATTATGATTACTATTATAGCAGTGTTTATGAGCTAATGATATAGTAGCTTAAAAAAGATCAATGTATAATTAACAGTTTTCCTTTACTGTGCCCATGTGAAGACTATTGTCAGGTTATAGCTTAGTTCACAGAACATCAGGGGATTTGTCTCCCAAAGTGCCCCCTTTTTTCGTCTTGATTAAAACAAAGCATACTTGGGGCAGCTGGGTGGCGCAGTGAGTAGAGCGCCGGCCCTGGAGTCAGAAGGACCTGAGTTTGGATCAGGCCTCAGACACTTAACACACAAACAAAAACCTAGCCGTGTGACCTTGGGCAAGTTACTTAACCCCAATTGCCCTCCACAAAAAGAAAAAAACAATACTGGCCCCACTCCCCAGGTGGCCCTATTGATGATGAAGATTTTTTTTAGCTAGAATGATTATAACTAAGAACAATTCTCTGTTAATTTTTTAAATTTATTTTTATGAGCTTTATAAGCATGAACATTTCCATATACATAGAACAGAAAAAGAGGATGGTATGTTTATTTATAAAGTGTCTACCAGCTACAGGAGGATATATCAAGTTAGATAAAAATCACCCCTGATCCTCTGGGATTGTAATCTAGTAGGTAGATATTACACAGACACATGAAACTATCACGTACAATATTACATGATAATCAACAAGCATTGATTAAACATCTATTAAGCAGGAAGTCTATTATGGGGAAAACAAAGCTCTGCCTAGAAGTGAAACTTCAGCCATATATAAAACTTCATTGCCAGACACAGAGAGAAGGAGGGAGAGGGGTTAGATGTTCAAAAACTAAAAAGAAACGGACCTTGCCTTCAAGGCCTATACATACATTAGGAGAAATAAAAGGTACACATAAAATTAAGTATAAGATATCTACAAAGTAATTTGTGAGGAAGGGACACCAGCAGGGGCAGGGGTTAGAAGGAGGTCAGAAAAAAAACTCAAATAGTAAATAGTGCTTACACTTAGATTTGAAGGAAGGGAGGGAGTTAGATGGCACAGTAGATAAATAGCACTGGAATCAGGAGGACCTAAGTTCAAATCTAGCCTCAGACACTAGCTATGTGACCCTGGGCAAGTCATTTAACCCCAGTTGTCTCAAAAGAAAAAAAAAATATATATATATATTTGAAGAAAGGTAAAAATCCCAAAAAACAGAGATGAGAGTGTGTCTTTAGGCCTGAGGCACAACCTGTGCAAAGATCTGGAGACAGGAAGTGGAATACTCTATACAGAAAACAACAAGTAGACCAGTTCTACTAGAATAGAGTGTATAAAGTGGAGTGATATGTTTTAAGCCTACAAAAGTAAGGTGAAATTCAATTGTGAAGGATTTTAAATGTTAAACAGAGGATTTGATCCTAGAGTCAATAAGGAACAATGACATGGTCAGACTTGGACTTTAGGAATATCTTTGACAATTGTGGTGAGAAGAGAATCTCCCCTCACCAAGAATAATCAGGAGGCTGTTATAATATTCCAGGCAAGAATGAGAGTGGTAGCCATATGAGTAGACAGAAGAGGACAGATGCAGGAGATGCTATAGGACTAGTATGGACAAGGCTTTGCAACTATAAATGGTATTAGGGGAAGTATAAGGGAGAGTGTGTAGAAAGAGGACTAGGGGTTTGTAAACCTGTGTCACTGTAGTGGTAACCTTGTAGAAACAGGGAATTTTGGAGAAGTGCTGGGTTTGGGTGGGGGAGAAGATAATGAGCTCCCTTTTGGGCATGTTGAGTTGGAGATGTCAATGGTACATTCAATGGAAACCAGTTAGTATGTAGGACTGGAGGAAAGGAGAAACACTAGGGTTGGGTATATGATCTGTAAATCAATTTCATCTAGATAATAACTGTATACATAGGAGTTGATGAGATCACCAAGAGAAAGGATGAGAGGGAGGAAGGAGTCAGAGAGAGAAAGAGAGAGAGAGAGAGAGAGAGAGAGAGAGAGAGAGAGAGAGAAAGAGAGAGAGGAGAGAGTGCACATACATAAGGTAGAACTTTGAGATAAATGCCATGGTTGGGGGGGTCAGGACATGGATGATGATTTGGTAAAGGAAACTGAGAAGCAGCCAGACTGGTAGAAAGGGACCCAAGAAAGAGCAGCATCAGGATAAAGCCCAGAAAAAGAATATCCAAGGGGAAAGGGTGATCAATTGTGCCGAGTGCTACAAAAATGTCAAGGATGGGGGTTGAGAAAGGATCATTAGATTTAGCAGCAATCACTGGTCACTGTGGAGAGCAGTCTCACATGAAAGATGAGACTAGAGATCAAATTTCCAAAGAGTTGAGAAGTGAGAAAAAAGGAAATGGAGGCAACATGCATAGGGAAAAAATCTTTTTTCTAGGAGTTTGGCTGTAAAAAGTAGCACAAATATAGAATAGTACCTTGAGAGAATGGCAGGAGCAGGTGAAGGGTTTTTTTTGAAGAATAGTGTAGATTTGGGCAGGTCTGTATTATAGCAGGGAAAAGAAGAAACCAGTAAATAGAGAAAGATTAAAGGGTGGGTACTGGGGTGGTTGTGCAGAAGATTTACATGAAGAGATGAAAGGGATGGGATCAAGGGTATAAGTAGAGGAGCTGGACTCGTAGAAAAGAAGGACCACTCCTTCATCAGAGACTAGGGTAAAGCAAAAGAGAATGGGGAATGATGTCAATACTTTTTTAGATGCAGAATAAAAGAAGCCACGCACAGAAAAGAGCCTTTATTCCCTCAATAAAAATATGAGGTCTTCTGCTGCAAGGGAGTACGGGGGGGGGGGGGATTTAAAGATAGAGGGAAGGAAGAGAGGGGAAGAAGGGGAAAGAATGAGGTAGAGAAAGAACAGGAGGTGAAAGTGAAGGAGAAGAGAGAGCATGTGCACATCTGTTCAGAGTTTACTATGTGCTAGGGCAGCTAAGCATTGTACCATATGTTGGGGGTTCAAATACAAACAAGTAAGAGTCCCCAACCTCAAGGAATTTACATTCTAATGGGGGAAACACATAAAAAGAAGCTGGAATAGAAGATTTAGGAAAAATGTGGCCCAAGTGCTTGAATTTAATTGCCTAACCATTTTTAGTAACTCAGAACTAGTCAAATAAGGATTTCTCTCAGAAAATGCCAGGAGATGCAGGAAGATAAATGTGATGCTTATCTTGACCAAGAGGGAAAATGTTGGTAATGGAAATTGATTCTTGATGAGTCCAATGTAAGTGAAATAATGAAAACATTAAGAAGAGAAACATGTAGCTCTATAGAAGACCATGGGCAATTTGACCCTGGGTCACTTGACTCTTCTTCACTGAAAACAGTCAACTCCAGCAAAATCTCTTGGCTGTTCTAAGGATTGATACAGATGTTTTCCTTCACCTTCTGCCTACTTGGCTGTCATTTTTCCTTATATGCAGAGCCCAGAGTTTTTTCAAGACTGGAGAACTTCAAAGGTTTAGAAATTAAATTCTTAAGATTAAATTCTTAGAATTAAGCTTCTTAGGACCACATAAATTTAAAACTTTTACTTGCCTTGAACCCCACAATTTGGGCTAATGCACCTACTTTCTGTAGCTAGGAGAAATCATTCCCATTCAAAATCATTCCCACCTCCCCCCTTTTTTTCTGCTTTGATTCCTGTGCAAAAATAGTGTGAGGTTAGAGCTTCCACAGGGAGATTTAAGAGTATATAAATTGTGCCCAAGGACTAGAAAAGGTCTCAACATACCTACCTCTGCAATCAGTATTCCAGTATGTGCTATTGTGAACATTTCTTCAGAAATGAAGTAATATGAGAAAACAATGTTTTAGTTTCTAGGTAGTAATAAAAATCCAATTCTGCTACCTCTTGGGCAACAAAAATCAGGAGAGAAGCTGAAAGAAATTCCCAGACTTCTCCACAATACCCCACCCCCCAGCTCTTCCACCATAAAAATGTCTTTCATTATCACCAATTTAAAGGAAAAGATAATTATTTTTTAAATTGTTTAACCCTTCAGAGAATAAATTTAGACCTGAAAGGGACTTTAAAAGAGAGACCCCCTCATTTCACAGCTGAGGAAACTGAGCTCAGAGAGGTTAGGTGATTTGCCCAAGGTAATTAAAGGTAAGAAGCAACACAGATAAGAATCAAAGTTGTTTTGACTCCAAATGCAGTGCTATCCTCTTCAAGTAGCATTAGGTTAACTGACTTCAATGGATGGTTACAGAAAATCCTTATCAAAGGAGGAATTTGAGTAGGTATTATTCAATTACAAATTGTAATCCCTATGCATGATGTAAAAACTGGAACATTTTCTTTTGTAAAAGATGAGAAACAATTAACTACAAAAAGTTTAGTTCTAGTCCCGGTCACCCAAGCCTTAAAAAAGATCTTGTTATTGTCAGATTGGTTCTGACATTTCTAACCATTGACAAGTTCTCAACACGTTGTCTTCTGCCAAGATTTTTTGGAAGTTCAGGGTGGAGGGTTTTAGGAGCACCTAAAGAACAAAGAAGTTGATTCTAATTACTGATATCATTCCTGCCTCCCCTGTTGGGGAGGGGGGTGGGGAATCATAGAATGGGAGGGAACCTTAGCCATTAAATTGTATTGTCCAATGTCACCCAAGGACTAAGACTAAGGACTACTCAAACTCACTTTCTGTGATTCAGTGTTTTTTGTACCATACTATATTGGCTTCAATAATTCTGTAGCCATTGGAGAGGCAAAGGTGACAAGCAGGACTGACCACAAGGGTAGGTAAAGGAAAGGGTACCCAAGAGCCCTCTTGCTCAAAATATCTGCCCCTCCAGGTAGGCTATAATTTTTGCTATTAGAATCCAACCCATTATAAAGTTTTCAAGAATGCCCTCTCAAAGCATGTAAATAGTCTTGAAAAGATTTACAGATTAAGCCAATTAACATCTGGCCTAGGTCTAAGGAGACCAGTTTCCATCCAATTTATGTCACTATCTAGCTTTGTGACCTTCGAAATTTACTTTGTTTCACTTGACCTTGGTTTTCTCATCTTTAAAATGAAGGATTTAGACCAGATGATCTAAAATCCCTTCCTCTAGGAAACTAATCCAATGATTCGATGACATTAGTGGGAATTAGTCTTTTAAATCGATCCTTTCTCAACCCAGCTAACTCACAGGTATATGGGAATAAATCATAGACAGTCCAGTTAATACATGATTTCTTCAAAACTCTGAATCTGATCAATTTAAATTGTTTTTATTATTGTTGTGATTTTGTTGCTGTTGTTCAGTCATTTCAGCTGTGTCTGACTCTTTATCACCCCATTTGAGGTTTTCTTGGCAAGGACATTGGAGTGGTTTGCCATTTCCTTCTCTAGTTCATCTTAACTCAAGATTACTTAAATCAAGCTTAATGAGTGTCTGAAACAGGATTTTAACTCCTGATTACAATTTCAGTATTATATCCACTAAACCAGCTAGCTGCCTACAAATCTTAGATTTAGTGTTAGAAGGTCCTAGAAACAATTCAGTCCAACTACCTCATTTTACAGATGAGGAAACTGGGACCTAACAAGGTAAGGCCCACAGTCCCATGGGTAGGAAGTATCAGACAATGTATGTCCTCTGAATTCAAATCTAGCAATCTTTCCACTGGTCCACACCACAGACACACACACACACAGACACACATACAGACGCTCTTGGAGAATTCATTAAATAATTCCCTAACCCAACTCTAGGTTCTAAGTGGAATTTTCTTGACAAAGAATTGAAACAGTCCAAATGAATATCAAACCATCTAGGTTACAATGACCTAACACTGAGTACCTTGAAATGTTATACATGTACACATCTGTTCTTTCCATGGCCAAAACAAATCCATTTCTGAGATATTTTGTTTCTCTAAAGAGAAATTCTCTCTCAAGAGAAAGATTGCTTTAAAATTTTAAACACAGTACTGAATGTCTGTCTAAAGAATCAAATTTCCATTTGCCTTTTTTTGTATCCACAGGCCTTAGCATAGTGCCTAGCACATAGTAGGTATAACAAGCTTAAAACTACACTAAGACTTTTGGAACATCCTGGCTGAGTTAATTTAAAAGGAGATTATTTCTATTAACTGCTGGCTTTAGAAGCTCTGGGTTTGTTTCAGGCTTCCACTTAAGTAGAAGAATACTAAACTTACAGCATTTATCACGCACCTACTATGTTCCAGACTCTGTGCTAAGTTTATTAAAGCTTAATACTAAACTAACACTTTTAAAACACCTTGTATTTAGTATGAAGTGCTCCCAATTTGAGGCAGCTAGATGGCTCAGTGAACAGAGTGCCAGACTTGCAGACAGGAAGACTCATCTTCCTGAGTTCAAATCCAACTCCAGACATTTAGCTGTGACTCTGAGTAAGTGACTTAACCCTGTTTGCCTCAATTTCCTCATCTGTAAAATGAGCTGGAGAAATAATTGACAAACTACTCCAGTATCTCTGTCATGACCCGGGGCCATGAAGAGTCAGGCATAGCTGAAAAATGACTAAACCATACCCTCAGCTAAGTCAGAGGACCTAGAACCAAATCCCACCTTTCATATGTGCTATGAGGGGCAGTTGTGGGAGGCTGGCCTAGATGATCCTGAATAGCCCTTCTAACTCAAAAATTATGATCTTAGAGGTGGCTAGGTGGTACAGTGAATAGAGTACCAGCCCTGGAGTCAGGAGGACCTGAGTTAAAATCCAGCCTCAGACACTTAACACAAAACTAACCATGTCACCGTGGGCAAGTCACTTAATCCAATTGCCCCTCCAAAAAGCCAAAAAAAAAAAAAAAATTATGATCTTGGAATCTCACTCTCTATCATCCCATTTGCATTCCCTCTTGATTATTCTTCTGCAAAGTATTTCAGATTTTCTCCCTCCTCTCTATTTCTATCAGCCCCTCTATCTCTCAGCCTGGCCCAGGTCTCTTCACTTCCTGCCTGGATTATAACAACAGCTTCAGAACTAGTCTCCCTGGCTCCAGACACTCTGACTTCAGTCCATCTTAGACACAGCTGCAAAAAGAACCCTCTAATAGTACTTTCATCGAGTTACTCCCCTGTTTGAGCTCCACAGATTGGTATCAGCTCCTTTGGGCCTCAATTTCCTCATCTGTATAATGAAGGGGCTTGAAGCAGAGGATCTCAAGGTCCCCTTTGGCTCTTACTGGCTCTGATTTCCCTGCAGTAACTTTTCTAATCTCATCTATTGTTCACTCACTTAGACTCTAAGCACTGGGCAAGGCAATATGCTTCCTATTGTCTGAATGTAACTGTTAATTCCCACCTCTGTGCTTTTGCTCATTGCATCCTTTCCTCCCTGGAGTTGCCTTCCTTTCCTTTCAATCAAACCATATCCATTACCTTGCCCAAGACATGCTCAAAACTAATAAACTTTTTTAAAAATTTATCTCACCCTATTCAATGAATTAATCAACAAACATATTAAAGGTCTACCATGTGCTACAGCATTGTGCTAGAATAGAGATAAAAAAAACAAAAACCAGTCACTACCCTCCAGAGGCTTATATTCTATAAGGGAAACTAACACATATACCCATAAGTAAATAACATACTCCACTACCACATACATGCACGCATGCACACACATACACTCACACACACCTTTAAGGGATAGGACCTAGATACAAACTAATTTCAGTAGTATTTGGAGTAGATTCTCTCAAAGGTCTTTTCTGCCTCTAACAGCATTATTTTACACTTTGATAAAGTTATTTTGTAATTATTATCACTCTATTTTAAGCATGTATATCCAAATGATATAATGGAATGAAAAGAATACTAGATTTGGAGTCAGAAGCCTTGGGTTTAGATTCAAGCTTCAGAACCTACTAGTTGCATGACCTTAGACAAGTCATTGGGACTCTTTGAGCCTCCTTATTTTACAAAATAAAGACAAAATGTGCTCTCCCTACCTTACAGAGCTGTCATGAGGAAGTTCTTTAAAACTTTGAGGTACTAAATAAATAAAGTTATTTATATTAATTTTATTATTAGTGTTAATAAATACAAGTATAAATCATTGAGACCAAACACCATTTTTTATTTCTCCCATCTCTCCTTAATAAATTCTCATTAATGAACTTAATAATTCAGTTTACCTACAGAAACAAAATTAAACTTTTCAGAACAGTCTGGAGAGAGTCACCTGTTCCCACAATTTCCCCAGTCAACAATGGTGACAAGATTGTTCTGACTTCACATTCCAATACCCCCACTTGCATCTCTGCCTAAATGGTCATCTAAACATTGAGCCTACAAAATGTTAAAAGGATCATTCCATCTCTCTGGGCATATTTATGTTGTAAATCCAAAAAGTTCCATTTGTTGTGATGGAATCCTAATAAAGCTGCCCCCAATCCCAATATTCTAACTTCCTTATAGACTCCACTGAACAGCAGGTCTACTGCCCCTACCTACCCACTGTCTCCCACCCCCAACTCAATATCCTAACTTCTTCATATATATTTCACTGCTCACTAGAACAGGTATGTCCATGAATTCATATTTCCCACAGAAACAGCAGATGTGTACATGCATTCAACCACAGCCAGCTCCATCTAGTCTCAGACAGGACCACAATAGCCAGTCAGTCTGGAAAGCAGCACCACCAGTATGCCTAAGCAGCATGTAGACCCCAAAACAATAGAAGGGACTTTTCCTAAGTAGGAGCCTGTGCAGTAATAGTTAAGAACTGACCTAGAGTGAACTTATGACATAGGAGGGTTATTATAATATCATAATCATATATACATACCCCCCAAATGGGTTTTTTATATACATTGTGGGTAATCACATGTGAGTTCCACTGTGACTGGGATCCCTCCCCTATTACCTAATCCCTTACCAAAACCTTCCTGCCTTACAAGAAAGTGACAAATGCTGGAGAGGATGTGGGCAAATTGGAACGCTAATACATTGCTGGTGGAGTTGTGAACTTATCCAACCATTCTGGAGAACAATCTGGAATTATGCCCAAAGGATTATAAATAATTTCATACCCTTTGACCCAGCCATACCACTCCTAGGGTTATATCCCAAAGAGATCATAGTAGTGGGAGGAAGAACCATATGTACAAAAATATTTTTAGCAGCCCTTTTTGTGGTTGCAAAGAATTGGAAACTAAAGGAGTGCCCATCAATTGGGGAATGGCTAAACAAGTTGTGGTATATGAATGTAATGGAATTTTATTGTGCTATAAGAAACGAGGAGGTGACGGATTTCATAATTACCTGGAGAGACTTATACAAACTGATGTTGAGCGAGAAGAGTAGAATCAGAAGAAATTTGTATACAATCACAGACATACCATATCTGTGACAACCAACTATGACAGACTGGACTCTTTTCAGCAATGCAGTGATATAAGTTAATCCCGAATGACTCAAGAAAGTGAGAAATGTGCCATCCAGAGATATAACTAGAAAGAACTGAGCCTGAATCCTGATGGAAGCAAACTAAATGATCTTGTTCTTCTCATTGTTTGGTTTTACTTCTTCCTTACCATCTTTCATCCCACCTAGTACAATATGCCTTTGTAATTGGAATAATGTTTAATATGAATGCATTTGCAGACCCTATACTGTACTATATGATGTCATGAGGGGAGGGGGGAGGGAAGTAAAGGAAATTTGAAAATCAAGGAACTATGGAATTGAATCTTGTCAACTGAAACTAAACTAATAAATTAATTTAAAAAAAAAAAACCTTCCTGCCTTTTTAATATTCACAAATTCTGTCATGTAATTGCATCTTTGCCCTATAAAAAGCCATCTGGTTTTTTCTGAAGTCGCTGGTTCCTCTGGGAATGAGAGGCGTCAATCTCAATAAATGTCTGTTCTTGGATTAGAGGTGGTCTGACTCTAAATTCTTTGAAATCGTTCCACCACAACACATCAGGAAACCTCAACAGTTGTCCTTCAGTCACTTTCAGCTATGTCTGACTCTTCACGACCCCATTTGGTGTTTTCTTGGCAAAGATACTGGAGTGGTTTGCCATTTCCTTCTCCAGATCATTTTACAGATGAGGAAATTGAGGCAAACAGGGTTAAGTGACTCTCCCAGCCTTACACAGGTAGCAAATGTCTGAGACCATATTTGAACTCAGAAAGATAAGTCTTCCTGACTCCAAACCCAGCACTCTCTCTGCCTAGCTGCTTCTAGAAAAAAGTCCCATAACTTCAGGCAACTTTAGGAAGCACCATATGGGGAATGTGGCTAGCTATGTCACATCCTTCCTCCATGTTTTCTCTCCAACAGTGGTATTTCTTTTCCTACTGCCAGTGCTCAGTACTCAGCAACATGGTTACATTAAGGAGACCTGGAGATAAAAGCAAGTTTGGGCTGTTTTCTATCACTCATTACTGTAAATTTGTTTGTGTTTTCACTGCAGGATATTCTTAAACCTTGCTGTTGGTGATGCTCTCTGTAAACAACAGTAATTCCCAAGTGTCATATCTGTGAAAACAGTGATTCATCCCTAGAGCAGTACAGTGACTTTATTTAGAACTGGCCAAAGGAGAGGGGCAATATTTTTTGCATTTTGATAAAGAATTGACATTTGGCTATGTGGCACACCCATCTTAGTTACATTCTCCTGCTGCATTATTATATACTTAAGGAATGACTCATAAGACCATAGGGTAGCTCAAAAACTCAATGTTTTGCCACTTTGCCAATGTTTTTTTCACTTTGGACATTATCTGAAACTGTTTGACTGGCTACACCAGGGGTTGGTAAACTGCAACCCAAGGACCAAATAAGGCTGCCCACGTCCTGTTTTTGTAAAGCCAACGAGCTAAGAGCTTTTCTTTTACATTTTTTAGTAATTATTTATTTTATCTTAAAATGTAAAAACCATTGTTAGCTAATGGACCATACAAAATTAGGCAACTGGTCAGACTTGGCCCTCCAGTCACAGTTTACTGACCCCTAGGCTACACCACACTACAGCCAAGGTTGGGTCTCTGTTTGGATCCAGGTAGCCTTCCTTCTCAAAATATCCATTAGACTATATGCTAGGCCATGGGATTACAAAGATTAAAAAAAAAAAAGGCTGCCTTCAAGGAGTTTGTATTCTACAGGGGAAGACAATATGTAGATAGAAAGATAGATATAGATATAGATATATGACTACACAAAGTAAATACAAGATGGTGGAGCAGAAGGAGAAGGCATGAACAGCTGGTGGAAATCAGGAAAGGTTTCACCTAGAAGGAGGCAGTTGAGCTGAGCTTTGAAGGAAATAAGAAATGATAAGAGGCAGAGGCAAAAAGGGAGAGCATTCTAGGTGTGGAAAATAGCCAATGCAAAGACATGGAGACAGGATACAGAGGGTCATGTGTAAGATACTATATGAGGGCCAGTTAGACAAAGTCAAAGAATGAATGAAACAGGGGAATGTGTGATAAAGCTAGAGAAAGCTAGAAAGGTGGATTTCTGTTTGGTTGTTAAGGACAAACAATGGAGTTTGTATGGAATCCTTAAGACAATAGGGAGCTACCTGAATTACTTGAGTAGAGAAGGAACATAGTAAAACCAAAGATTTCAAGTAAAAGAAACCCGAAAACCAAATGCATTTTGAAACCTCATCTTCCACCCCTAACAAACTTCTAAAGGCACTTCCAGTTTTAATATAACTTTATGAACAGAAATAGACAACTGTTTTTATTTGTAATTTTTTTTTTATTTTAAACTTAAATACAAATAGGAAAAGAAAAAAGAAACAAATACTAAAACTAAAATAATACAAAATAATAAAAGAAAAAAATGCCATGTGCGGAGCAGAATGTGAGAGAAGATTCAAAATATATAGCAATCAATTTCCACTTCAAAAAAGCCTATATAATAAAAACCATGCATTGAGTTGAGAGTTGCCCATCTTTTCTTTGCTTCCTTGTAAGTTTTCTTACAGTAAGTAAGTGGGAACAGTAAGTGGGAATCAGGGCAGTTAAGTGGCATATAAGATATAGTGCCCAGCCTGGAGTCCAGAAGACTTCTCTCTCTATTCAAATCTGACCTCAGATACTTACTAGCTGTGTGACCCTGGGCAAGTCACTTAATCCTGTTTGCCTCAGTTCCCTCATCTGTAAAATAAGTTGGAGAAGAAAATGGCAAACCATTCCAGTATCTTTGCCAAGAAAACCCCAAAGGGGTCATGACCGAAAACCCCAAATGAGAGACAAGACAGAAAAACAAAACAATGACTTTTGTCTAAGGTACTACGAAGCTAAATGACTTGCCAGGATCATACAGGAGCTAGTTGTCAGAGTCAGGTTCCAAATCAATTCCCTATTCACTATACTACACTTCTTCTTAGCAACATCATATGAAAATTAAATAGTAGATTTGAAAAAGTGCCACAGTGATAACATATTGGAGAGGAGTCAAAAAAGCAAGAATTCAACCCCACCTCCAATGGTCCCTGTCTGTATTATCATGCATAATTCACTTAATCTCTCTGAGCCCCAGTTTCTTCATTTGTCAAAGGGAGTAGTAGTAAAACCTGCAATGCTTCTCTCACAGAGCTACAGTGAGGTTCAAGGGGAATAAGAGAGAGGATAGGAAGGGACCTATAACTTCACTGATATAGAGAACTACAAGATGAAGAAACTGTACAACTGAAGGCATCTTCCGCCCAAGTTAAGGTCTTCCCTATCTAAAGCACTAAGAGACTAAGGGCCTAGGCTCACAGAGCCAGTATTCTATAGAAGCTGGACTGGACAAAACCAGCTATCTATCTACTACTCCACTGTCTCTGCCTCTCAAATGAGAGATAATGTATGTAAAGTACTTTGCTTAGAGTACTATCTAAATGATACTATTATTAACTGCTCTATGCAAATTAAAGGTATTATATAAATGGATAGGATAAAATAGAGGTGTTAAAAGCAGAGATCTTCTAGAAATGGCTGCGATAAATAGCACTGTGTATTCTTGTGGTCAGGTGACCCAGTAAAATACTTAGATAGATACAGTTTAACTTATTTACAAGACTTTATTAAAAGTAAAAGTTTGGGGTGGGGGTTACCCCTAGTTGGAGAAAATGGAAATTATAATATCAGAAATAACTAAAATACAAATAAGCATTTGAAAGTCCCCAAATGCAAGCTTAGAAAGTATGAATACCATTTGATTTCAATTTTCCAAAATGAAATATTTTCTTATTGTTGAAATCAAAATAAATTTGTCATATTTCCATAATTTGATATTTCTGATATACAGGGTATCCCAAAAGTCAAGTACAGTCTTAAGCTCTAATGGTTTAAATACCCTACAATTTCCATTATGCACATGCATGTACACACACACACACACACACACACACACACACACACACACACACACCACATCTTCCATTTCTAGGTTCAATGCTTTTGACAATTAAACTACCTACATTGTTTTTCTACCATGAAAAGAAATGGGGGACTTTAATTTCCATCCCTTAACCTTCTAGAGATGAAACTGTTCCAGCAGACATAAAGACTTGGGGGAAAAAAGGGTCAGTGTTCAAATTATTGCCACTTAGAATTAATTGGAAAAGTTTCTTTTGTTTTTAAAGTCCTGGGCTATTCAGCCTATTTATCTTCTCAGTCAGTGGAGCTCAAACCCTGGTGTCTCAATCTTCAAGGGGCCAAATATTTGCTTCAATACAATTATGGTAACCAGGAAGTTAATGTAGTCTCATAACAGATATGCCATCATTACACAGATTTATGAGCACAGTCCTAAACATAAGACAGAGGTAATTGCTTGTGCATGGCCAGGCTATTTTGCCCATTAATATAAATAATATTCTCAGCACAAGCTACCAATAGCAGCAAATTTCTCAAAATAAATTTCTTACCTCATTCTGTCAGATAGTCTTCCCTTGGAACTTGAAGAAATGAAATATTTGATACCTTGGGTTTTTTCAAGGATATTTTGTAGAAGAATCCCAAACCACTGGACATTGGGGGTTGTTGCCATGTGCCATTGATTTAGGAATCCAACTTTCCATCTTGCCATTATGCACACTATGCTAACTCTGTTACATTTATTAAGGCTCCTGATTTGGCATGGATGTTTTCAGTTATGGCAGCCAGAAGTTGAGACACAGCATCTATTTCTCCCTTTTTGGGAAATAGTGTTTAATAATCATTCCCAGTGTTAGCACAATGATGAGAGGGGAAAAAGAGAGAGAGAGCCCAACATGGGGGAAAAAAATAGTTTTATTCTGATTGGAAAATGTTACCTGGGGCAGAGAATCTGTTTTAGGCATCTTTTCAAATAGACTCTTATGGAGAGCAAAAGAAAAATCAAACAAATAGATAAAAGGGGAATATATGTCTTCTGCTTCCAAATTATGCACATGATTTGAAATAGCTATAACCAAAGTTCATTTTAACTATTGGAATTTCATTTTAAACTCAATCCATTTGTGGTTTCTCTCAATTACCAGGGTGAGGAAGGACGAAGGGTTGTGGGGTCGGGAATGGGGATGGGGATGGGGATAGGGAAGAAGCCTAGGAACCTGAATTGTAAAATTGTAAAACTTGTTATTTGAGAGAGATAGCAGATCTGTGTTCTCAAGTTACAGTCTCTCTCCCAAACAAGGCCCTCTGAGCCCAGGTGCAGTAATTTATGACATCTCTGTTGTTCACTCGCTAGCTTTGCTCTTTATCATGAGTCTCTGGGAGCGCATCTGGGTTTACAAAGAAGAGGAAGCCTGAGGAATATAAAAAGTATTTGACACCAAGCCAGGGAGAATTTCACATTTTGTCCTGCACAGGGACCATTGGAATCTTTGAAAGTGAAGGTCACGTTCTGAACAATAACTAGGTTGACGCCCTCATTCTTCATGTAGTTTATCCTGTACATCTGGAAATTGCCTGGGGCTTCTCCAGGCATTGTGCTAGAGGATATGGATGATGTTAGACTACCAAGGATTATGTAGCATCTCCACCCTTATCTCCCACTACTTCCCGACATGGGCCCTCTGCTTTAGCTGGGCTACTCTATCCCCCGAGATCTCCCTTTGCATCCTTTGCCTTTAGCACAGTGCCTGGCACATAGTATGAGCTGAATAAATGCTACTCAGCTTCTTGACTTGAATTGGATGCCATCTACATCTTGTATTTTCTCACCTCTAAGCCTTTGCTTATGCCAGTCCTTCTGCATGGAATACTCTCTTCCCCCTTATCTAAATCCTATCTACTTTCAAGATCCAGTAAAAGTTCTACCTTTTAAGTAAACCCTTCCTGGATGACCCCCAACACAAAGTGATTGTTTTTACCTCAGAAGTATTTAAAAACTGTCTATGCCACTCACTTTGTAAGTTATCATACACAGTAGTTTTGTATCATTACTTACATTTTTCTTTATTTGCCCTGTCTCTCCAATTAGAATCTAAGACCTTTGGGGCAGGAATTACATTTGTATTCCAGTTCCACAACCTCATCCCCATAATACATATAAAACACAGTATCTTGCACATGTGAAATATTTAATGAGCATTTAATAATTAATTAATATTTCTATTTGAGACTTTCCAGAGTCCTTCTAGACAAGTACACAGTACATTTTACTTCACTTTCCTTGGCAAGTAGGATGGTGACACTCAGTGTCAGGTGGACAGAGTATCCATAAATCAGTCAGTCAATCAATAAGCATTTGTTAATTACCTACTGTATACCAGACACTGTGTTAAGTGCTTTTCAGGGTACTTCCTTCTTTCCTAAATGATACAGCAGTAATATGCTATAGAGAACATCTCAGAACCATAAGAAGCCATGGATTAATCAGTGACTGATGTCACCTATTGTACTTCCTCTTCCAATCCTCCCACATGCAGTCAAATTCTCAGTTTAATATTTTGAACCATAGGAAGACATAACATCTATGAATCCTGCCCCCTGAGGAGACACTGGGGCAAGCCGCTTCTATGGAGCCCTAATTCATGGAACCAAAGACAAATTCATGCAAATGGACAGAGGACCAGGTTTCCAACACTGTAGGCAGGCCCAGGAGTCTTTCTGTGATTAAAGGAAGGAGGGAAGGAAGGAAAGGAAAAAGAAGTAGAAGGGAATAAACTTTTGTATAGAACCTACTGTGTGCCTGGCACTGTGTTAAGTATGTTTTTTTTTTTTTACAAATATTACCTCATTGGAGTCTTATAACAATCCTGGGAGAGATAAGTGCTACTATTATCCCTGCTTTACAGATGAAGAAACTGAGGAAAACAGAGGTTAAGAGATTTTCACAGGATCACACACCTAGTAGATATCAGAGGCTGGATTTGAACTCAGCTCTTCATGACTACATGACCAGCACTCTATCCATTGTACCACCTAGCTGCCTCAGTTGGAGAATATCCACAATGATCAGACAAATAAACAGTTTCCAGCTCCCTAACTTTTGTGAACTACTTACTCTTTTGGGTCATGAAGTAGTAGTCATGTATATCCTCCCTTACTACCTTTCCTCCCCAAGTCTTCCTTTTCCATTTAAATTCCAGCCCAGAGTCTAACAAACAGCCTCTCAGCGTGTGTTCCACATGGAAGGAGAAAGCCTCTTCTTCCTCACTGACTGCAGTATGGTGTAATTAGACGGAGTTCTGGCTCTGGAGTTAAAGGACCTGGGTTCCAATCCCAATTCTGCTACTTCTTAGCTGTCTGACTTCTCTAGGTCTGAAGATATGAATTTTAAGTCTCCTTCCAGCTCTAAATCCCATGACTCTGTGACAATTTTCCCACTCCTGCTCATCAGATTTTTTATTCCTCTTGAGTTTATGAAAGTGTTTGGGTTATACCTTACTAAGAAATTGGTAGAAGCTGCTGCTTAGTCAGGACTTCCCTCTCCCAATATTACTGGAACCTCTAGGGAAGCCAGTTAGACCCAGAGCCTGCCCTTTCTCAAGATTACTATGTGCAAAAAAGGATTCTCAAGATCCACACCCCCATGACAACCTAGACTTATTCCCTGTTTCCAGAGTTGTCCTAAGACTCAAGTTTAGGAGCCTATATTTTCCATAGCTATGGCTCACCCAGTTGAGGAAGTAAGCTTTATTATAGGAATTCTTTACTTGGGATCCATGGACCCCTAAAGAATCCTTAGAAAGATTTTGGTGTTTCTACAAACTTGAAGGTGAAACAAAAAGTATTTTTATTAACTTCTAACTAGCATTTAGCAATTCCATCTACTCTTTTAAAACATTATCCCAAAAAAGAGGGCCCAAAGGCATTACTATACTACCAAAAGAAACATTTCAGGGGGTCCACAAACTTGAGGGAAAATATATCTTTATTTTTACTAACCTCTATTGACATTTACCATTTCCATCAACTATTTCAAAATATTATCCTAAAAAATGAAGCTTCACTATCCTACAAGAGGATCCATGATAAAAATAAAGTGAAAAATCCCTGGTTTAGTAGATCTGAGTCCAAATCCCAGCTCTGTCACTCACTACCTTGTGACCTTGGACAAATGACTTTACCTCTATGGAACTCATTTTCTTCATCTATAAAATAAGGGGATTGTATTTAATTATCTTTGAGACCTTTTCTAAGTTTATATAATATGATCCTATAATCCTCATCTCCTAGTCACTAATTTCTTTGGCCATATCTGTGCTAGGATACACATTAGGAAATTTGACCCTCCTGGAGGATTATCACAAAGACCCCATAGTGTAAAAATCAACCCCACAAGTTCATGTGTTTCTTAAAGCAAAAGTGCATCGTGGACTTCCTACTTTTGGTGTCAAGAAACATTATTGTCATTGATCCAAGCATCAGGAAGCAGAGATAGAAAAAGGATGAGTCTTAAAATAATCGCACCTCCAAGAGAAATAAAACCCAATATCTCTGGCATAATATGAATAATACTAGAAGCAAAAGCATAAAGAGAGCCATAATTATCTATGTAGGGGCTCAGGGCAAGCACCACAACAAATGCAGTGGTTGAGAGAAGGAAGAGGGATTACAAAGTAATTCCCAAAGAAAGGGACTAGCCACAGAGGGAATTAGGATAAGGTTCATGTATAAGGTTTCCCTTGAGCTTTGCTTTGAAGAAAGTTCAGGATTCTACAAGATGAAACAGAGAAAACAGTACATTCCAGGAACTGGGAGCCTTATGCAAAGGTATGGAGAGGTAAAGTTATATACAGGAAATAGTTAATAGGCCCCTGTATCCAGAACACACTTTAGGAAACAGAGAAATATGCTTTAAACCTGGAAAGGTAGGTTAGAGCCAGGCAGTAAGGAGTTCTAAAAGTCAGATAGAAGAGTTTGCATATTACCTTAGGCAAGAAGAAGCTTCTGGTCATTCTTGAGCCAAGGAACAACAGAGACACATTTGTGCCCTAGTAATCTCACTTGAGGGACAGATTGGAGAGAAGAGAGACTTGAGGCATGGAGATCAATTAAAAGGTTGTTGCAGTGGTCCTGGTGAGAGGTCATGAGGGTCTGAATGAGAGGGGTAGGGAAAAGTGGGCAGCTGCAAAAATTGCAATGGAGCTAAAATCAACAAGATTTGATTGGTTGCTGATTAGCTATGGGGGCTGGAGGTAGAAGGGAGAGTAAAGAGCTGAGAATGACCCTAGGGTTGTGAAACTGAACAGCTAGGAGGACTGACCTATAAAGAACTGTAATCAATATCATTCTTTAATATGTGAAGGATCCATGAGTACAGAGAAGCACATAAAAAATAAGTGACTTGCCCAGGTGGTAGAAGCAGGATGTGAACCTGGGTCTCCATTTGTTGCAAACCCAGGACTATAACCACCACACCATGCTGCCTCTTTCCTCTAACACTAATGATATAAGGGACTTCCGCTCAACTGTTTATTATGTCCTCTCTGATTAACATTTTATCTACCTTATTTTAACATAAGGTTCTTGGGCTTATTCCCAAAGATTGTTCTCAAAGTACACAATGAAAAATCCAAGGTATTTCATGTTTTGAAAAATAGCTATTGTCTCCTGTGTCCTGCAATGATGATAGTACTTTCAGGAGAAACTAGCTGTGCCCTAAAAATAAATTTAAAAGCTCTGAATCTAGTTGATCTTCATGTAAATCTTACCTCAGTAGTTCTACCCAGTCAAATACAATGGAAAAGTTGCCACAGTTACTTGATCAATTTGGTGCATTCTGAAGATCTTGCTGGAGTAGCTAGGTGGCACAATGGATACAGCGTTAGGCTTGATCTTAGGAAGACTCATCTTCCTGAGTTCAAATCTGGCCTCAGACACTTTCCAGCTGTGTGACCCTGGGGAAGTCACTTACCCCTGTTTGCCTCAGTTTCCTCATCTGTAAGAAGAGCTGGTAAACTCCAGTATCTTTGATAAGAAAACCAAAAATGGGAATACAAAGAGTCAAACTGCATAGAAGAATAACAGCAACAAAAGATCTTGCTATTGAGAGAGAGTGTGTGATATAACAGAGAAGTGACTTTGAAGTCTGGAAGATTTCACATATGGGCTGTGTGACCTTAAGTAAGTCACTTAACCTCTCACATCACCAATCTCTAAAAATGTAAACAAATAAACAGATGCATTGGGTTGGGAGAAGGGAAGGGAGGTGGTGCAGTTCTTAAATAGGCATTGCCTATGTCAATGAAATCACCAAGTTTAGTCTTTAAGAAAAGAACTTTTTCTCCTTTTTAAATTTTAGTTTTCTTTTTATATATCATATTGCTAAGACACATCTCCTGTGTTCTATATTTGTAAGGCTGATTTTTTTTCAACAGAAACACAGGACTTTACATTTATAACCTATTAAATTTCATCTTATTAGATTTGATACCATGTGCTAGACCAGAGGTCTGCAAACTATGACCCATGGGCCAAATCCAGCTCTATTTTTTTGTATGGCCCACATAAAATGGCTTTTACATTTTTTTTGCCAACCCCCACTCTAAGGGGGTTTAGGTCCTAACTATTTGGGTCCTAAATCTGTCACTCAACACATTAACAACCTTTCCTATGTGTGTTATCTAGAAATTTAATAAGTGTGATCTATGCCTTTATCCAAGTTCTTAATTAAAAGGTAGAGCCGAGAACAAAGCAGGGTCAATGATAGAAGCCTGCAACATTTCAAGAAAAATCACTCCAAGTTGATATCAGTCTATAAATCACCACTCTTTAGGTTCAGTAATCCAACCACTTTCAAATCCATGTAACTTTACTACCATCTAGCCCAGAGGTATTAAAAACAAGGGTAGATTTCCAGAACCAGATTAAAATGTAATTGGGAAATATTTGACAAAATAAATAAAATTACACCAAAACACACAACAAAATATGTGGTTTTCCAAGTCAATATGCAGCCTGCAGAGATCCTTATCCTTAATGGCCCCATTTCTATTTTAGTTTGGCACCATTGATCTAGACCCTATATATCTGCCTTCTCCACAAATGCAACATGAGAGAATATATAAAATATATTGTTGTTATTTCAGTCATGTCCAACTCTTCATCACCCCATTTTTAGTTTTCTTGGCAAAGACACGGGAGTGATTTGCCATTTCCTTCTCCAGATTATTGTGTAGATGAGGAAACTGATACAAATGGGGTAAAGTGACTTGCCCAGGGTCTGAGGCCAGATTTGAACTAAGGTCCTGTTGACTCTGGTCCCAAAGCTCTATCTACTGTGTTGCCCAGCTGCCCCTGTCAAATATCTTACTGAAACCCAGTTATTTATACCATGCCCATGGCATTTTTTTCAGCCTGCTGTGACTTGTTGATGAGCCCAATGTGGGTCTCTAAGGCATGATTGCTCCCTTTTCTAAGTACTCACAAACTGTCCTTTCAGTAACATTTTGCAGAATTTTTTTGGTAGGAAAAAAAATCAAGCTTATTTGTCCATAGTTTGAAGAATCTGCATTCTTCCCATCTAAAAAAATAATTTAACATTTACCTGTCTCCAGTCCAGAAGAATTACACTTCTTCCATTCTCCATGATTTTTCAGACATCACTGACAGCAACTCAACAATCACATCTGCCAAGTTGTTATAATCCCCTTGGAATGCATTTCATTCTGTCCTACTGACTTGAACTCACTGAAGACATTTTAATACTCTCCATCTCTCCACTCATCTTGATTTTCAACTCACTGTCAACTGATTCCCAGCCTAAAGATTAATCTCATTAGTAGAGAAAACAAGCCAAAAAAAGATGGAATTTTTGTATCTTCTTTCTAGCATCATACTATCTCAAGTAGTACATTTGTTTATCTGGTATACAGTGGTGAAAGGAGTTTCCAGTTGAGGAAATTTTCTCTACCAACAAATATCTCCAATTGTTTTGCAACTTATATTAGAGAGTTTCCTGGGGGCACTTAGAGATCAAGGCCAGCCTTCTATCAGCACTCTCTTATCAAATGGTTGTCTTATCTAATTCAATTTGACAGTTATTAAAAGTGCTCATCATCTGCAAGCCATTAGGCCCTGCAGATATATAGGCCAAAATATTTTTTGAATTACCCTTGTTCACATCTTTTAAACATGTCTCTTAAAAATCCAAATTGGTCTATGAGTTTACTATGCAACGTATACATGAATCATAGAATTTTAGAACCATTACAAATCATCTGATAAATTACCTTATCTTAGAACCAAAATAGAGTCCCGAGAAGTAAAGTGATCTATCCCAAGTTATACAGGTGATAAGTAGTCAAGCTAGAATTTCAACCCAGTTCTTCTCAATCCAAATCCACTGTTCTTTTCATTATACTATGATTTTTCATCCTCTTTAGAATGATTTCTGTATATGCTATCAGAACTTGATTGTTAAGAAGACCCCAAACCTTCTGAGTCACTTTTTTTAACATAATCTTTTGACATAAAAGTCCACTATTCTTTTTCTCAGCTCTCCAAAATTTTATTCACAAAAATCTTAGGTGTCCCAGTAAACCCAATATTCTCTTTATGTATCATGAAGACTATGGCAGTATCACCAAATTCTCTTGGCATTTTTTCCTGATTAGTTAGGCACAGAACAGCCACTCTTCTCATTGCTTCTTTTACCTCATGAAAGATGAAACTGTCCATAAAGCAAATAAAGAATTAATCAGCTACATGGGTTTTAGCAAAGAGAGAAAGAAAGCTTCAACAAGATATCTGGATAATTGAAGTTTCTTTTCACTATGATGTTCCACTTTGTGACAAAATCTGTCATTTTGGTCTTTGTGCTCCCAAGATCTAGCACAATAATACCTTGCACAAAAGAGGCTCTTAGTAAATATTTGTTTAAATTAATTGAATAGCAATCTGTTTCCCAGCGCTCATCATCAAATTCCTCCCACTGGCTGAGTGTTCTATTGCATATTCCCACAAAAACACCTGCTCTTCATTCTCCCTTTGTTTACCTTCATACCAATACTTTCCACCATGATGGTTCCCTCTGGCTGGTAGGTTACCATTCGAGGGAACATTTTCTCAATAAACAGTGCTATTCTACCTCTCTTTCGTCAAAATCTATTCCTTTTGAATAAGATAAACCCTTCCATTGTGACATTCTCTGTGTGTTCTGACACTAATATCTTCGGCTATCTTTACTACCCAAATTCTGTACATTTGTACCTGAGCATCTTAGGCCATTGGCATCATCACTACTCTTCTTGGATGTTCTCTGGTAAGTTACCAAACAGTTCTGCTACCATTTTTCTCCCAAGGTTCTGCCTGCTACTCTCTAAGGCATCTAGCTTTGTGATTATAGTTGAGTAGTTTTGTGTCTCCCCTTCCATTTTAAGTTTAAAGACACCTTGATTAAATCAGCAAGTCTCCAAACAAATGGAGTTTTCCTAGGCCTCATTTGGCATTCTGTATCCCCCTGGGCAAGAGCCCAACATTCTTATCCAGATTCAGAAATCCAAATTCCATTCTGTGACATTTAACCAACTATTCACTTCCTATATCCACCTTTCCCATCTGAAACCTCAATCTTCAATCAGAAACAGTGAGGAAAAGATCATTTATGCCCCTTAGTTATTTATTTCCAGACCAGGAGTTCCCAATCCTAAGCGATGCTTTCTAGCCCCCTTCTGGCAGTATCATTTGTCCCCACATGAATCACCAGAAACAGATAGTGATCATCAACTTTGACAAGTCTCAGGAAGCTCTCCATCATATCTCAGATACAGGCCCAGAGGAGACAAGCATGCACATCACACTAAAAAACAAAAACAAAAATCCACCAATCATTCCTAGCACATTGGACGATAAAAAATGCCTACGTATGTAAAGCATCTAAAATGACTTTGGGTGTCAGTCAAATGCTGGTCTGCAAAGCTTTTAAAAAATGCTAATGTTGTAGCAGAGGGTTTATACCTGCCTTACACTCCAACTTGGTTACACCACACTATCATTGTATATAGCTGTGATAGCTCAGGGGGATATGATTTGGTCTCTGGTTTATCCACATTCATGCAACAATTAGCACCGCTGCCACTAAGTTTGACTATACAAGCTCCTGAGTAAATTGTATGCTGTGCTAATTGGGTTTGTTACCCAGTGTGGAACTGCTCTCTACCCTGCATCCTCGAGACCAAAAGCAAAGACCAAAAGCAGGCCAGGTTGGACATCTAGGTGACTTTGGTGCATGGCAGGCTCTAAGGCAACTGCAGAAAATTCATGCAAGTGACCAAGGAGCCTGCCAAGAAGACAAATGCTCCCTTTGGAGGAAATGTTGTCTTCAGGCTTTGTGATAACCATCCAAACAAAGGAGCGGGACAGTCTTGCCCTAAGAGAAATGCAAGGAGGAATAACTCTTAACTGTTACATTTTCTGTTTTAAGTGTGGGGGAAAGTTAATCAATAAAAAGGGGGAGATTGAAGTATTTGTGAGATTTCAAAAAGTATAAAAGATGACAAACTATTATGTGACATAATAGTCTATCTCATGCAAACTGGTCATGTGTGTAATTTCTTTATTAAGAGTTGGGTAGATACTGACACTGATAAATGAAACTCATAGTCAATGTACACTTGAACTTTATTTTTACAGATTATTTCAGAGAGAAAATGGAAACTCTTAAAATAAGTTCTCTTGTTATTGTATAAGGAAATACATAAATTTGGATCTTTGGTCATCTTAACTGTATATACTGCAATCTATACAACCTCAGATAACCAAAAGGGCATATTTTCCTTTATCCAACAGTTTGTTATTCTTTTTTTCTGTGCTTTGTGAGTATGTCTGCACATAATTCTTTTTAAGCTGAATTTGGTTTTTTCTTAACTATCCAGTGGTGTTGATAGTGGACTTCTCAATGGGTGGTTCCCGTGCTCTCCCTAGTGATCTGGGGCTGTCCCACAGGGCAAAACTGCTGAATCAATGCCACCCTCCTCATGGTTGTCAATCAGAAACCTTCTATCTCTTGGTTCTGTGGTCTACAGCCAATCAGAATCAATCAAACAATTCCTACTATGTGTCAGACATTGTGCAAAGCTCTGGGGTTACAAGGAAAATAAAATAGCATCTGCCCTAGAGAAGATTATAATATGTTAAAGACACAATGAAGGGTGTCTCTTTTCAACCTAATTAGGAGGAAACGATTACAAAAGTAGAACAAGAAGAAATTTTGGCTATAATGCCATAATCTTCATAATACATAAGGAAGGGAACATTGGGTTTATTATGACATCCAAGACTTTGGCAAAGAGGATTTTGAAGAGATCAAAAAAAGGACAGGGAGGGGGTTTCCATTTCACATGATTGCATAGAAAAACATTGACTTCAGAAGTTGGAGGGAGGGGTCCTCTTAATAATGAAATTCTGATAACACATACACCAATGATTCCAAAGAGGATGAAAAATCATGCTCCACTCATGCTTTCCTGGAGTCAGAGTCAGAGCACAGAAGATAGTGTGTGTGATTTGGTGTGAACTAGAACTCAAGAGGGTTAGAGGTTTGTCTGGCCACCAAAGGATCTCTGATGAAATCATAGAGTTTGAGAACTAGAAGTTACCTCAGGGGCCATGTAGAGGTCAACCCATATGCAGAAGGAATCTTCATTATAACACCCCTGACAAGTGTCATCTGGCCTCTGCTTGAAAACCTCCAAGAAGAGGGAGCCCACCACCTCTTAAGACCACCCTGTCTGTACTACTCTAGTTATTAGGACGTTTCTCTGGACATCAAACTTTTAGCAATTTTTGCATTCAGTGAGATGGACCAACCATAGCTAACCCATTATAGAACACAGTTAGGAGAATTAACAGCCAGATTAAGCCTAAACCCAGGTCTCTATGGTCCTTTCATCCAGGACTGCCCTTAGATCCAGGCCCCTTTAGGGCCTCAACTGCTCATCCTATTGGAACTGGGAATAGAGATCTACCATGGAACTAAACTTGTCATAGGCCCAGCAATCAGCCCCATCAGCTCCTCCCAGGCTCCAAACCATGCCATCTGAGGTACTCCCTCTTCCCTTGATCCTCCTGGCTATAAGTTCACTCCCACTCAAATTTTTCTTAAGTTCTTTCCATCTGGACTTTGCACTCTTCATAATCTAGCCTGCATTAGAACTCTTTGTGTACATGCCATAACCTGAAAGATCCTTGAGGGTGGGACTTCTGTCTTTATCTTTGTCATGTCAGTGTCTAGTCAAAAAGCACATTATTAAAGCCTGCTATGTATCAGGAACTATGCCAGATGCTGGAGATACTAATATAAAAGTGAGACAGTCCCTATGCTCAAGAAGCTTACATTTTTCTAGGGGGAAGCAATGTGTTAACAGAGGAGAAAAAATAGGTTACATATAAAATCAATATACAATGCTATGGAGAGGAGTAATGAAGAAGAGGCTTCTTAAAGGAAATAGAACTTGAGGTGAGGCTTGGAGGGTACTCAGGATTGAAGAGGTGAGAGGAAGAAGGGAGAGAATTCCAAGACTTGGGGTGACCTGGGTGAAAACAGAGAAGGGAGATGGGATGTCACATATGAGAAGCAGGGAAAACATTGTCAATGTTTAGTGCAAGAGGAAAAGTAATAAGCAGTTAGCCTGGGAAGAGGCTGAAACCAAATAGTGAAGGGTTTTAAATGGTCAGCAGAAGACTTTGTATTTGGTTCTAATGGCAGTGGGAAGCCACTAAAACTTCTTAAAGAAAGCAATAAACAGGAGGTCAGGCCTGTACTTGAGAGCTATCAATTTAGTAGCTATAAGGAGGATGGATTGGAGAAGGGAAAGGCCAGATGCAGGGAGACCATTTAGACCATTATTCCATAATCTTGGCAAATGGTGATGAGAGCCTAGAATTGTAATGTGAGTAGTCATGCACACTACAATCACAACCCAAATTTAGATAGTCATTTAGGCTCTGTACAATTCCGTATTTTAAATAATAATAATTCTTATAAGAAGGTGAAGTAATTATTCTCAATCTCTATCCAATCAGTATGCCTCACATGGGCCCATGAATTTTTTTAACAAAATTTTAATAAAAAATTTATATAGACAGGATCCTGCCAAAAATATGTGCTCAGGGGACCCACATGCCCTAAGGAAGGCCCTGGTTTCATCCATTTTCCCTTGAGCAGGGTACTGCACTCTTTCTGCTGCTACTGCATCTCTCCCATTGTCCTTACTTCTTGTCATGACCTCTAGCCCCAATACCCACTGTTCCAGATGGAAGAATCAAATAGGGTGAAAGCAAGGAGGAATTACATATATATGTATATTAATATATAGATGTTGATATAGATAGATATATTTCTATCTCTATATCTATTGATTGATCAATCTAGCAATATCTATATGAATATAGATATCAATAGATAAATAGATATATGAGAGGTAACGTGAAATGGTTTTGGAGCCAGAAACACCGAGGTTCATGTCTTACTGTTGACAAATATTTATGTGACCACAGACAAGTCACCTACTACTCAGGTTTAAAGGCAACTTTCTAAGAATATTGTTTCACTAATAACACACAGGAGCCACTGGAGTTTTTGGAGTCCAGCATCTTACACGTTCATTCTTGATCTGGTCAGACACAAAGACAGCTTCAGAGGAGATAATAATCTTACTTTATTCTAGTCTAGTCTTCTCAAAGAGAGCTGCTGATAACAGAAGCACCAACTCCTACAGCATTCCCTAATGACTCTTCTCAAAGGGGCCAATAAGAAGGGGGGGCAACTACCCCTATATCTCAATGGAGTCAATAGAGACAGGCACAGCTTGTGCACTCCCCTAAATCCCCTCAAGCCTCAATGGGAGTCAATCAAGGTATACACAACATTACACTGTGATATTCCCCTCTAAGTTCCCCCACTCACTGACTAGTACCCACTTACCTTATAGGGCAACAGACAAAGAAGGCATCTTGCCAACATTAAGCTCACAGGTTGATTTTAGCAATATCATCATTTAGCACAATCATAGTAAGTATCACATTATGTCATCCCTCATCTCACTGTGTAGAATCTCCATAGGCCTATCACTATGACTCTAGGAATTACTATCTTAGATCCTTGGGGCTGTTCTGGGGGTTATTATCTAACACCTAAAAACTAGACATTGCCATGGCCACAGATCCTGAGAAACTAAACTCTAAAAAGGATAACAAAATCCTCCTTTCTTGCAAATATGAATAGAAAATCTTCATCTGTGGAAGGAGTTTCTCACAATGAGAATTTCCCTCATACTGATAAAGCCACTATTCTAGACCTTTAAAAATGTTGCTCTTATGAATTTGTAATATTCTGATTTGTATTATATTTATATGTGTGAATCATCCCTACTAGACTATAAGTTCATTGGGGCAGGAACCATGTTTCATGTTTAGCACAACAGAGAATAGATGTTTTGATGTTGAATGAAGAAGAACTAGGTACCAGTTAAAAAAAATTCCTTTGTAGTTCCCTAAACAGTGGTGTCAAACTCAAATAGAAATGGAGACCACTACACCATATATAAGAATCCCTAAAGTAACATATAGACTTGAAAAACTTGAAAAAAAAACTTATTCATTCATTCATTCATTTGTTGATTCATTTATCTATCTATTTATTTATTGGTTTATTTATTTATTTTCTTAATACATTAAAACATTAAAATGAGAAACCCCATATAATCTGGTTTAAGCTACACCAGGGACTGCTGTGGAGCACACCCATAGGTCCATGTAAGATGAACATCTCTGTCCCAGAAAATACTAGTTCAGCCTCCAAAATCAGGAAGGAGATAAATTTCTCAACCATAGTTTCTGGTATAGGAGAATCTAAATTTTCACAGAATTCATCCATGATACCTGGAACATAACAAGTATTTAAGAGGGACATCTAGGTGATGCAGTGAATAGAACACTGACCCTGGAGTCAGAAGGACCTAAGTTCAAATCCAGCCTCAGACACTTAATACTTACTAGCCATGTGACCTTGGGCAAGTCACAACCCCAACTGCCCTTCCTTCCCCCCTCCAAAAAGCAAAAAAAAAAAAAATTTTTAATTAACAAGTGCTTAATAAATGATTTTTTAATTAATTGATTGTAAACCCAGGGAAAGCTTTACTGATTGAGTTGGTAATACCTTGGCCTCCAATCCCAGGATAAGAAACTAAAGTACTGGTTGTTTAAAAGAAAAATGGGAAAGAAAGTAAGGACAGAAACATAAAGTGTCTTTTCTTTGTTAAAGTGTTTCCCTGAATTTAACCATTTCCCCTCAAAACCATTTTTTGTATCAAGACATACCCTATGTCTAATATGCAGCTAATTGTCGTTGTTGTTCAGTCATCATGGTCTTGGTGACCCCAAAGACCATAGCACACCAGACCTTCCTATCCTCCATTATTTCCTACAGTCTGTCCAAGTTTATGTTTGTTACTTCCTTGATACTATTAATCTCATCTACTCCTGCCCCTTTCTCATTTTTCCTTCATACTTTCCCAACAAATGTGACAAAAGTATTTTAAGCATCAGCTTCAATATTTGACCTTCCAGTGAATAGTCTGAATTAATTTCTTTAAATATTGACTGATGTAATCTCCTTGCCATTCAAGGGATTCTCAAAGTCTTCTCCAGTACCACAGTTCAATAGTGTTGATTTGCTGCACTCAGCTTTCCTTGTAGTCCAGCTCCCACAGCCATACGTTGCTAGTGGAAAAGCCATAGCTTTGACTAGACAGACTTTGTCAATAAGGTGATATCTCTGCTTTTTAGCATGCTATCCAGATTTGCCATAGCTTTCCTTCCAAGAAACCAGTCTTTTAAATTCATGTCTGCAGTTGCCATCTGCCATAATCTTTGAGCCCAAGAACATAAAATCTGACACTGCTTCCATTCCTTTTCCATCTATTTGCCAGATTAGGAGTTCCCAATCACGTGTCCAGATCTTGAGTTTTCTATTACAAAACAAAATATCCTAATGTTACAAAGGAGCATTGTAAATGAAAGAAACTAACCAAACTTGGTCATGTTTCCCTGTAAGATCCAGTTAAGGTTATAAAAATGATTTGTGGTCAAGGAATGCTATTTGCCTCCATAAAGAAATGTGTACATAGAAACCCAGTGTGTTGGAATAAAAGCTATTTTGAACTTTATTTACAGAGAACTAGTGTGACGGAGAAGGATGATGGTGTCATAGCAAGAAAATGATCTTGGCTTTATTTCTGACACTTCTTAGCTATGTGGACTTACTTGACCAAATGACCAAGAGGGCCTTAGTTTTGAGGGGGTTGCTTCTTTGGAGGGGGGAAGGCAGGGTTATTGGGGTTAAGTGACTTGCCCAAAGTGTTAAGTGTCAGAGGCCAGATTTGAACTCAGGTCCTCTTGACTCCAAGGCTGGTGCTCTATTCACTGTGCCACCTAGCCACCCTGATAGTTTTTATTTTTTAATCTGTGAAGTGAAGTAATTGCCTAAATTATCTCGATTGTCTTTTTCAGCTCCATGAACCTTCCCTTATCGTGTTAAATTATCTGGTTTAAGCTGTACCGGGGACTATTGTGGAGCACACCCATAGGTCCATGTAAGAGTTGAACAAAGAAAATACTAGTTCAGCCTCCAAAGTCAGAATGGAGGCAAATTGCTCAACCATAGTTTCTGCTACAGGAGAATCTAAGATCCCTCCTCCAAGGTCTCACTCTCTTACTGACCACATTCTACTCTTTGTTATTTGAGTAGGTAGTAGCCCTAAACTGTCTGGTGAAAAAAATGTCACAAGACAATATGGAAACTTACAATTACTAGTTGAGGATTTTACTGTCCTTGGTCTCCTGAGAGGTCAGCATTCATTGATAAGGTCTTTCTAAGGATACTTCCATAGTTATTCCCTTAGGGCAGGAATTTTTACCCCAAGTTCATGAACTGTTTTTTCTTTTTAATATTTTGATTACTATATTTCAAGATAATTGGTTTCCTTTGAAACCCTGTGTAATTTATGTTATGCATTTAAAAACTTTATTCCCCATTAAATTAGGAGCTCCTTGAGAGCAGGGCCTTTTTTGTTTGTTTGTTTTTGTATCCTCAGCAATTAACACACAGTGTTTGGCACATCATAGGTGCTTAATAAACGCTTATAGAGCTTACTGGCTGAGAAGAGGTCTATAGGCTTCAACAGACCACCAAAGGAGTCCTTGATCCAAAAACGTTAAGAACCTCTATTTTAGACAAAGTCCTTGGCAAGTCAATGGAAATTATGTTGGTCAATCTCTCTCCCTGAAATGGGAAATAAAATAAGAAAGGAGTATTTCTGAAAGACTTGGGTAAACACAGAGTGAACTTGTTTTCTTTCAGAGCTTTAAGACTCTCTATATATTCCCCTTTCTCCTACCTACTGCCTTGATACTTTCACTATCATATAAACCCTCCCAAGCCACACTGTATAATGATCCCATCACACATCTGTTTTTACTTGTTGGAAAGCATTATCCACTTATGAAATCCAAAGGATGGCCTGCACACTGTTCCCTGGACAGTCCTGTATGGAATGCCTAAGGAAAGAATCAGGACTGGTTTCCCCTCTATACATAAAGTCATAACCATTATGGAGAGATGACCTGCCCTTTGTGGAAATAACAAAGAAGCCAGGCATTCCACGCATTGATAAGAAGGCGTGATGAAAGCTTGGCATAACCTGGGCATACCAAATCTGAAGGCAATCTTTCTGGGTACATAAATGAGTGTCCCTCCCTGCCCATATGCCATACACACACTTCCATTTTGTGTTCTGAATACCATTGCCCTTGAGGTCCAGCTACCCCACTCTGGCATCTGAGACCTAGCTGTATCCTCCTCACCATATATTAGTTAAGATCTGAGTGGAATCCTTTTCCCAGAGCCCCTCTTCCTTTGGCCTGTTTCTTCATGCTCCCCATTGCCCCAGGTGTCTCATCTTAAGACTTAAGCCATCCCTTGTGTGAATTAAAATGTTCCTAACGGAGATCTACTGCTTCAAACATTTATTAGCCTGCCTGATTCTTTGTGGAAGTCTCTTAGCCCCTGAGGAAACTGGGACACTCTCCAAGTCTCAATTTTCTCAACTTTAAAAGCTGGGATAATATTTATACTATTATGGGGTTAGTATAATGTTAAAAGAAATAACATATGGGAAGATCTTTGTAAACCAACCAGGGAACCTATCAGCAAACATCTATAGAGAACCTACTATGCACCAGGTACCTAGCTAGTCAAAGGTTACATGAAGAAAAAATGAAACAATCCCTACTCTCAAAGAGCTTACATTCTATTGGGAGAGATAAACATACATCTATAAGCAAATATAGAATAAATACAAAATCAATACAAAGCAGTGGGAGAAAAAGGTCCTAGGGTTGGGATAGGGGTGAGGGCTTCATGGAGAAGGTGGTGCTTAAGACACATCCTTAAGAAAGTAAGGGATTCTGTGTGATGAAAGTAAGAAGGGAATGCATTCTAGGCACTGTCAAGTGCAAAGGGATGGGGATGAGAAATGTATAAGAAACAGAGAGAAAGTCAGTTTGTCTAGACCTAGAATGCAAGAAGAGCTGTACTATATAATGAAGTAGTAACCATAAAAAATGATACAAAGACCAACTATTGTGACATTTTAAAAGTTTGAGAGCCAGAATTTTGGGGTAGTCATTTTATTAATAACGCCAGCATTTTAATTAAAAGAGGTCAGTGGCACTCTGAAATACCAAAGACCATCAAGGCAATGGGCTCAGGACTTAAAAGTCTTGGAAGAGGGGTATTCCTGAGGGTGGCAATCAGCTCTGATTGGTTAACAATTAATGAGAGAATGAATATTGCAATGAGAGCCTAGACCAATTCAAATAAGCTTTATGTCATTTACTTCTAAGTTACCCCCAGCCTTAGACAATCTATTCAAAGAAGTTATCCCCACCCAAACCCGAGTAGAAGGTTGGGTGGGATCTGGCCAAGATTGAGGAGAGTTAATTCAACCTCATTCTCAGTAATGTCCTTCAGGAGGCTGAACTCTGAAATGAGGACTACAGAAAAAGGACAAAACTCTGGATCTCTCCAAATCATTGGTTATTAATAGTCGTTTCTCTTACTAACCTTATTCTTACTCAAGCAAGGCATGTTACGATGCCATGAGGGGAAAACTGTCCTATGAACTATATCCCATTTGATTCATTCATCGGTACCCTTCCAAAAAAGTGTACAGGGTTGAAGGGGAAAACTACAACCAAGCATGGTGTTTGGTCTAGTACTAGGATCTCCCCATCCCAGATTAGTCAAGCTGAAGCATACCATAAAACTTCAGTTGCTGACACTTATGTGAACAAAGGTTGCCAACCACTTGCTCTTAACAATGGTGAAATTGGGAAGGAAGAGGAAAAAAAAGAAGGGAAGGAGTTAAAAAGCCTGGAACTCCTGGGTATATTAAGCCTAGGGAAGACCAAAGAAGGACACCATGATTGCCTTCAACTTTGCAAAGGATTGTCTTTGGAAGAAAAGATTAGACTTGTTCTGTTTTGCCCCAGAGAAAATTAGAAACAATAGGAAATCACAACCAGGAAAATTTAGGCTTGATATAAGGAGAAGCTTCCTAACAACTTTTGTTCTTGTTCAGTAGTGTCTGACTGTTCATGATCCCATTTGGGGATTTCTTGGCAGAGATAGTTAGCCATTTTTCTTCTCCAGTTCATTTTACAGATGAGGAAACTGAGGCAAATAGAGTTAAGTGACTTGATGCAATATTAATGGAATTTAAGATCTTCCCCAGCCAGGAATAGGCCTCAGGTGGAGCCCATTAAGGGAAGCTTGCTTAGAGGAGGCTTGCTTGTAGGAAGGCTTTCACACCTTTTGTTAATTTCTAATTAGGCACTAAGTCACAATGGGTTGTGATGACCTCTGGCTCTAAAAAAGTTATATATACTCTGAGGTTAGCATTTTGCTTTGGTGCTAACTCATTGGAAGAGGGTTCTTGGGATTTGACCAGATGAGATTCTAGGTGGACTTTAAGGAGCTCCCCCACCCCAGCTTTGAAAAACCCAGATGTTGGTGCTTCTCTCTCTGGTAACTATGTATGTATTCTCTTGGTCAGACAGTTGGATCTCCCTGTTGATCTGTGCTAAATTTCTCAGATAGTTAGAAGCCCTGTCTGGTGGTCTTTATTTCTCTGCTTGTATCTTCTCTGTTTTCTCTTTTTTGCATTTTCTCTGATGTTCAGGGTGCTGATTTTTCCCCTGAACTAATGAATGTAATTAAGAAAGATTGTTGACCCCTTGAACAGCTATCTTTCCTAGTAAAGCGGATCTAAGAACCTGTGTCAGCAGCCATGCTGGGTATGCCAGTGTGGTTGCTACTACACTTGCCCAGAGTCATGTAGCAAAGTATCTGAGTCTGATACTCTATCCACCTCACCATCTCGCTGCCCTCCAGTAATTGTAAGGGAATGTGAAGATCTTCCCTGCCCCTTAAAAGGCCTAGGGAATTTGAAGATCTTCCCTGTGCCTTAATGAGCCTCACTTGGAGCCCAACAAGAGAAACTTGCTTAGGGGAGGCTTGTTTTTCAGAAAGGCACACCTTTTGTTATTTTGCAATTAGGTAGTGGGTCATGAAGGTTGTAATGTTCTCTGACCCTGGAGAAGGTTATATATATATATACCCTGAGGTGAGGTTTTGCTCTGGGGCTCACTTTGAGAAGAGTTGTGTGACTTGGCCAGATCAGACTCTGGGCAGCCATTGAGCCCCACCAGCTCTGAACACCCAGATGTTGGTGCTTCTGTTTCTGTTAACTAAATGTATGTATGTAATGATCAGACAGCTGGAAGCCCTGTCTGTTAGTCTACTGAATTATGGCTGACTTTTTCCCCAGAACTAAAATGTGTGTGTGTGTTTGATTAAAGTAAGATTGTTAATCCCTTCTGAGTTGCTTTATTTTAGAAAAGCAGATTGAAGAATCTGTGCTAGCATCCATCCTGGGTATGCTAGGGTGCTTGCTGCTACACCTCAAAACAACTAGAGCTTCCCTTAAAGAGGACTAGATGGCCTCAGGAGATAGTTACTGGATTTCCCCTCCTTGGGATGCAAGAGGGAGGAGAATGACTCAGTTGTGGAGGTGTGGGGGGGAAGGAGAGGGGTGTTATACTAGACTGTGGCCAGTAAGGTAATTTCAAACTCTGAAATCCTTTAATTCTTAAATTATGCAATATCTTCCTAGAATCTAAGCTAATGAACTATATACAAGTGATTCAGCAAAACTATAACCAGGATTCTTAGGAACAATCATTTCTCATTTCATCATTGATTTCAGATATATTTGTGTCTTGGGAAATAGAGATTCTCACCTAGGTGTTATACAAATGAGCATGTTTGGGGGTCATATATCACCAAATCTCTTTAATTTCAAAACAACTTAACTTTCTGTTTGTGCCCAGCTACTTTTCGCTACCAATCTAGAAATAGTGTTACTAATCTGGCTTAATATCAAATTGTCTATTGGACTCTCCATTCTGTCACTTTCTTTAAAACACATTCATACTGCAATGTATTATACCTTCTTTTATAGGCAGGTAAGGGGTATAGTACAGCCCTTCTTAAACTGTGGGTCTCAACTCCATATGGGATCATGAAAAATTTGACCACAGTAAAAGGTTTCTAAATGTGCAGTAACCAAAAATTAATTAAAAACCAAACATGCAATGAATCCTAGGTGCTTCTGGCAGTGCTTGCCCCTGTTGCATGGAGCAACTTCACTGTAGTCTTGGTTCCAAACACCATTGTACTGCACATGCCCTAGGCCATGCAACACCAGTGAATGCTGCCTAAACACGAAAAGGGTTCACAAGTATAAAAGGTTTAAGAAGCCCTGGTATATACAATCACAGACACAACATATGTGTGATGACCAACTATGACAGACTGGACTCTTCTCAGCAATTCAGTGATATAAGTCAATCCCAAAAGACTCATGAAGGAGAGAGGTGCAACATCCAGAGAAATAACTAGAAAGAACTGAGTTTGAATACTGATGGAAGCAAACTACTTGATCTTTTTCTTTTCATTATTTGGTTTTATTTCCTCTTTACCATTTTTCATCCCATCTAGTTCAATATGCCTTTGTCAGCTGACTAATGTCTAATGTGAAAGTATTTGCAGATCCTATACTGGACTATATGCCATCATGGGGGGTGGGAGGAGGAAGGGAAGGGAAATTTGAAACTCAAGGAACTATGGAATTGAATCTTGTAAACTAAAAACAAACAAATAAATTAATAAAAAATTGTTTTAAAAAAAGAAGCCCTGGTATAGTGGATAAAGCACCAGACTTGATCAGGCATTCCTGAGTCTCCATTTGCTTTTTCTGTGCCTTTCCACTGGCTATTCCCCATGGCTGGGAAGGTCTTATTCTTCATCTTCACCACAGACTTCTACTTCAGTTGTGATTTGGTCCTTCATTCTCAAAGAGAACCATGGCATCAGGAAGATGGTGCCTTGACTTGTTAAGTGAATTGGATTTAAGTGAGGGAGGGCTGTGCAAGGTCACAGCCTCACTTTTTCCTCCAGAGTCAGCTGGGTCCAGTGGCCAGATTCTGCCTCAGTTACTTACTAGTTATATGACCCTAAGTCTGGCTCATTTTCCTCATCTATAAAATAGAGAAAATAACAGCACCTGCCTCCCAGGGTTGTTTTCAGGATTAAATGAGATAATACTTGTAAAGCTCTACCCAAAGCGCCTAGAACACAGTTGGTTCTTAATAAATGTTTATTCCCTTCCCTTCTCCTTATGACCACAGACAAATCACTCAATTTACTCAGCCTTAATTTCCTCAATGGGGATAATAACAACAATAATAATATAATTGATATAATAATAATATATTTGATAATAGCAACCTGGTTGATATGAGGATCAAATAAGAGAAGCCTGTAAAGTATTACTCAAGCCTTAAAGTGCTATATATAAATTATATTTATTGTTACTAAGGGAAATGAAGTTTGCTTGTTTTTACTTCTAAATGCATTCAGCCACAGAAACTAGAATTTAAAAAATCTGGCCAGGATATGCTCCCCATTACTGGTCCTTAGGGACCTGCTTTAATGAATAGACATAAATAATTTCTTATCAGCATTTCAATTGTTTATATGTAAATGAGTGCTTCCATAGGAGTTGAAAACAGTTTTTCTCTTAAGTAAATTAATCATTTTAGGGGCATGAAATTTGTGTTTGCCCAATTAATTTGCTTAGTTAACACTTTTCTAATGAACTGTACAAAGGAACATTTTAGCTCCACCCTCTCCTCTAAATGATCAGAAATTCTGAGGCAGTGGGAGTTTTACTGTAATTCCTTACTTTTCTTTGAAATTTATAAATATTCTCAACAATTGATTAAAAGATTACTTTTTGCTTAAGAGTGGGCTAGTTCTGGGGGCAGCTAGGTGGCGCAGTGAATAGAGCATCAGCGGCCCTGGAGTCAGAAGGACCTGAGTTCGGATTTGACCTCAGACACTTAACGCACACACAAACAGAAAAAACCTAGCCATGTGACCCTGGGCAAGTTACTTACCCCAACTGCCCTCCAAAAATTAAAAAAAAAAGAGTGGGCTAGTTGCTTCCATACTATATGTATAACCATGGATATATGTAATCTATGTGGCCACAGAAACTTCAAATAGCATTAGCTAAAAGTTACACAAATAGTTTAGTAAATTAAATATAGACTCTAACCAATTTAGCTCAAGTTGTTTTCTTAATGCCTCAATTCACCTCTATTTTACCTACAGTTATTAAAATAATATATAATTTAAGTACAAGAGAGTAGAATTTCCTAGGGATATAGGTTGGAACAGTGATATCATTGGTATTGGAAACTTCTGGGTGAACCAACTACTTCTACCAATACAGATCAATGCCCTCTCTGCAGTTTAGAGTTATCTAGAATAGGGATGTCAGACTCAAATAGAAATGGATCCCAGTGGGATGCATATTGACTTAGAAAATGGTAAATAAGTGGAAGCTTTGAGGCATAGTACCTGAGGCCCTGGAATCAGAAGGACCTGAGTTCAAATTAGGCCTCAGACACTTATTAGCAGTATAACCATAGGCAAGTCACTTCACCCTGATTGCCTCCAAAAAAAAAAAAAATGAAAAATGAAAGACATGAATGAACATTATTTATGTTGTACTTTTATTTGTTTTGTTAAACAATTACATTTCAATCTGGCTGTACTTGGAAGTTTTTCAGGCTGCCTGAAGCCCTCAGACCATAAGTTTGATGCCTCTGACCCTAGAGCACTGAGGTGTCAAGTGTCTTCCCTAGCCATTATGTGTTAAAGGCAGGACTTGAATCCAGGTTTTCCTGGTTCTGTTGGGTGCCATATACATAATCCTTATTTTAGAAATCTACTTTTAAGTCACTTGTTCTAGAACTTTTCCCAAACTCTCTGGGCCTGCATCTATGCCTATGTAGAAATACAAGGAAGTTGAAAAGTCCAGGACATTAAATGAATTTGCTTTTACTTTTTCAGCCACCATAGTTAATTAACCAGTGCTATCACCCTCCTGCCAGCCTAGCTGCAACCAGGACCAAAGGAAAGACACTTGAAGGAAAAAAGGGCTTTCTACCTCAAAGTTGCTGTGGGTCTTTTTGTTTTTTCCAAAACAAACAGAAAACAACAAAAGAAGCAAACCTATTCCTTTCATCTTAGCTTCTCTCAGTATGGGAGGAACTGTCTGTCAGAAACAGGAAGAGGGGGGAAAATAGCAAAGGGAAAATATCCCCAGGGGAATGAAGAGAAAACAATAAAAACTGTCAGGAAAGTTTTTGATCTGATCTTTCAGAGGAAGAAACTGAAAGAAAGCACAACCTATAGTGTTGAACATAAATTTTACACGAGTTAAATGAGAGAGCAATTATTCCACAATATTCTTCTTTCAAATATCTTCAAAACTTAAAGGTATTCAGTGTAAAGAACTGGGGGAGGAACCCTCCCCATTTAATAAGACAGGGGAAAAAACCCAGCAACACAAATTCCTCAAATGTAGCTACCACTCAAATTGACCAATGACTGAATAGCCCCGATTTCCTCAATGCAGAATTAAATATGATGTTTTCCTGATTCCTTCTTGCATTGATTAAATATGGCTTTTCCTAATCCTGGCCTTTTTTAGCAACACTATTAGCACTTCAGGAGAAGTGTCATATAAGATATCTGAGGCTATGGATATGTAGAAGAGGTGGTCTGATCTAATAGGGAATCAGGGATAAAGAGAGAAAGCCCTAAGCATTTCACCGGTATCCATGAAACATTAAAAGGAGAAAGCCTCCTGAGTATTAAGAAGATCTTTGATGGAAGAATTACAAAAATGCAAGGAAAGAATCACACAATTCAGTTCAATTCAACATTCTGTGACGAAGGTCCCACCTTCCTCATCCCTTCTACCACTGACTGCTGACAATTTGCCCAGCAGCCTTGGCAGTAGCAGCACAACAAGGCCCCCCCCCACACACACACTCACACACACCCACGTCCCAGATCTCAGACCATTTATCCTCTTCCCACCCAGGGTGTGAAGCCTGTAAATAGACCCCCAGGGAGATTTCAAGGTCAGCAACTGCTTCTGTGAGTGCTGTAGCCACAGTAACTGAAGACCTAGAAAAGAAAGGTCTTGCCACCAAAATCTTGGTACTGTAGAATGGTTCAACATAAGAAACTGATAGGATTTTATTCTAGGCGATAACATTAAAGATACTTCATTACAAGCTACTTTGCTGCTACACCCTAAGGACCAGGGGACCTTTTCCTCTGACTTGCAATTGAAATTTTCTATCTGTGTTATCTCCCCCATTAGAATGTGAGCTTTTGAGAGCAGGGTCAGTCTTTTTTTGTGGGTATCCCCAGCACTTAGCACAGTGCTTTGTACACAGTAGGGGCTTAATGAATGCTTTTTTTCTTCATTCATTCACTATGACAGGTCCTGAGGATACAAAGACATAAGTGGGGAGGAGGGGGCAGCCCTTGTCTTCAAGAAAGCTATATTCTGTTGGACAGACACAATTTAAACTGGTTAATCAAGATAATTCATTATGGAAGAACACAACAACATCAACAATAACAACAAAAAGGCTTCTCATAGAAGATAGCACCAGAGCTGAGCCTTGTAGGCAATTGAGGCTTCCAGGAGCTGGAGGTGAGGAAGAAACCAATTCCAGGCAAGCAGAATAGCCTGTCCAAATATATGGAAGCAGAAGGAGGAATGTCAAGTTTGGGAAATAGCAAAGAGGCCATTTTGGATGGTACTCAGAGCAGTTAGAAAAGAACAAAATGAAAAGGGTCTAGATAGGCAGTCTCAGCACTAGTCGGGTTCTTACAGGCCACCTTTGTCCAACTGCCTTGTTTTATACATGGAGAAACTGACATTTTGTTGTTATTTAGTCATTATTTCAATTATGTCCAATTCTTTATGACCTTATCTGGGGTTTCTGTGGCAAAGACACTGGAGTATTTAGTCATTCCCTTTGCCAGTTCATCTTATAGATAAGGAAACTAAAGCAAACAGGATTAAGTAACTTGCCCAGAGTCACACAGCTAGTAAATGTCTGAGGTCAAACTAGAACTCGGGTCCTCCTGACTCCAGGGCCAGCATGCTAACCACTGTACCACCTAATTACCCCAAAACGAAGTTATAGAGAGGTTTAAAAACTACCCGATGGCAGGAGCATAGAATAATAGATCTGACCAGCCTCAAAGCTTGGAGGACCTGGGATCGAGTTCAGCTTGGAATACATAGTATCTGTATGTCCCTGGGTAAATCACTGAAACTCTCAGAACTATAGGCAGTTCTCTGAGACCTTCAGTTGCAGAAAAGGTGTTGACCTGGGGGTTTTCTCACATAGGTATTCTTCATATTAATGTCACAGGTCCAGCTCCTACTCCTATCCTTTCATCTTTATATACCTAATGCCTAGCACAGAATGTTGTACATAGGAAACATATAAGTACCTGTTGAATTACTGGAAAGGGAATCTTTAGGCAGAGAAAATTATGGTTTGGATAATGGTTATAACCTTACACTTATCCTCCTCTCTCAATCGAATTATACATTTGATTATTACGCCAGGCAGGGTGTGCTAGAGCCAGCTTGAATTTGCTCTCAAGAGCAGATTGTTAAATTTTCAGCACGATCATTTACACCTTGGAAACCAGCAAAGGCTGCAAACTGGGGCTTGATTTATTGCTTTATTGATTGTTTAGACAAGAAAAGTGATGGAGGAAATGTGAATGATGCTGATTAAATTTAGAAGTGTATCAAGCACTTGTAAATGTTAAACATTTACAAATAGGACATTGGAAGAGGTAATTAGGGAAGAGGGACACCAAGATAACAGGATAGAAGGGTGAGAAGTAGCAAAAATCAGTCACATTTGTAGAGGACTTTACAATCGATAAAGTACTTTCCTTAGAAGGACCCCATTTAAAGTACTATTGCTCATTTACAGAAAAGGAAATTTGTGCTTTGGGGAAGTTTAAGTGACTCGCCAAGGACACATAGTTAGGGAGGCAGGAAGGGAACCCAGATGAAGTGTCCTTCCTATTATCAAAACCTTGTAGAGCACAATTAATAATTAAGCATTTACAAAGTTCCCGCTATGTACCACTCACTGTGCTGGGTATTTGGGTTACAAAGACTAAAATGAAATCCTCCCTACCTTTGAGGAATTTGTATTCTACTGATGGAGACACCATGAATATATGTACAAAATGTAGACAAATGAATGCAAAGTAATTAAGGGAAATTGGATGCAAGATTGAATTCATGTTCAGAGACTTTATTCAGAAACTTTACCAAACTCTACTACATATTTAATTTCAAATTGTATGAAATTCCAATTTTTAGAAAATCAAGGAAAATTGGGGGAAGGGAGGGGCATCTCCATCACTGAGGAAATTCTAAAGAACCCAACTCATTAAATAAATTTGGAATTTCTACAAATTCAAAAAGATAAGTTCTAAAAACCTTCATTTGTCTATGTTAGGCTGGAGAAGGAAATAGCAAACTACTCTAGTGTCTTTGCCTGGAAGACCCCAAATGTAGTCACAAAGTGTCAGACATGAATAGAACAACAAAATGTTAGTGATCAAACCTGACCTTTAGGAATAGAAAATGGAGATTGGATTAAAGATTCTAGAGGTCCAAAGCAAGGAAGAAGAGTTAGATTATCCAGCACTAGTGAAGAAATACAATTTCATATCATAGTCAGCATTTGAAGAACCAGTTGATAAGAAGTTAATTAAAACTGAAATCCAAATCCTGGCTCACAAGTGAGTAAAAGAGTTAGACTAGGACAGGTAGACAACATAGATTTGAGTACTTAGATTGCAAAGGAATGGTTCTGAGGCTCTAGGCTTCATGACTTGAGGAATAGTTGGCCAATAATAATTCAGGTTAGAGAGCCTCAAAAGGAATCCTAGTTCAACAAGTTATTGTACCTTCATTCCATGAAGGTGCCACCAATGTAACTAGGCCCTAACAAAGACCAATAATTAAATTTTCCAAAAATCTCCTCCAATGAGAAAACACACTTTGCATTAAAGATTTTCTGAATTTCTAACACTAGTCCCCAAATCTCTAATTCAATTGGACTCCAAGGTTATGTCTCTGATAATTCACCAAAAGGACCATAATATAAAGTAACTAGATGATTAAGTGGTGTATGATACTGAAATATGAGAAATTATATATGTAGAATTCACTAAAACATTTCCAGACTCTGTTGATCCTATCACTTAATCGGTTATCACCATAAGTACTCAGTGAAATGACCCATTCATCCAGTAAGAGAATCCAGAGAAAAGAGATACACATCATGTTACTGACATTGCCAAATGTTGGAATCTAGGAAGACTAACAACTTTTTGAAGTTAGTCTTCATTTTGCAGTAAAACGCATACATTTTTCCAACTGTGAAAAGAAAGGAAACATCAGAATGACAAGAACTGTCACTAACTTGCACATACAATTTGAAAAGCCTCCATTTCATAAGATTAGTTTGCAGTAAACCTCTGAGTCTATTATTCTTCCTTCAAAGCCAATGTCAAGTATCAAATTACTCAGTCACCCCTGTGGGCTTTCTCTTTACTGAGATTGGAAGAAAGAAAAAGATTTGAAAAAAATAGTGACCATCTAGGACTCAATTGAATATCTTCTCTTCCTATTTCTTATATGAATTGATGGCTTCATGGAATCAGTAGACCTGGAATCTAATCCAGATTCTTTTGATTTAATTAACTCTGTAATCTTGAGCCTGTCTATAATCTTAAACCAGCAATAAAGTTCAAGGTAGAGAACCTCAGAAGGAATCCTAGTTCAAGTTACTGTCACTTCATTTCATGAAGACACTACCAATAAAAACAGGCCCTGACAATGACTGATAATTAAATTTAAATCCCCTAGACCACTATTTCCTCAATTGAAAAGTGAAAGTGTTAGACTAGAAAATCCCAACAGTCCCATCCAGCTCTAAATTTCTACAACTCTATGATTTACATGGGGGTAAAAGTAGTTAAACCTTTTCAATTTGCATATGAGGAAAATGAGAGGGGAAGTGATTTGCCCAAGGAATGTTTCACTATATGTATAGAAGACATTAAATGGTAGAATCCTAGAATGCTAGAGCTGTAAAGGGATCTTAAATGATCTAGTTCAAACACCTTATTTTATAGCTAAAGAAGCAAAAGCCTAGAAATTTTAAGTGACTTGCCAGTTGGTGGCAAAGTCAAGACTCAACAGTGTTATTATCATACTAACCTTGTTTGGTAAAGAAAAAAAATCTCACAGTTCAAAATCTATACTGTGACCAATACCAGATCTTAGCCAAAAGGAGGATAAAGTCAATACTATTTTAAGATTAATGGTATCATATGATTTGGGGGTAGACCTCCTACACTAGTTTCCATGGGAGAAGAGACCATGTAGCAGTTCAATCCTTCTTCAGACAGCCACAAAGGACGGGGTCAAGATGGAACAAGGTTGCTTGGAAGAAAGACCTCATCTGGTAACTCCCTATTGTAAATAATTAGTCTTACTAACCAAGAGCTCAATTATACCAAGAAAAGGGATTACAAGTATGGTTAGCATTCTAGGACAAAGCCCAGATCACCCAAGCCTTGTTACCATTCTGGTTTATTACTACTCCTGAAATTGGTTTGCTACCACCTTTCCATTTAAATTGACCTGTCCTCCTCAATCTATCACCATTTAGACACCACCATGTCCCAAAAGTAAGTGAAAGACTGCAAAACCCTACAGTCCTCTACTCTACCAAGTGTCTTAAGTCTTTTTAGAGTTTGCTTTAAGGAATACATGGAATTTTTGTATATCTATCTCTGTTAAAAAGCATTGCTTTTCTGGTATGTTCACAAATGGTCTTCCTCCCAATTCTGGATGGCGTGGTTTTTCAGCAATGTGATTTGGGCTCAGGATTTTCTTTATTGATGAGAAAGTTCTACTTCCTTGAGACTGAGGCACCTCCTTGGCATCAGCAAACTTGTGAGCAAACTCAAGTAATATACTCTTGAAAAATATATCTGTTTGCTCCCTTCTGCACAGTTCTATCTTACATATTTCAATAGCATAGAAAGAAAGTACATCTACCACGTTAGGAAACCCACTGAAATCCATATGGTGAGAACAATGTAAATCTTTTATAAGTTCCATATTCATGGAACACTCGAGAGCCCTGCTGATTGGAAATCCAGCCAATAGTTGGCTATTGAGTCTATTCTCCAGGCATCAGAATGTTGCTGCCTTGTTTCTCTGGGAAAATGCATTGTATTCTGTGCCCCCAAAAGATAGAAACAACTTGGAATATTTTTCAACAAGTTCAGAAAAGGATGCCTACTTCCCCATGTATGGGAAAGATAAAACAAAATCTTTGATGGGAAAGGATTTTGAAAAGTTAGAAGTACGTTACAAAGGCAAACATTACAAATATTGGTTAATGTTATTATTAAATAAGTATGAATTAAAATTTTTCTCCTATAATATGTAATGTTAATGAACTATCTCATTAACAAGAATATTTATTTACTGTGTAACTAAACTTGATCTTAGCCCAACTAGGCTTAGAAATGATGCCAAGATGGCGGAGTAGAAACAGCGCGTCCAAGCCACTCTGCCCCCAGATTTCCTCCAAACTATGTAAAAGGGGACTCTGAACAACTTCTGGCGCACCAGCACCCACAGAACAACACAGAGAAGCTAACCTCCCACTGAGGACAGCCCAGCAGCCCTGCAGGAAGGACCAGCAAAGTGGTCTGGGAGCCGGCAACGCAGTGCCCGGTGAGCCTGAGTCATGGTTTTAGCCCCAGGGCGGCAGGGCCAGCAGGCAGCTGGAGGGACCCCAGAATACCAGCAGCTGTGGCGATTCCAGAATTATCAACATAGACATGCCTAGGAAAAAGTGAGAGGTTAGTGCTTTGGGACTTTGGGACCAGTATTTGGGGAATTCGTCGGCTTCCTCCCCTGGGGGCTAGAAGCCGCTGAGGAGACAGGACATTTTGTAGTTTTCAGAGGAAGCTCCAGCTCCTAGCCTGCGAACTGTAGGGAGATCCAGAGATCAGTCTTGGGGGGTAATCGCTCTTGCCTTAACCTCCCTGGATCTGGATTGTGATCTGGGGTGGAGGTCGTGGGTGGGTTTCCAGCTTGCCAGAAATGGAAGTAGTCCCCCACACATTCGGGACGAAAATTCTCCTGTCTGGTGGCAGAGCCATAGTGTGGCAACAAGCCCAAAAGTCAAGTAATTAAGTGGCAACATGCCAAGGCAAAGGAAACAAATTAAACAGAAAAATGCAACCTTAGACTCCTACTTTGGGGGCAAAGAGGATCCAAGACTAGAGCAGGAAGGGGACTGTGAGGTCAGAAGTCCTGCTCCAAAAGCCCCAGGGGAAAACATGAGCGGGTTGCAGGCCATAGAGGACCTTAAGAAGGACTTCAAAATCAAATAAGGGGAGTGGAAGAAAAATTGGAAAGAGAAATGAGAAGGATGCAGGAAAAGTGTGAAATGAGGGTCAACAGCCTGACTGAGGAAAACAACACCTTAAAAAAATAGACTAACTCAAATGGCAAAGGAGAGCCAAAAGGGCAACAAGGAGAAGAATGCCTTAAAAAGTCGAATTTGCCAGATGGAAAAAGAATCTCAAAAGTTCACTGAGGAGATTCATTCCTTCAGAGTTAGACTGGAGCAAATAGAAGCTAATGACTTTATGAGAAATCAAGATGCTGTTAAGCAGATCCAAACAAATGAAAGATTAGAAGGCAATGTGAAATATCTCATGGGAAAAACCACTGACCTGGAAAATAGATCCAGGAGAGACAATTTAAAAATTATTGGACTACCTGAAAGCCATGATCAAGGAAAGAACCTAGAAATCACCCTTCAAGAAATTCTCAAGGAAAATTGCCCTGATGTTTTAGATCCAGAGGGCAAAATAGAGGTTGAAAGAATCCACAGATCACCTCCTGAAAAAGATCCCAAAAAGAAAACTCCCAGAAATATTATAGCCAGGTTCCAGAATCCCCAGATCAAGGAGAAAATACTACAAGCAGCCAGGAAGAAACAATTTCAATATTGTGGAAACACAATCAGAATAGCCCAGGACCTGGCAGCTTCTACACTGAGGGATCGAAGGGCATGGAATATGATATTCCAGAGGGCAAAAGAGCTGGGAATGAACCCAAGGGTCACCTACCCAGCAAAACTGAGTATTTTGTTTCAGGGGAAAATATGGTCATTCAGTGGAATAGAGGACTTTCAAGCATTCTTGAGGAAAAAACCAGAATTGAATAGAAAATTTGACATCCAGACACAAGAAGCAAGAGATGCCTGAGAAGGTAATCAGGGAAAAGAAATCAAAAGGAACTTACCAAAGTTGAATTATTTACATTCCTATATGGAAAAACAATAACTGTGACTGATGAAATCTTTCTCAGTATGAAAATAATGGAAGAAAGGTGTATGGTCATATGAATACATATGTGAATGTGTGTATATATGTTTAGAGTTATATATGGATAGAGGGCATAGGGTGAATTTGTTGGGAAGGGAGGATACTCAAGGGATGAAATTATGAGGTGAGAGAGGAAAGTGGCAAGAGGAGATGGGGAAAGACAGGGTAGGGCAAACTATCTCATGTGGAAAAAGCAAGGGGAAGTGGTTGCAAGGGAGGGGAAGAATAGGAAGGCAAAAAGGCAAAACCACATTCTCATTGAATTTGGTTCAGGGAGAGAATGACATACATACTAAATGGGATATCTCAACCTGCAGCAGAATAGGGGGAAGGGGGATGAGAGGAGGGATGATGGATGGGAGGGCATCCTTGGGGGGAGGGGAGGTTGGAAGTACCCACTATAGAAGAGGGACAGGATCAAGTAGGGAATGGACCAGGTGGGGGGTGGGATGAGTGGGAGGGAATTATAAGCAGGCTTGTACAATATATCTACGATGGTAATGTTTTGCATAGCTAGACATGTACAACATATACTGAATTACCTATCTTCCCAGAGGGAATGGGCAACAAGGGAGGAAGGGAATGGATCTGAAATTCGAGGTCTTAAAATTAAATGTTTCAAATATATATAAATACTGTTATTAATACTCTTTTGCTTGTAATTGGGAGATAAGATGTGCAGGCATTGGAACACAGAGATTCACCTTCCTCTAATGGAAAAGTCAAAGGGGATATGGGAGAAGATATGGGAGAGAGCAGATTGGAGGAAGCGATATCTTGTGGGACTGCTATTCTGGGAGAGTGAGGAGGGGAAAAACAGGGGGAAAATAATTGTAACTCAAAATCTGGCAGAAATGAATGATGTAAAACAGAAGTTAATAAAGCATTTGAAAGAAAAAAAAAAGAAATGATGCTTCAGCATTTTGTTGAATACTTCACACCAGCTTTACTAGATCTACAACAGAATTTCTCAAACTAACTTGTCTTCATGACACTTTGAAGCTCAAATTGCAAGAGGTCCCAAAAGTTTTAAAAGCTTAAAACTTCTCTAAGATTTTTGGGATGCTCTGCATATTGAAAGAACCTATAAATACTGGGCTGGAGTGAAAGCAAGGAAATACTCCCATTCTGAAAATAATAAAAGCAAGAACAATTCCATTCACTGCAATCCAGCTACCATTTATTGTATTCTTACATGCCATGTACTTTTCTGAATACTAGGAATATAAAGAAAAAAAAAACATTCTAGTCCTCAAGGGTGTTATATTCTATGGGAAAATAATATGAATACACAAATAAATAAATTTTATATATTTTCTTGGTGGTGGTGGTAATGGGGATGAGTTGTTTCAGTCGGGTCCAACTATCCATTCTCTGTGACCTCACTTGGGGTTTTCTCCAGATATTGAAGTAATTTGCCTTTTCCTTCTCTAGCTCATTTTACAAATGAAGAGCTGAGCTAAAAGAGTTAAGTGACTGACCCAGAGCCACACAGCTAGTAAGTGTCTGGAGCTGGATTTGAACTCTGATCCTCCTGACTCCAGGACCACAGCTTTCCACTGATCCATATTCAAAAATAAGTAATTTGGGGGGAGGGAGAATATTAATATCTGGGGGGGATTAGGAAGGGAGGAAGTAGCTTGAGCTAAGAATCATAATCATAATAGCTAACATTGTAATGGGAATTGTTGATTTTTTATTCTTTGGGACTCATGGTCATTCCTCCCAAAAATTTTGGTTAACCAAAAGTCTGTCTTCTGTTAACATTAACCTTACCTGACTAAAAACTGACTAGTAAGATAAGGAAAGACTATTTGACATTCCTCAGAGAGAAGCCAAAGTGATTTAGTCATTTGTTATAGCTCTCCTAGCTAATTGTTGAAGGAAGGGTTTCCCTTATGTCTAGTCTTCATAGTTATCTTGGTGACATCTAAATCTTCACTCTCAATCAGCCTATTTGTGAACCCTCTAAATGTAGTTTAATCTGTAACCTGATGTTGTTTACCTATACAGTTTATTTAATAATTTTTTTACTTAGAGAATTTTTGAGATTACTAACTTTGTTCAACTTTTATGACATTGAAGGAAATATTATAAATCTGCCTTTTCCTTGATTGTTATAGTAATATATGGAAATGTATAAGATTGCAATATGTAAGAGAATTATTTCTGCCCTTCTGATGTAATTTTGCCTAGAAGAGGCCTTGTCAGAATCCTGAAGCCTGAGCCTAATAATAAATAATAAAACTGAGATTTTTAACCTCTATAATTTCTGTGTTGTGGTAAATATGTTTTAGCATCAGTTACCTACCACATGAACTAAGAGAGGAGACATTTCTCCCATCCCACATGAAAGAGTGCCTTAAGGTTTGTGAAGGGCTTTACAAATACCTCATTCTATCCTCATGGTCACCCTAGGAGGTAGGTGATATTATTGTTCCTATTTTACAGAGGAGGAAACTGAGGCAGACCAGTTAAGTGACTTGCCCAAGGTCCCACAGCTGTGATGTTCGGATCCTGTCTAACACAGTACTCAGTCAGGGCTTTCTGATGCCAAATCCATCATTCTATTCACAATATCTCCTAGTTGCCCATAATGGGAACCAGAGATTTTAAGAAGTAGAGGTAAGAAGTAAAAATGATAGAACGCTTTTTACGCTTGTCAAATGCTTTCCCCACATCAATCCTATGCTATAGACAGTGTGGTGATTATTATGTCCAGTTTACAGATGAAACAACTGACGTTCCAAGAGTTTATGTGACTCTACTTAATGGCAGAGTCAGATGGGAACTCAGGTTTTCTAACTGGGTCAGAAAATTGTGGAGCAAAGTACAGGAAATTAAACCAATTTTCACTCTAAAATATTAACATATTTTTGATACAGGGCACAATAATGCTAGTAGTTCATGGGGGTGAAGTTCTGATTCCTCAAGCTTGGAGATCTGTGAAAAGTGACTCACCATAATTCAGATCATATAGAGGACCATTGGAGGAAGGTGGGAATGGGAGTGGGGAGTGTGCCCTGGGCTGAAAGAAGAGATTAATCTCATAAATTCTGTATATTTCTCTTTTCCCAGGATCAACTAAGGTCTGTTCCCAAGGCATCTGATCTTTTCCAGTGACTAGTCACCAAAACCCTTCTCGCAAAGTTCAGCCACAGTTACAGCTTTTTAAAAAAATTTATGTAATAAACAAGCATTTCCATAACATAGTACAATGAAAAAAGATCATTGTATATGAAACTGCGAATCTACTATGCACAACTTGCTATTTCTTTCAAAAATACAACAAAATCATGTCAATTTCTTCTTTTTTCTTCCCTCCCCTTCCTGCCCTAGAGATGGCTACCATTAGACACAGATACATATTAGATATAGATATAGATGTATAATTATTCTATACATATTTCTATTTATCAATTCTTTCTTCAGATGCAGATAGCATCTTTCTTCAAACATCCTTTATAGCTGATTTGGGTATTTATAATGGACAAAATAACGTATTCTCTCAAAGTCATTCTTAGAACAATATTGCTGTTACTATATACAATGTTCTCCTGGTTCTGCTCATTTCACTCCTCATTATTCCATGAAAATCTTTTCATGTTTTTCTAAAATCAACCAGATCATCATTTCTTATAGCACAACAATAGTATTCCATCACCATCATATACCACAGTTTGTTCAGTTATTCCCCAACTGATGGGCATCCCCTTTATTTCCAATTCTTTGCCACCACAAAGAGAACATCTGCAGGTTTGACTTAGCCCAAGACTTCTTCCTGTCCTATAGTCATGATCACACTTCCTGACCTTCATCACATTTGTGCCAGACTCTTCAGTAGTCCTTGGCAGCACACCCATTGAAGCCCCAGCACCTCTTCCCGTTGCTCCAGCAAGAGAAAAAAAGATCACTGCTGCCCCCTGCCCCATACCTACGGGTACTCCTAAGCCAAACAAACTCTGTGGCCAGCCCCTCCCTGCTCCTTCCCTACTTTCCTGGGGTTTAAAAAGGAGACAGCCTTCGTTCCTCCTCTTGTCTCCACATAATTACCATGGGCATCCAATCATTTCCATGAAACTCCTATTTGCTTCCTGGAAGACATAGTTTACAATATATTGTCTCGTCTTTCTCTCACAACTACAACTTTTCCCTTAATTCTAGTTTCCCAGATCACAGCTGGGGATGGGGTGGGGAAAGGAAAGAAGCATTTACATGGCATCTACCACATGCTAGGCGATGTGCTAATCACTGTAGCAACAACTAACACATATACAGTGCTAACTGTGTGCCAGGCACTGTGCTGTGTGATAATAGTAACGGCAACAATAATAGCTAATATTTATATAGTGCTTACTACATGCAAGGCATGGTGCTAAGTACAATTATAATATTAGCAATACAATATGATACATGTAATAATAAAAATAACACTTGCTATGTGCCAGGCACTGTGTTAAGTATGATAAGAATAATAGTAGCTAACATTTACATAGTACCTTCTATGTGCCAAGCACTTTATAATTATTACCTCATTTGGCCTTCACCCTGGGGAGGTAGATGCTATTATTACTCCCATTGAGAACACTGAAGCAAACAGAGGGTAAATGACTTGTCCAGGGTCACATAGCTAGTTAAGTGTCTAAAGCTAGATTTGAACTCGAGTCTTCCAGATTCTAGTCCCAATACTCTATCCACTGTGCCACTTAGCTGCCTCTATGTGTATAAATTAATCCAATGATGAGATAATATAGTTTGGATAATAATAATAATAGCTCCCATTTACAAATCACTTTGTCATTTAAAATGTGCTTTCCTCATAACAGTCATATAAGAAATATAAATAAAGTAAATTCAAGACAGTTGTTGGGGAAAGGAGAGGCACTGAAAGTTGTGTGGATCAGGAAAGGCTTCATATAGAAGGTGGTACTTGATTTTGAAGGAAACTAGGATTGTCTGAGGGTGAAGAGGAAGTGCATTCTAGGCAGGAAGAACGGTCTATACAAAGAGATGGAAGATGGAGCATTCTGTTGGAGGCCAAACCATAGAGTGTGAATATAAGTCTGCAAAATAGGTTGGAGCCAAGCTGCAAAAAAGATCTCTTTGTGGGTGTCTCTCCCCTAAGCTTTCTCTAAGTTAAACATCCCCAGATCCTTCAAATGATCAACAGATGACATGGTTTCTAGTATTTCTATTGACCTGATCTTCCTCTGGAGCACACTCCAGTTTGTCATTTTCCTTGCTAAAATATGATAATGAAACCTTTTCTCTGCTCAAGCTTTCCAAACCTCTCCCTCCTCCCACCTTTTATTTTATTTTGCTTTTTGGAAGCAGAAAGAAGGGCAATTGAGGTTAAATGACTTGCCCAAGGTCACACAGCTAGTGAGTGTTAAGTGTCTGAGGCTGAATTTGAACTCAGGTCCTCCTGATTCCAGGGCTGGTGCTCTATTCCCTGTGCCACCTAGCCACCCCTTCTCCCACCTTTTAGCTGAAGACTTCACTTCTTTTTATACTAGGGGGAAAATGAAACTATTAGATGTGAGTTCCCTTTTCTCCATGTTAAAACCCCATAAAATCATTTGCTTTGTGAAAGGTTTTAAATGACAAGGTAAGGGGTTTATATTTGATCTTAGAAAAAAATAGCAAGCCATTAGATTTTATCAAACAGCACAGTGACAAGATCAGACATGTGCTTTCGGGAAGTCTCTTTGAGGAGCCAAGATGGCAGATTAGGGGCAGTCACATAGTCAAACCCTCCCAACATTCCCATCCTAACAACTTTAAAATAACTCCTCAAATCAAATTTTGGAGCAGCAGAGTCAACAAAAGGTCAGAATGAGATATTTTTCCAAACTTAGAAAACTTAAGAGGTTAATAGGAGAAGTCTGGGACACTGAGGTAGAGGCCTATCTGGAGCTCACATACACAATCGTGGCAATGGCAAGAGCAGCAGCAGCAGCTTTTGGAGCTCTCAGACCAGAGATAGTGAGGGGGTTGGACAACTGGTCAGAAAGAGATTATGGGGGACCATTTGCTGGCACTGGTTACAATTGGCACCAATGGCAACTCTGTTGCCCACATGCAATTCTGGGTCACAGTTTTAGGGCAGACATGAGTGTGGTGAGGGAGGGAGAGAAAGGGTAGTCACAAGGGAATGGGGTTTTGGTTGCAGTTCCAAAGCAAAGAGGAGCATTATTAGCACTTGTGGCTGAAGGCGTCCTGGGTAAAGACTAGAGTACAAACCAGGAGAGCAATGACTATACCTTTTCCCAATCACACCACCTTGGAAAAGCATGGAAACTTGCAGGCCTCCAGAACTAGCTTTGAAAATAGTAGCATGAAAAAAGCCTGATACTTGGGACATTGCCCCCAGCCCCACCCTGTAATGGTAATGGGATTTGAAGATTTTCCATGCCCCTTGAACTTGCTGACATAGCAGGAAGGGGTGGGGAAGGAAGGAGCTGGAGCCAGGCTGAAGCCAGCTTGGTGACTGGAAGTGGCAGCACCTGTGGCGCAAACTTTTTTTTTTTTTAAGCCAGTCAGAACTTCTGCTAAGGGCTCCTACTAAAGACTGTAGGGGATGGGAACTGCCGGGGGACAGGGCTGCTGGGAATGAGCTGCATGGAGGCTGAGCAGTTACTGTGAATGAAGAGAGGAAGATCTTTGCCTGAGGTAGCCTGTTTTGTTTTGAAGGCTTGAGAATGTGGGTGTTTACTACGTTAACTATGTTTGTGAATTCTATGGCTACTGTAATGGCTTTGATTTTCTGGTTTTGGGACTCAGTTTTCTAGTATTTGAATAAATGTTCTAGCTATGTCTACCATGTGGAGATCCTGTTACATTTTGTGATTAATAACTATACCAACATATATCTAGTTACCATAGGCATTGTGAATACTGCATTGTTGATACACACCCCAAGTGAGCAAAGTTCAATTTCAAAATAAGGTTTAAAGTCAAGAAATAGAGTGGAAAAAATGAGCAAACCAAAAAAAAAAAAAAAAAAAAGAATTTGACTATAAAAAGCTACTAAAGTAGCAGGGAAGACAAAGACATAAACTCAGAAGATGACAACAATGTGAAAAGAGCTACAAAAAAGCCTGAAAGAAAAATGTTCATTGAACCCAAATCCAACAAGAATTCCTGAAAGAGTTAAAGAAAGCAATACAAGTGGTAGAGGAACAATTAGGTAAAGAAATGAGATAAATTAGGCAAAGAGATGCAAGAAAATTATGAAAAGAGAATTAACAGCTGGGTAAAAGAGGCATGAAAAATTACTGAAGAAAATAACCTTATGAAAACAGAATCAACCAAATCATAAAGGAGGTACAAAAATCCACTGAAGAGAAAGACTCCTTTAAAAGCAGAATTAGCCAAATGAAAAAAAAAAGATATAAAATCTCACTGAAGAAAATAATTCCTTAAAAATTAGAATTGGGCAAGGGAAAGCTAATTATTCCATGAAACATCAAGAAACACTGAACAAAGTAAAAAGAATGAAAAAGTAGGAGAAAATGTAAAATATCTCATTAGAAAAACAATTTCCTGGAAAATAAATCATGGAGAAATAATTTAAGAATTACTGGACTACCTGAAAGGCATGATCAAAGAAAGAGCCTAGAAAACATATTTTAAGAAATCTTCAAGGAAAACTGTCTCAATATCATACATCCTAAGAGAAAAATTAGAAACTGAAAGAATCCACCAATCACCTCCTGAAAGAGATCTCAAAATGAAAACTCCCAGGAATGTTTTAGCCAAATTCCAGAATTCCCAGGTCAAAAAGAAAATATTTCAAGCAGCCAGGAAAAAACAATTCAAATATCTCAGAGTCATAGTCAGGATAACACAAGATTTAGCAGCTTCCAATATAAAGGAGTAAAGGACTTGGAATATGGTATTTCAGAAGGCAAAAGTGTTAGAATTACAACCAAAAATCACCTACCCAGCAAAACTGGGTTCAATCATTTAGGTGAAAAAAAATGGATATTTAATGAAATAGAGGACTTTAAAGAATGTCTGATGAAAAAAAATAGAGTTGAATGGAAAATCTGACATTCAAACAGAGGACTCAAATAAAGCATAAAAAGGTAGACATGAAAGAATAATGATAAGGGACTCAATAAAGTTAAATTGTTTATATTCCTATATGAGAAGATGAAACATGTAATGTCTAAGAACTTTATCACTATTGGGGCAGTTAAAAGGCATTTACATAGATGGTAGGAATGGGTGTGAGTCAGTTATATTAGAATGATCCCAAAAATAATGAAGGGGTGAGAAAGAAGGATGCACTGGGAAAAGGGGGAAGGGAGAGATAGAATGGGGAAAATGTTCTCATAAAGAAGAGGCATACACATGAAGAGCTTTCTTAATGAAGGCAGAAATGGGGACTGGAGGTGGCAGGCAATAATTGAACCTTTCTCTCATCAGAACTGGCCCAAAGAGAGATGAATACATATACACACTCAGTTGTATATAGAAATGTAACTTATCCAGTAGAAAAAATAAGAGGAGAGAAGTATAAAAGAATGGGGAAATGATAAAAGGGCAGATTAAGGGAGACAAAATGGTTAGAAACAAAATAGACTTTTGAGGATGGACAGGATAAAAAGAGAAGAAAAAGGAGAAGGAGAAGATGATGATGATGATTTCAGACAAAGCAAAAACAATGTTATTACTAAAAGGTACTATAGGACAATGAGGTAATATCAAATAATTTCATATCAAGTTTCTCTGACAAAGGCCTCATTTCTCAAATATATACTGAGTATAGAACTGAGTCAAATTTATAAAAATAAAAGCCATTCCCCAAATGACAAATTGTCAAAGGATATAAATAGGCAGTTCTCAGAAGAAGAAATCAAAGCTTTTTATAGTCATATAAAAAGATGCTCTAACTCACTATTGATCAAAGAAATGCAAATTAAAACAACTCTGAAATACACATTTCTGACACACATATCAGAAATGACAAATGCTGAAGGGAATGGTGGGGGGGCGGAATAGGTACACTAATGAACTGCTAGTGGAGTTGTGAACCATTCTGGAGAACAATTTGGAACTAGGCCTAAAAACTAGGCCTATAAAACTGTATGTACCCTTTTACCCGACAATACCACTACTAGGTCTATATTCCAAAGAGATCAAAAAAATAGGAAAAAGGATCTATATGTACAAAATATTTATAGCAGTTTTTTTGTGGTAGCAAAGAATTGGAAATCAAGGTCATCTCATCAATTGGGGAATGGCTGAACAAGTCACAGCATATAGTTATAATAGAACACTATTGAACTATAAGAAATGATGAGACTGTGGTTTCAAAAAAGACATGGCAAAAACTATATGAACTGACACAAAGTGAAGTAAGAACTAGAAGATAACTCTGCATAGTAATAGCAGTGCTGTATTGATAATCAACTGGGTAAGACTTGGCTACTCTGATCAATATAATGATCCAAGGCAATTCCAAAGAACTCATGATGAAAAAATGCTATCCACCTCCAGAGAGTGAATGGATGAACTATTATGAATACAGACTGAAATATGATTTTTCTCACTTTATTTTCTTGCTTTTCAAAAAATATGGCTTATATAGAAATATGTTTTGCATTATTTCACATGTATCATTGACAACATATTGCTTGCCTTCTTAGTGGATGTAAGGGAGTGAGAGGGAATGGAGAATTTTGAACTCAAAATTTTAAAAGAAAATAATGCTTAAAATAAACAAGTAATAAATAAAAAAAATTTTAAGAGTTTTAATAATCCTAAGTACTTCTGAATTCTTATGGCTTTATTTAATATCTCCATTTGTGTAATTCTCTCTCAATATACATATATGTATATATACACACATATATGTATGTATCTACATATGTATACACACACAATCTTTCTCAAATAAAAATATTTGGCATCAAGGACTGAAGAAGTAAGTTTCAAGTTGACTGAATAAAAGAAGAAAACAATTTGCACTGAATATTATTTTTCTGCTATGCTATAATGAAATGGGATTGAATAGAAATATAGATTATTCAGCTGCAAGAATTCTAGAATTCTTAACTATACCCCAAACCCAGAAACCAACAAATACTAATTAAAAAATAAAACCACTTATGCCAACAATAACAACAAAAACAAAAGAAAAGTCTCTTTGGCAGCTGAGTGGACAATGGACTGGAAAAGAAAGAGACTTGAAAGCAGGGAGACATAATTTTTAAAAAACCTTGTTAAACAGGTAATATAAATATTATTATTTTCTCATTTTTTTAATTAAGAAACTGACACAGAGATTGGCTTGGTCATGGTCATGTAGCTACTAAGTGGCAGAACCAATGACTCAAAGTCTATTTCTCTTTGCTTGATACCACATTGCCTCTCAAATTCATGATGACTAATGTGTGGTTGGAAGGGGAACAGGAGACAATTCACAGCAAGCACTTTAGTATTGTGTGGGTCAGTAACGGCACATTTGTAAAAGTCATTTTAACTCAGCAAGCATTTATTAAGCACCTATGATGTACCAAGCTAGGTGCTAGTTTTTACCATCAAGGATGAATGGAAAGCTATGAAATACAATGCATGCCCACTACATCTATATTGTAGTACACTATCTCGTATTTTCCCCAGAAGTCTTATGTGCTAGGTCAGGATAAAAGTTACCCCCAGGTCTTGCGCACAGAGAATTTTGTGGCATTCCTGGCAGAGTGAAAGGAGTGATGGATTTAGAGTCAGAGAACTAGAGTTCAAATCTCAGCTCAGAAAATTACTCTTTGTGAGACTTACCTATGGCATCTCCCTGGGCCTCAGTTTCCTTACCTATAAAATGAGGGAGTTGTACTAGATGACTTCTAAGGTCTCTTTTGGTTCTAAATCTGTGATCCTAACTAAAATACAAAGTCAGGAGTGATAAGAGCAAAGAAGAAATACAGACAGAGAACAAGAGGGATATCTGAAGTGAGAGAGAACACTTTCAACTGAAAAGATGAGGGAAGGAGACAGTGCAGTTTTTTACCTGCACTAAGCCTTTAAGGAGGACTTCTGATAGACGAGGATGAAAAAGGAGTATTTTCCAAGCATGGGTTGGGGGAGGGAACAGCCTATGCAAATGTTAAAAAAAAAAAGATGTACAGTTATGATTTACCATTATATTTCCCTTGATATTTCTTTTTATAGAGATTATATATGATTAGGCAGCCAGGCATAGGGAAAAGAATACTGGATTTAGTGTCAGAGTAGCTGGGCTTGAATCCTAGCTCTGCTCCCTATATGCCATTGAGCAAGTTACTTCTCTCTGAGTCTCAGTTTTCTCATCTACATAAAGAGGGGGTTGCATGAGATGACCTCTCAGTTCCCTTCCAGCTCCAAAAATTATGATCCCAAGGCAGGCATTTATTTGATCCACTGACAAATTCAGCTTTTACTTTCCTGGTAATTATTCCATGGTGGAATGGAAGGTAGGGAAAGAGAGGGAAAAGGGGAAGGGAGAGGGAGGAAAGGGAAGGAAGGTGGGAGGAAGAAAGAGGGAGGGAGGAGAGAGACAGACAGAGATAGAAAGAAACAGAGAGAAATAATTTATTAAGTGCCAGGCAGGTACTATGTGAAGTGCTTGGGACTGTTGTTGTTGTGTGTTGACTTGCCCATGAATGGGATTTGAACTATACAAACACAAGCAAGCAAGATAGTACCTGTCCTCTAGGATCTTACATTCTTACTAAGATAGCTGGCAAGTGGAGGGTGCTGGGGCATGAAGTGGAGATGGCTGGAAAGTAAAAGTAGAAGGTTCTTGGTTCCTGAGAAGCTCCCCAGTAATAGGGACGATCTGAGCAACCGCTGACACCTCTGTTAGAACCCCCGTAACAGTATAATCAGTACATTAATGGGGCGAGGGGAGCCAATACAAAAACAAGTCACTCACATGTATCTGATATGGTTACCCCACTGATTGCCCTCCAAACTTCCATGACCATCTCTTTCTTCCAATGTCCTGAATGTGAGCTCCAAGACACTCAGCCTAATCACCTAGGGTCAATTACAGCTTTCTCTCTCTGTGATCAAACATGGCATTGGTAAGTTTTTCACTCTTTCCATTAGATTTCAGCTTCTTGCTATCTCATTTGTAAGAGGGCAACCTTATTCCCCACCCCCCTTCTTGATTTTATTTCAACAGAGGCTTTCCCACTTGGGAGTACCCAGCGTTCCAAATCATCGGCCATAGTCATTCAGTTTCGGAAATCAGATAATGTGTACATATAGAATGTTAAAGAATGTCTGTCTAAAACCAAGAAGACATTTTTTTTTAAATAATAAGGCATTGATCCAAGGGCAGAGTAACTCATCATGGACTGAGTGATTTACCATATTTATTTAAATACATGTTAGATCTCTCTTTGTTCACTCCACCTTAAAGCAAGCTCTGGGCCTTCAATCTGAAGTCTGAGAACTAAGTAAATGCACCTGGAAGTCTCCTTTGATATGGAGCGGTAACCTTTTCAAAAAGTGATGATCTAGCAAGCAAGCTGACACCCCCAAGTTTTTCCAAAGTTAGAACTGAGCTGGTTGGATACAGTCCATGGCAAGTCTTCAGTTGTAACTTGCTAGTCAGAGTTAGCATTCAATGTGAGAAATTCTATACAATCCCAAAAATTAAAGGTTAACAAGAAGGACTTAAACAGCATCTTTAGACAGACACACAATACAAAATTGGCATAAGCACCAATTGGCAATGGCAGGCAGAATTTGTACTATGTCCCATATGCCGTCCCAACATCATACTACTGGCCAGGTCCCAGAATGGCCCTAGAATGCTCAGGACCTGACTTGGAAGATGTAGAGAAAAATCACTCCTTAGAGCCAAAACCATGAGTCCCATTCTGAGACTTCTGAGTCACTCGGAGGGTATTTCATTGAGATTCAGGTTTGGGCCTCCACATACACCTCATACTCCTCATACTGCCCCACTAGCAGATCCAAACAATCAAGGGAAGCCTTGAACCTATCCTTTTCCCTTAAGGATTCTCCAGGGATTCTTCCTAGAAGTAACACACCTACAACAAATCAAACCAAAGTCAGTCTGGAATGCTGTGCTCAGATCTAGTTGCCACAATTTGGGGAGACCACAAATTAGCTTAAAAATGTCCAGATGAAGGCAACAAAGATGGTAAAGAGCTTCAAGTTCATGCCATATAATGTGCAGTTGAGGGAAGAGCAGGTGTTGGGCCTAGAGAAGAGATGATTCAGGGTGAGGATGAAAATCATCAAGTTTTTAAAAGGTCATCATGTGGACCCCAAAGAGCAGAACTAGAAACAGTGGCTGGAAGTGAAAAGGAGATAGATAGAGGCTTGATGTCATGAAAAACTTCCTGAAAATTAAAGCCTTCCCAAAGTAGAATGGACTCCCTTGGATGGTAATAGGTCACTTCTCATTGAATGTCTTCAAGATAAGATAAGATGACCATGTGTTGGGTTTGATGTAGAGATGATTTTTGTTGGGGTGTGTGTTAGACTAGCCTCTGAGGGCCCTTCCAACTCTGAGACACCGTAATTCTCAGGAGAGATTCCCCAGACCTTCTTCCAGTTTTGACATGATTTTGAAAATAGTAGGTGTTTAATAAACATTTCTTGATGAAAGGATGAATGATCTCTATCCCAATAGACTCTATGCAGTTGGCATGATATGAGAACATACAAATCTCTCAAGCTCTTCAAACTCTATTTCACCCACTATTCCCTCATTAAGACATATGTTGGGATACATTAGTCCTCTCCTTAACCACACAGATTCCCAAAGAAATATATCAAGATGAACATATATAAATGTTATATGCAACACCAGGGATTCAACCAAAAAAGGAAAAGAATGTTGAACTGGAAGTCAGAAGTTTGAGTCCTAGTTCTGATACTAGCTGGTAAAAATCTCTCTAACTTTCAGTTTCCTCATCCCTGAGATAAGGAAAACTTCTCTAAGTTACAATAATAAAAAAAAAAACTTTATGACAGGGATAATAACAACTTTTCACTACCTGCTTCACAGGGTCATTGTAAAAAAAGCACTTCTAAAACCTGAAGGTACTATAACAACTTCTTGAATGAAAACAGAGACAGAAAGTCATCAGTGCTGCAGGTTATGCAAAGCTGGAAGATGAAAGTCAGGATTTAAAGGGATTGCAAGTCTAGAATGTTGAGCTGAATGCAATAAGATGAAACTTATTGGAATAAAGGTCCATGCTAAGGCTCAAGAACTAAACTACAGAAGCACAGGAGCAGAAAGCATGACTATCTAGTTCATGTGGAAAAAAAAGATTTGGAGGATTTAGTGCACTGGAAAGTCAGTGGTATCCAACAGTACGGCATGGTTGTCCAAAAAATCGATGGAGATCTTAAGTCTGGACTATTGCAATAGTCTGCTGCTTGGTTGTTCTTCCTTAAATTCCTCCCCGGTCCAGTCCATCCTCCTCTCAGCTATCAAACTGATCTCCCTGAAATTAAATTTTGATCACATCACCCCACCTTATTCGATCAACTCTAATGGTTCCCTATTTTTCCAGAATCAAACATAAGATCCTGTTTGGCTTTTACCACCTTTCCCTCCCGCCCCCATAACCTGGTCCCTTCCTTCCTTTCTGATCTTCTTACTCTCCACATCCTTCCCAACAGTGGACTCTGTGATGCAATGACTCTCATCTCTTTGCTGTTGTTTACATTAACCACTCCATCTCCTTTCTCTGGACATTTTTATTTGCTGCCCTTCATTCCTGGAACTCTCCCTCTCCTCTTCTTTGTCTCTGAGTTTCTCATTTTCTTCATGTCTCAGTTAAATCTCACCTTCTGTAAAAAGTCTTTCCTTCTTGCCCATAAATGCCAGAGCCTTTCCTCTTTTGAGAACCTCCACCTTATCCTACACATATCTTGCCTGTACATAGTTGTCTGCACATTGTCTGCCTCATTAAACTGTAAGATCTTTGAAAGCAAGGACTGTCTTTTAGCTCTCTTTTGTTTCCCACCTCTTAGCCCAGTGTCTGGCACATAGTAGGTATTAATAAATGATTGGTGATTGACTGACTAGAAGCATAGGGTCCTATAAAAGAAGTGACAAACCAAATGGACTTGTCTCTGATCAGAATGTATTTGGAATGTTGTGTTCAAGTACAGAAACTTTGCTTTGGAAAGGACTCTGACAACCTGGAATGAGATTAGGAAACATGGTGAGGTGATTGGAGGTCATTTTATGAGTAGACATCAGTTCAAAGGATGAGGGATGTTTGACCTAGGGAAAGGGTTTGGGGAAGACATAATGGTTATCTTTTCATAACTTAGGATATTTTATATGGAATAGAGATTAGATTTGTCCTGACTGGTCCTAGTGAATAGCATTAGCAGCACTGAATGGAAATTGTGTAGATGCAGATTTGTGGTAAATGTAAGTTGGTGGCAGGGTGGGAAAGAGGGAGGAATGGAATGGACTACTTCAAGAGGTAGTGAGCTCTCCATTCTGGAGGTCCTCAAACAGGTGATCTGACCACTGGTAATGGATGGTTCTTTACACTTTAAATTGTGATTGAACTAGGTGGCATATGAGAGTCATTCCCACTCTGAGATTCTTTGAAATGTAAGCTATTATTATTATTTTCTATCAAACCTCCTAAAAAGCAATTTGCATGTTTGCCAGTGACAGTAGTAACTCAAAGACTGGTGAACTCCTGGATAGATTTAGAGAAACATTATTACTATTCCTATTCCAACTCTCAAGAAAAAATCTTCAGGATATTCATAATATACATATGCATATTATATTTTATATACATATTATGTATATGTCTATCTGCACATACACATATAGCATATATAAATTTATTTGTGTTCTTTTATAGCTTTACATATATGTACATAAAATGTTATTGCAACAAATATGCTCAATAGAGGAATGATTCATTTTTCCATAATGTCACAGGTCTAAGACACTGTAATAATGGAGAAGAATTAATTTTCCCATCGAGTCTGGGTTCTAAGGTGTAGGCATTGATTAGAGGAGTTCAAGGACTCACTTTCCTTGGGACCAGAGCATTGCCACTGATTAGAGGAGAGCAGAGACATCTGGGAACAAGAACACCAAGCAAACAGACAGGAGGGGTGTCTGGGAAACAAGGCATTCAACAAGAATGCCGCAGAGGCAGCAGCTGTTTTGGCCAATGATGAAAGTACCTGAAGTGGCAGAGAGTAACAATCTGGCTATAAGAGAGGCATAGAAAGTCAAATCTAGAGTTGATGTGAGGACTTAGACATCATCTTCACCAAAGTTCACCTGCCTCACCCACAGTAAGGCTTCCCTGTTAGTCTTGTGAGTTTTGTTCCTTGCTCCTGAATATAGACTCAAATCCCAATTTACTTTGTCATAAATAGGCTTTTATGTTCAAAATATTTATTGGTAGACTTGATTGCTAGAAGGTAGAAAAACTGAATACCCTGGATATTATCTAAATTCAGTAGTTCCCAGATTGACAATCTGATTTGGGGTAAGCCACAGAAAATACAAACTAGTGAAAAGTCTTCAAGATGAAACGGGTCTTTGTCAGTCAAAAGCGCAGATCTGTTCTAGATTATGGTTTACATTAAGAACACTTTCCATAAAAAGAAATGCACAAATAAACAAAACATGGAGTAAGAATCCAAATAAAATCTATGCTATTTATATCTTTATTAGAAAAATTTTAAATACGTAAATCTTAATGTCAAAACATGTGTTTGATCTGTGTCTCCTTCCAAATTTGTCTCTATTTGGTTATTTTTCTAATTTCTTCATGAGTATAGTCAAAGTGCATGTTGTCCCTATTCTAGTGGACTCACTTTTTTATTTTTTGGAGGGCAATTGGGGTTAAGTAACTTGCCCAAGGTCACAAGGCTAGGTTTTTGTGTGTGCGTTGTGTCTGAGGCCGGATCTGAACTCAGGTCCTTCTGACTCCAGGGCCGATGCTCTACTCACTGTGCCACCTAGCTGCCCGTGGACTCACTTTTGTTACCTGATATTTGTGTGTAGCAAGGGGTATCCCCTATATGTAGCAGGGAAGTATTACTGTATAGCTCAAAAGGAGGCAGATTAGGCATCTCTAGCCTCTTCTCCTTCCATCCTTCTCCAAGGGATATTTTAATTCCTTAAATTAAAAGGGAAACAGGAGGTTGGGGCCAGAAGCTTAGTGATTCTGCTCTCCTTAAAGAAAGAGAATGAGGATATGGGGTAGACATATCTATCTGTTCCCTTAAATATTGTTAGTCTCAGGTTCAAGCTAAGCTTCTTACCATTATTCTATGGTAATGACTTGATCTCTTTCCCACCAAATACCAATACCACAATGAACACATATATAGCGAATAGCAAAGCAATCTATTTATCCAAGTCAATAGTAAAATAGAAATTAGGGAAAACATACACAGGAGAGTATATACCAAACAATAGAGTGAAGGAGCTCTTCCATTATGAGTAAAGTAATTCAGCTTAACCAAGAGAATGCTAGATTTCATCCAAAGGAAAATTTCCCGAAGTCTCTAGCATAGCAAGCTAGGAATGAGGATATGACATAGACTGCCAGCTCCTCTCACGTCTGCTTCTTCCCAGAAGCTTATCTTCCTTAAGCAGCCTGAACCGAGTTGGCTTCTCTCTTGAAGCTGGAAATCAGAAGAACCCAAACTGACTGCAGGACTAGAAAAAAAAAACTAAATAAATCTGAAGAGCATCCAAAGAGATCAAGAGACTGAATCTCTTCTCTCTGCTCTTCACCCTGCCCCTCACATAGGGACGGGGAAGTGACCTCCACCATTGAGGACAGTGTCCCATATCAATGGGTTTTATGAATAAGGTTACATTTGGGCTTTTTGCATATTTCTTTATAGTCTTCATGTTTCTCACTTTTTATTGTTCCTACTCAGCTCAGTTCCTAGACCCTCTAGACGTAGAAGATAGACTTGGATAACTGCTAGGCAAAAAAACGGAAGAAGCAAGTAGAATGTATAGCAGTCAGAGTTAAGCCAGATGCATCCATTAGGATTAATATTACTGAAGATTTCATTTAAAATAATCACCTTCATTTGTTTGGTGCTTTTTACTCTTCCCCCTTCACCACTAGCACATATACACACAATGTTTTCATATGCAAGATGTCTTTTATTCTCCTTCACACCTCTGAATGTAGGTTCACCTGGGCATATTTTGTCTTAATATACAGAAAAATTTCCTATCCATTCAAACATATAAAAAGTAAAAGTATATGCCATGCAATCGAATGGCATCATTAGAAGCCTTTTTAAACAGAGGTCATATGCATCAGTGATATTATAGAATTCATCTTGAATTTGATAGGGAGTCGGACTAGATTACCTTTAAGGACTCTTGTAATTCATGTCATGGCATCATGGAAAAAGCAATTGACTTGGAACCAAGTAAAATAATGTGTAAATGTTCTGCCTCTGACACATGTTAGTTTCATGACCATGGGCTAATCAGTTAACCCCTCCAAAGTCCTACATCATTGTCTCATCATAATATAGAGATGACCCTAGGATCTACCAGTCAGTGCAAATACAAGCTCTGTCACATTCTACCATGCTGGAAAGGCTCTAAGTATGGTCCTAGAAACAGCCTGAGTATGTTTTCCAAGGGCCAATCTAGCTAATCACAAAGTGGGGTAACCCCAATAGGTTGCCCACTTCATAAGGAAATTTTTTTTGTTCAAGATGACTCATGAAATTTAACTATTATGAAGAGAGAATGAGCTCGTGTATGCAAAACACTTTTCAAGTTTTAAAGTACTACATACATGTCCATTATTATAATAATTATTATAATTATTATATTATTATTAATTATTAATTAATTATTATTAATATTATTAATATAATAATATATATTATTATAATCCTATTAGCCAAGTCAAGTCTACTCTCAAGTTCAATTTCCTTATTTGTACAATGAAAATAGCAGCCTGCCTTGCCCACCTCACAAAGCTGGTGAGGATGAAATGAGATAGTCATTACTTCCCCCCTCTGGGCCTCAGTTTCCTCATTTGTTAAATATGAAGGTTGGACTAGAAGGCCTCAGAAGTTCTTTCCTGATCTCATATACCATGAGTCTATAGCTCTATTACATCCAGAAAGGACACCTACTATTGAGTGAAGCTAAATGATTTGTCTTGCGACTGAGCTAGGCCTAGAACCCAGAACCTCATTCTTAACCCTGATCTCTTTCCACTAGATTCCATCCCCATCACCACTGTCCATCTAGATTAGGTCAGGATGAGCCAGTGATCTCATTCAAGTATTTCCATTCAATATCGAGAAACTCCCTTTAATTTCATAGATAATGGGGGGTACAAATGAGTAACTTTAGCAACCTCAAAGTGAGCTGTGGTGAGAACAGAGTGTGTGTGGGTGTGGGTGGGTGTATTTGTGGGGTTGAGAAGAAAGGCCAGTGAAATGCCATCTGGTTCAAAATTTAGGAAAACTGAAAAGTGGGGTGAACTCAGATTTGAATTGATTTGTATGATAATACAAGGAGAAAGAAATATATGTTTTATGTATCAGTGGAAAGAATTACCCTTTTATAAGTATAATTTTAGATCGAGGGAACTGCGAGGACTTCTACTAACCAGAATATGCAATGACCTCCAAAATCAGGGCAGAAGAATTTGCTGGAAATCTCTGTTCACCTGTTAGGACTGTTGATATAGCAGTTCCATACTTAATCTAGTAGTTACAGAATCATGCAATCACAGATTTAAAGGGATCTGAGGGGTTATCCAGACCAGCCTCTTTGTTCTACAGATGAGAAAACTAAAGCTAAGAGAAGACAAATACCTCATCCAAGGTTACATAGGCAGTAAATGGAAGAGCCAGGATTTGAACTTGAGTCTCTTGACTCCACATCCAGCCCACTGGCCACTGCATCATGTAGAATTTACAGGAATAAATGGATCATATCTTTTACACATGGAAAATTCTATTATCCTGCTTAATGTAAATTAACTAATATGTCAATGAGTTCCTGCCTATAAATAAATATGCAGTCTTATTTTTTCAAATATCAGAACTTAGATAGAGGTTCCAAATGTCTTCTCTTGATACAATGGTCAAACAACCTCTATGGTCTTACTCCTTATTGTAACATTTCACAGAGTGTGAATTAGAGTCTGGAGAGGCACAAGTTTAGAGACTATTGTTCAATGCATTTCAACAAATATTTACTATAGTAAAGGCACTGTGCAAAAAGTTGTACAATGTAAGGAGTTCTGGCTCTGGGGTCAGAGGATCAAGATTCATCACTTCCTCTTGACACAACATCTGTGTGACCTTAGGCAAGTCACATAACATCTCTAAATTTCAGTTTCTTCATCTTGAAAATAAGGGAACTGAATTAGATGGCCTTGGCCTCTCAAGCCTTCTCCAGCTCTTGATCTCTGATCCAAACAAGAAGATAAAAAAGGAATGTTCTGCTTCAAGGGGCTTACGTTCTATTGTTATTATAATAATACTTAGCCATTACCTGCCACTTTACAGTTTTCAAAACACTTTCTTTTTCTGATATCTTTCATTTTCCTATCCTCTTCATTGCTGAATACCTCCCTCTCTCCTCCCCTACCCAGTGAGCTATCATCTCTTATGGGGGAAAAGGGATTTTAAAAGAGAGGAAATAAAATTCAGCAAAATCAAAGCATTTTCCTATGTTCACTTCATTTGAACTTAACAATAGTCCTGCGAGGTAGACAGGGCAGGTACTATTTACTAGAATTATTATGTGAATTCCTTGAAGTCAGATATCTTATTTTTGCCTTTTATTGTATTCCCTAGCCCCTTAACACAGTACCTGTAACATAACTTATAAATAAATACATGTTGGCTGACTATTTCAGTTTTGCAGATTAGGACACTGAGGCTCAGAAACCTGCCTAAAACAAATGGCTTGCCTAGAGAATGAAGCTAGTAAGTGGGTGACAGTGATACCCAGATCTTCTGAACTTTCTTGTCTCCATCAGGCCACTAATCCTGTGACATGGGAAAACAGATACTATTCCCAATTCACAGGAGGAAACTGAGGCTCAGAAACTCCCCCCCTCCAAGTCAAGTGATTTACCAAAACTATACAGCCACTAAGTGGGGGTGGGGAGGCTGGGTGTGAAACCCAGATCTTCTGACTCTCCTCCCTCCACCAAGCCGCCTCTCAGGTTGGCTGGGTAAGGTTGACATGGTAATTGATTCAGAGCCAGATAATGTGGCTTTTGTATTGAACCAGCATTCTGGGACATTGTGCTATGTTTTAACTGAGAAATAAGAGCCAAGGCACCGCCCACTGGTATTCACTGGCAAGGTTTTCACATCTCTGTAGTTAAAGAACTTTGGTCCTCTTTCAGCCAGCTTCTATCAATACACAGCAGGTGGGGGAGAGGGGTGAAACTGATGTAAATGTCAGAGAAGCACACACATTAGACTCCTGGTCAAATTTGCATGAGGATAATTAAATTCCAAGTTTCCAAATCCCTTCTGATAGGGTCTCTTTCTCTCCTTGCACTAAGCCATTGTTTATTACTGCTCTGAACTGCAGAACAGCTGTAATTCTGTAATTCACTGGATGGTGTATACCACCACCAGAGGGAGAGGGATGTGTACTGAGTAGAAAGCCTAATGCTGTGTTCATCCCACTCATGGCCCAGGCCCAGGCTTTGTCCCTTCTCCATAACCCTCCCTCTCCTGCCTACTGAGCTGCTCCTCCTAAAGCCACTGGTGACCTTCCTCCCAGGGAACTGTAACTCCTGTGACTCTCTCTGGGTCTCACCTCCACCAACCCTTCTTTCTCAGACACTTAATGGCTTATAGAAAGCATCCAACTATATATAGCTTTCAAAGTCTTGGAGGTGAGCCCCACAGTAGCTACACGCCAGGTAAACCCCAGGGTCAAAATGTCACCATGGGGGGGAACAAGAGGAAGCCACTGCTTTGGGGCTGTAGCTGACGAAAAGAAAATCAGCAAAAGCTGGTACTTGGAGGGAAACAATTTCACCCTCCTAGAGTCAAGCAAAAGCTGAAGTCAATTCAGTAATTAAAACTGAAGTCAATGAATTATGCCTGTTTTTCCACTGCTGTATTCAAGTCATCAATTAGTCAACAAGTATTTATTAAGAGCCTACTATGTGCTAAGCACTGGAAATAAAAGCATAAAAAATGAAACCATCACTGCTCATGATAAGGTTACATTCTATTCTATAGAATGCAGCCAGACTGTTGTTCAACTCTCGTTTCTGAAGATCAATTACATCATGAAGGCGAGATTTTAGGGGAGACATGAAGGGGTGTCAGATAATATGGAAGTGGAGGAGACATCTCACTTGAGGCTTAGCTATATTCAGGGTAGAATCTGGAGGCACAGTGATAGAAGGCCTAAAACAAACACAGGGGAAAGACCAGTTGAGAGCAGCATCCTTAAAAGCCTTCTAGACCTTTCTCCCCTCAGCTCATCATCATTTGGAAATATTTACACGTGTCATCGATAATCAGGGTGGTCTAGAGTGTGCTGATCTGCAGCCCTGGCACTGTATGTCCCAGAATCAAAGGAGTAAGCAATGGTGAAAAGCATGATCACATCCCACCTAGAACCACCTACACAATTTGTACCAACTGAACTTACTCTCAGTCTAAAGAAGGGTCCCCAGCAGAAAGCACTGGGCATATAAAATTTTTAAAGTTCTTAAAGTGGGATGGAAAAATGGAAAATCATCCAATTCCTTGTCACAAGGGACTTGTAGTTCTTGAGGGAAGGGTTTTGGTTTTTGGTTTGTTTGGGTTTACTTTGTGCGTGGGGGGGTCATTTTTATCTTTAAATCCCCAGAGTCTTGCCTGTAGTAAACCCTGAGAAATAAGAGCCAAGGTAGGGCCCACTGGTATTCATTGTCAAGATTTCCACATCTCTGTAGATAAAGAACTTTGGTTCTCCTGATTGGACTAGATTGGACTTCTTAAAGGCACAGTTCCTGTGAACCTGTGAATAAGTTCATTCTACTTCCTGTATCACCAAGTAAAATGATGTACAAACCATTCTACCTCCTTTTTTTCTGCTTTTTGAGATGCTAAACTCTCTGATGGGCAGGTATTAGGAAATCCTGGATTCAAATCCTACATCAGACATAGCTAGCTATGTCACTGTACCTCAGTTTGCTCATATGTCAAATGAAGGACTTAATGGCCTGTAAGATCCTTTACAGCTCTAAATCTATGGTGCTATTTTATTCTTTTTAATTTTGTATTCATTTTGAACTTGAATAAAAAAACAAAAAAGGGAATATTTCCATGTGTATAGTATACAACATAAAAAGATTCAATATAAAATCATGAATTTCCATTTCTCATTGTTTACTTTTTAGAAAAATTATATAATAAATACTACACATCATTTTCAGTTACCCTGCTTTTCTGTGTTTATGTTTTCTTTTATTCTCTGTTGTGCACTATTTTTTTCTCTGTCCATCCCCACCCTACCCTAGAGAAGGCTATCATTAGACACAAATATGTGTGTATATGCATATACATATATGTGTGCATGTAAAACCATAATATACATATTTCTACATTTCAGTTCTTCCTCTGTAGGTGTATAGCATTTAACTTCATAGGTCCTCTGTAGTTTGAATATTTATAATACTAGAATACTCTAATATAGAATGCCTTAATCATTCAAAGTTGTTCTTAAAATAATATTGCTGTTCCTATTTACAACATTCTCTTGGTTCTGCTCATTTCACTCTTCATTATTTCATGCAAGTCTATCCATGGGTTTCCAAAATCAACCAGCTCATCATTTCTTATAGCACAGTAGTATTCCATCACAGTCATATACCACAACTTGTTTAGCTATTCCCCAATTGACGGGAATCCCCTCAATTTCCAGTTCTTTGCCACCACAAAGAGAGCTGCTATAAATATTTTAGAATATATAAGTTCTTTTCTTTTTCCCCTAATCACCTTGGGATTGCTGGGTCAAAGGGCACAGAGTTTTATAATTCTTTGGGCGTAATGCCAGCTTGCTCTCTAAAATGGCTAGATCAGTTCACGGTTCTTGACCCTCTGATCTTATTCACAAGAGGCAGCATGGGAACCCAAAAAAAGCACTGCTCTTAGTCCTAACTCCATTACTTACCAGTAGTATAACCTGGGAAATGTCACTTGTCTGAGCTTTCACCTCATCCTCTCTGAAATGGAGAATGAATGAATGAATGAAAAAATCACTTATTCAAAACTTCCTATATACCAAGCACTGTGTTAGGCACTGGGATAGATACTAATGGAAAATGCAAGACAGTCCCTGCTCTCAAGGAACTCATACTCTACAGCAAAGATAAGATCTAAATAGGCCTGATGGGGCCTGTAGTTCCTAAAGGTCAGGCAGACGGGCAGATGGCAAGGTCCAGAGGTCCCTAGGTTAAGTAAGCAGATCGGATACCAGTAGGGAGGTAGGCAGGGGGTCTGTAGAGCATAGAATCAGGGCAGATTGCAATGCCAGAAGGACCTTAAAAAAAAGTGGCAGAGTAGATGGTAAGGCTTGATTTTCCTCCATCTCAATGTAAGGGATAGAGATTCAAGTGGGGGGAGCAAAAGGGGGAACAAAGGGCAAAAGGATGCAAAATATAATGAATTGTGGCAGTCAGTTTACCTGGCCTTGACAAGAACAAATGAAGTGACATTTATTTTCCTCTGATTAGTAATAAAGGTGAATAATTCCTATGGTTACTGATAGTCTATATTTCTTATCCATCTGTATTATTTTCAAAGGAATTTAAAGCATCAACATACCCAAAAAGCTACACATCACAGGAAGAAAATGAGCAAGGAAAATGCATCATAATCCCAGCCCTCCCTGCCTCATGGGGCTGTTGGAAGGCTGAAATGAGATAATGTATGTAAAACATTACATAAATGTAAGCTATTATTATCACTTGTGATCCATTCCCCTAATAAAAATAGCTCACATATAGGTATCACTTTAAGACTTATAAGGGGGGGTTTTCACATAGCAATTCTGTGAGGTAGGTAGTAATAGGATTTAGAAATCGGAAGGGAGCTTAAAGGTGATCTAATTCAGAGGTTTTTCACCTTTTTTTTGTATCACACGTAGCCCCTTTAGCAATCTGCAGAAACCTATGGATCCCTTCTCGGAATAATGTCGCTAAATGCATAAAATAAAATTATAAAGGGAATTTCTAAAAGAACAAAGAAAACTGTTTTGAAATATGTAATTTTTTTTTCTCATCTAAGTTCATGAGCTACTTGAAATCTATCCAAAGACCTTTTGGCGAATGAGGGGCTGTCTATGGACCCTAAGTTAAGAACCCCTGATCTAATCCAATCCCCTTATTTTACAGATAAGGAAATCTCAGTTTCCAGATATTAAATGACTCGCCCATAACCAATGACCATGTGAATAAACCTGGACAAGGGGAGGAGGAAAAAAGCCTACACTCAAGAGAATCAGTAGAAAGTGACTCCATTGAGACAACCTTTGAATTCCAAAAGGCCCTTTGACCAACCCTATCTGAATTCTTGTCCAGCATATTCATGATTGGCTTATTCAAAGATGAGAATATAGGGAGGAAGGGAGGAAGGATTACTTACCCTAAATTAGAGCAGTTTTAAAGAGGACTAGCTAGCTCTCTGTGACTTAGGAAGTGCCCACATTTAAGAACTTCACAGTTCAGTCAGAAGTCATGGTAAAGCTAACTCCCAGTAGCTGAGTGGCTCGATGGATAGTGTTGGAGCAAAAAAATGGAATTCAAATCCTGCCTCAGACTCTAGCTTTGTGATGCTAGGCAAGTCACTCACTGTTTCCTCACCTGTAAGAGGGGAAATAACAATAACACCTACCTCACTTATTTGTCAAGATCAAATGAATTAACATCTGTAAAGCTTTTTCCAAACCTGCTAATTATTATGATTATGATTATGTAAATGCTAGTTATTAATAGTTGGACTTTGAATGTGCTGTAGTATAAACAAAAGGGACCCAAGTGGTTATGTCCCATGTTGACACGTGTCCTCCACAGATCATTGCAAATAGTTAATAAGAAGTAGAGTCTGGATTCAAACCCAGGCCTCCCAGCTCCAGAACAAGATCGATTTCTACTTTACCATGCTTCTCCTCTATTTCTTTGCTCTAGCACACATTCTGGAATCCCCAGTATTGATTAAGAGATGCTCACTTTTCAATTACTGCAATTTTTCTCCTAATCTGCCCACCCATGACTAAAGATTCCTTTTTCCAATTATGACTAATTATTAAGATCTTAGAGGTCTATAAATGCACAGAACAATTGCTAGGAGATAAATTGGGAGGTTTCATGAATTCTAAAGATTATTGTCACAAGGACAGATTTTAGGGTATAAAGACAAAGAGGCCCACAGCACAGTTTTGATGCCTAACATGAATCACTTAGCGTGACACTGACCTGTGACCACAAATGGCATCACCAACCTTGCTCAGCAAGCTGATGAAAGAGAGCAGGCAAGTTAAAAAATATGACTGAATCACAAAAAATCCATCCCCTCTCCTGGAAAAGCATGACCTACAGACAGTGGGTCAGTGATGGTGTTCTTTTCTACAAAGGAAGACCCATTATTTGAACTTAAATGTTCAAAAAGAATAAACTCCCTTCTACTGTGGAACTCTCAGTCATGTTTCTTCTTTTTCTTTAATGCCTCCTAATGGTTCTGTCTGTCATTACCTAGGCTTCTGTTCTGACTCAACAAAGCATAAAAGAATCCCATCCTTTAATTCTGCATTTTGCTTTTACAGTTTGGCAGGTAAAAAAAGTTGGTTGAAGTCAGTACCTCCTAAAGTCTCCATCTCATTATCCCAACAATTAGATTATATTGTGAGTATCAAAGCAGGTGATGATAACAAAAGACTTCAGAGAGGAAAAGCTGTTCTCTATGACCTGTGGTCTAAGTGCCCTCTTGACACAGAATAACTTTCCCCCAAAATCCATACTCATTAGAACTGACCAGCAATAACTCCAAGATTTCTCAGACAAGCCTGGAAGCCACATCAGTGAAGGGTCAGCAACTCAACAAACCAGAAAAAAAGAAACAGAAGATAGCAGGGAACTATTTTCTTCAATGAAAAAAAAATCAAACCATCAGCTACATTTCCCACTCATCTTTTCCTAGGGTAAAGTTAGTTAATGCTCCTAATGGAAGATACTGAATAAAAATTGCTGCCATTGTTTTTAATATCATAAACTCCAACCAAATGACAAAGAAATGATAACAAAGCTGTTTTCTGCAGAGTGTGGGGGGAAGAAGAGGAAAGAAAAGAGATATCACATTGTTCTATTTCTCTCTACCTCCTACTCCATATTTTTCTCTATCTCTGTTTGCATCTATCTCTCCCTCTCTCTTTGCATTTGTTTCTTTCTGTGTCTCTGTCTGTCTCTCTTCCTCCCTCTCCATCTTTCTCTATCCCTTTCCATTTCTCTTTGATCTCTTTCTGTGTGTGTGTGTGTGTGTCTGTTTCTCTCTCTCTTTTTCTCTTCCTCCCTTCTCTCTTCTCCCTTTTCCTCTCCTTAAAATCCAGTAATTTAATTTCAAACCCTCAGTTTCCACTCTAAAAACTCTGCCCAGACAAAAATCATCATCAGAGATGCACAAACACCAGCGGACTTTATCTGCTGACTGTGCAGCATACTGACTTCTCCCAGGGAAAGGTCAGCTTGCTATGCAATATCAAAGAAAAAAAAAAAAAAAAAACCTCCCAACTCACTGCATCTGGCTATGACAGAGAGCCCAGCCAAATAAGGAGCTCAATGCTTGGCCAGAGGCAAAGAGGTATCTTCCTCCTGCCTGATGATTTCTTAGGGCTTCAATTAAAAGGGAAGAGTCAGCAATAGACTTCTTTTATTAAAAAGCAAAGGTGACTGAGCACCCCCTGTCAATTGACCAACCAATCAATAAGTATTTATTAATAGACTACTAGGTGCCAGGCACAGTGCTAGGTTCTGGGCATACAAAGACAAAAATGAAAAAGTTCCTACCCTCAGGGGGCTTACATATCACCAATACCTCAGACATTTTTTTCTAACCTTACAGTGTGAAAGAAACTTAAAACTTTCACCTTCCATATAGTAAAGGAGGATTTGGTGGAATGAGCAGAGATTTGGAAGGCAACATATGCATGACAGAGAAGGAAGTTCTCAACATTCCTCCCCTAATCTACCATGAAAGAGAGAGTCAAAAAGCCTCAAACTGAACTTTTCTCTTAAATTTGCACTTCCTTCTGACATCACCATGTGTCATCATCCTCTCAGTTGTCTCACCATCAAAACCTTGGATCCAAAGATTAGAACCCTAATGCACTGTTGGTGGAATTGTGAACTGAACTAACTCCAATCTAATTGGAGAGCAATTTGGAACTATGCCCAAAGAGCTACAAAACTGGGTATACCCTTTGATCCAGCAATACCACTACCAGGTCTGTATCCCAAAGACATTTTTTTAAAAGGCAAAGGATCTATATGTATAGACTTATTTGTAAGGCTTTAAAATAAATACTCATCATTATTTGTCCTAAAGACAGAAGGATTCAGTTTCACTTATTGGATGCCTACCACAAGCAACACTGTGGGATGTGTAAAAATAAATTATAGGATCCCAGATCTCAAGGAGCTTATACATTGTCTTGTAAATAATAGTTGTCTAGTCTTTTATATAATAATAATAATGCAAATTAGATTACAATAAGTGCAAAATAGATGGGCCAAATGCTAGGAGTTGGGAGGAGAGAAAGATCATTTTTATTGGGAGGCGTTAGGAAAGTATTCTTGGAAGTAGTGTCAATAAGCTGGACCTTGAAAGACACAAAAACACAAAAAAAAAAACAACAAAACACAAACAAAACACAACAACAACAACAAAAAACAGGGAGGCATTAGGAAAGTATTCTTGGAAGTAGTGTCAATAAGCTGGACCTTGAAAGACGGCTAAGATTTTAACAGCTAGATATGAGGGGATATAGGGGAATAACATGAGCAAAGACACAAAGTCAGAAAGCATGCGATACAATGCAACAATGGCAGGTAAGATAGTGGGTTGGAGCATGGGGAGGCATTAGGAAAGTATTCTTGGAAGTAGTGTCAATAAGCTGGACCTTGAAAGACGGCTAAGATTTTAACAGCTAGATATGAGGGGATATAGGGGAATAACATGAGCAAAGACACAAAGTCAGAAAGCATGCGATACAATGCAACAATGGCAGGTAAGATAGTGGGTTGGAGCATGGGGAGGCATTAGGAAAGTATTCTTGGAAGTAGTGTCAATAAGCTGGACCTTGAAAGACGGCTAAGATTTTAACAGCTAGATATGAGGGGATATAGGGGAATAACATGAGCAAAGACACAAAGTCAGAAAGCATGCGATACAATGCAACAATGGCAGGTAAGATAGTGGGTTGGAGCATGGGGTATATAAAAAAGTAAAACAAGATAGGTTGAAACTGGATTATATGCAGAGCTTTGAAGGCTAGCTCAAGAAACTTGGACTCCATTCCACAAGCCATAAAAGCCCAGTGTAGACCTTAGGGTAATGAACATTGGAATTATATATTTGGCAAAATAATCTGGCAACAGTGTGTAGAATTCATTGGATAGGCAAAAACTATTGCAGTAGTCTAGGAAATACGTAGCTAGGATGCTAGTAATGAAAATGGAAAGGAAAAGGGAACGCTCTTAGATTTAAAACTGGAAGAGACATCAAAGGACATCAGGTCTAACACCCTCCCCCATTTTAAACATATGAGGAGGGAAAGTGATTTGTCCAAAGGCCAAACGGTTAGTTTGGCAGCAAAGTCAATGCAAAAGATATTGGTAGAACTTGGAGGTTTCAAGTCTGGGCAGTTGGGGAAATGGTGTTTTCCTTAACTGAGATAGGAAAATCAGGAAGAACAGATTTTAAGGGAAAATGATGAGTTTAACTTTGTACCTACTGTTTTTGAGAAGAAAGGGACACATCCAGGTAGAGATGTCCAGTAGAAAACTGGAAATGCCAGTCTGGAGCTTGAGGAAGACCGTAGGGACTAGACAGCCTCTCAGGTTTCCTTTATAGTACAAAGATTATGGAAACTATGACAGAGAGAAATTTCTTGGAAACTGATGGTTACAAAATGAAAATGCTTTTTAAAAGAAACTGATAAATAGAAGTATGTCTAGGATGGCTTTACATATGTGTGTGTTTGTGTATACACACACATATTTGTGTCTAATGGCAGCCATCTCTAGGGTGGAGTGGGGAAGAAAAGAAAAAAAGAAAGTTACATGACAACTTTATTATTATATTTTAAAAGAATAGCAAGTTGTACATAATAGATTTGCAATTTCATGTGCAATCTACTATACTATAGAAATGCTTGTTTTATTTCATAAGTTCAGAATAAGATAAGTTTTTTTTAAAAGAAACTAGCTTCAAAATAGACCTAATCATAAAGCATGGAGCTCTTGGAATAAAATATTAGTCCTCTTGCATAGACAAATTGATCTCTGGTTGCCTGAAATTTACAATAAGCCAACAGAAATCAATAGCGAAAGTGTAGAAACCATGCCTCTGATCCAGCAAAAGTGTTATTAAAATATGCATGTATTAATATAAAAATGAAAGTATTTCATTACAATTCTATAAAGGACAAGTGTTCCCAAAAAATAAATTTCTATATTTGTGAAGAGATGGGTCCAATGGGGAAGGAGCTCCAGTCTCCACTACCTCTGTTCTATATCTTGTATATCTTCATTCTTTGTCTACTCTGGCTACCTGCAATTTCCTTAATTCTGACACTGGTTATATTAATGCCACCATGAGCACTACCAATACCCCCTGGCTATTATATTTCATTGAAACATGTCCATATACAAGTAAAATCAAATATATATAAAGGAACTGAGGGAAACAAGAAGAATATCATATAGCACATAACACCTGAGTTTATTTTTTAAAACTAGGGCTTCTAAGAGGCATTGGTTAAGAGGAAATGCATCCTAAGCAGAAAACACAAGCAAAGGCATAAAGATGGGATATGAATTGATGGGAGTAAAAAATGGAAAATAGTTCAATCTGGATATAATGTAGAGTGTGTGAACTGGAATAATGTCTATTAAACCTAGAAAGTTAGCCTGATTGTGAAGGATTTTAAATGCCAGACTAAGGAGTTATATTCTATCCTAGAATGAATAGGGAGTTTCTAAAGTGTTTTGAACAGAGTAGTAATATGATCAGACTTGTGCTTTAAGAATATTATTTTGAAAGTAATGTAGCCAATGAAGTGGAAAAGGAAGAAACTTGAGGCAGGAAGAGCAATCAGAAAGCTATTGAAATAGTACAGATAAAAGACAGTAAGCAACTAGCAATATGGCAGATTGGTCATTTTCTCCAAACTTTTAACTCTCTAACCATCAAAGAAAGGGATTATGTAACAAATGAAGAACAATTACAGATGAAATGACAGGACAAATGAGAGAAAAACCTGACAAGGTAAAATACTTCTGAATTAACACAGGAAAACTCTAATTCTTAGAGTTAACTAATAATAGGGACACAATTAGCAAACTAGGGAGGAAGACTGAATCTGCAATGTAGTGTCTAAGTAAAAGAGAGATGAACAGATTTGGAGAACAAAAATACCAAAGTGGAAGAAAATCTGGCAAAAGAAAAGCAAAAGACAACAATGTTATCAGAACATATGAATTCTATATAAGCCAAAGTGATTGTGAACTTGAAGACAGGATGCAGAGACAACTTAAGAATAATATGTCTCCCAGAAGAACATGAAAAATCAAAAATCTAAACACCATAATTCAGGAGATACTATAAGAAAACTTCCCAAAATATCTGAATACAAAAAAAAAAAACCCAAATAGTTCAATAAAGAGAATCCAGAGATCATCTCCAGAAGGAAAAACAAATACTTTAAACCCCAGAATGCAAAGTGGTTAAATTTAATCATTTTAATAAACCCCCCCCAAAAAAAAGTTCAACAGATTTTTAAAACATCCAGAAGGAAAATCTTTATTTTTTTTTAAAGCAATTGGGGTTAAGTTACTTGCTCAAGGTTACACGGCTAGTCATGATTTATGTGTGGGTGCTCATTTTCTGAGGCCGGCGCTCTTACTGCGCCACCTAGCCGCCCCGGAAAATCTTCATATACAAAGGAAAGGAAATTCATATAACACAAAACTAGCCCAGGGCCACGAGAAATAACAGGAGGGAACAGAATACTATATGTCAAAAAGCAAAAGAGTTCAAATTGCAATTCAAAACCATATGCCATGAAAGCCTGAGTCTTAACACCAATAAAAATATGGCTATTCAACAACAAAAAGGCATCTCAGTTATTGGGGGGGGGGAGCCATGAGCAGATTATTCCACTTGCAAATACCCCCAAACAGCAAAAACACTAGAAAGGCACATAAATCAATGAAAGAAATTCCTCCATACCTATAGTTCACCTTCTCTCTGTTTTGGGGAGTGGGGTGGGGGAAGGAAGGGAGAGAAAGGGCATGCTTCAACACTAGAAGGACTGAAATTTGAGAATAACTTGCAGGACAAGGCTGTCTCAACTGACACAATGCATTCATTTTTATTCATAAGGTAAAGAAAATACAGATAATAAATTTAATTGCATTTCCAAGTAAGCTTATATCTGCTTGTAAATGTTTTTGTATTTAAAGTAAATTTGCACAAATAGAAGAAGCCATGATAATTTTTTTTTTTAATTTGAATCAATTGATCCAACTGGTCCTACTGTTAATAGATAGAAAGAGAAAGAAAAGGAGGAAGGAAGGAAGAAAGAACGGAGAAAGGAAAGAACTGAACTAAATTTCTGAGATCATTTCCCCCCCAGCTTTAGAGCTATAATGTTCTGATCCTATGTAGCGGCAAGCACCCCAACATCCCTAGGGTGGCTGCCAACACAGGTTCTTAGATCTGCTTTTCTAAAGGAAAGCAACTCAAAATGGGTTAACAAGTTTACTTTAATCAATCAAACATATATCATTTACCTAGTTCAGGGGGAAAAGGTCAACACCCTGAACTTCAGAGTATACAGACAGTAGTTTCAAAACAGAAACAGACAGATCAAACAGACAGGCTTCCAAACTGCCCAACCATTACATCAATACCAAATCACAGTTACCAGAGAAGGAGGCATCAACATCTGGGTTTTCAAAGCTGGGGGGCTCTCAACAGGTGCCCAGAGTCTCATCTGTTCAAATCACACAACACTTCTCAAAGTGAGCCCCAAAGCAAAGCCTCCCATCAGGATTTATATAGCTTTCTCCTGGCTCAGAGAATGTAACAACCTTCTTGACCCATTGCCCAATCACAAAGTATCAAGGTGTGGGCGTTCCTGAAAAATAAGCCTCCTACACAGGCTCCAGGTGCCCTTAACCTAGGAGCAGGGAAGATCTTTAAATTTGCATTTCCATTACATCCTATGATGTCAGAAAAAATTAAATTTTAAAAATTAAACATTTTTAAAGGTGTGTATATATAGCAATTCATTTCCTTAATGAGTAAAAGGGAGTAGTTCAATCACCAAATCCACATCAAAAGCAAATCATTCTCAAAAATATTATAGCTGAATATATGTGAAAGGTTTTTTTTTCTAAAAGAACTATCCAAAGATTTTCATAACAGTATTACATGCAATTGAAAACTTTTTGAAACTACCTAAATATCCCAAAATATGGAAATGGCTAAAATTATTTGTGGCATATTAATATAATGGAATATTAAAATGTCATTAAGACTTTCAAGTATGAAGGATACAAAAAAATCTGGAAAGAACTATATTCATGCAAAGTAAAAAAAATAGAGCCAGAAAAATAGAAAAGCCAAGACTACATAGGGGAAAAAAATAAGAATGAATGGGTAAACAAAAAAATTTTTGGTAGGTACTTAGAGGAAGTGACAGAAAAACTGTTATGATATTTTATGCATTGAAGTCAATTTAATATATATTTACACATATTTAATAGAAATAGTTACTAAGCAATATAGATGATTCTGATACTTTATTGTTTTTAAGAAAATATTTTTAAAATCTGTTGCTTAATAAAAGGAGTCATGTCATCGGTAATATCCTTTAAATAAAATCTATAGAAGAATTACTACTATGTTCAAATTAATGTTCTAATCATGAGATATCTAGGTCAGGTGGTCTTGTCATTTGGGGAACTTTTTCACTGGAATAGGAATTTTTCCACTGACTATGCATAGGTTTCAAGTTTTTTCTATGCAGACAATGGAAACATCAGCAAAGTACCTGAAGCACTCACTTTTACTGTACAAGAATAATGAATTATTTGGCAGTCCCAATATAAAGAAGCTTTATTTTCCCTAGGAGGATGCCCTGCACTTATGTGTGGCTAATTTTTCCAGCCAACTTCTCCTTTAAATGCTTGTTGTTGTTTTTTTTTATGGAGATGTTCTCAATGGTATGTTTACAAGTAATATTGGGGGTCTGCAGAGAAAGCACTAAATTCATCCTCAGCATCTCAGCCCTACTGCTAGGCTGAAAAATGAAGGTCAGCAGAGCACCAGTGAACTGAGTCTCTGTTTTTGCATAAAAACGACCTGTAGACCACAGAACTAGTCAAATCCAACAAACACAAATCCAACCAACAGTAGCAACAGCAACCCAGTTCTCATTCTCACCTCAACAGGCTCCTCTGCAACTCAACTTTTTGCACCTATTTTGGTTTCATTTTCTCTTCTCCCTTCATCAGCAGCCCTGTACTCAGCTAAATGTCCAATCTCCTTGTTATGCCACGGTTTTTGCCTCCCACATTCTAAGTGCCAGCACCATAGACCCTAAAAATTACCCCATGGTACCTCTAGGTATCATTCTAGGCTCTGCCCTCAAAAGTTGGCCCCTGGTACCATCACTTTGACAGCATCCAACAGCCTGAGGAAAGCTTTCATCCACTCAGTCCCTTTCCTGAAATTCCAAAGAGCAGGCTGACACTTGTGGGGGCCCAAATACTTTAGGACCAAATTTACATTTGCTTCTAAGATACTGTTAAATGCAAAATTAATGCCTCAAGTTAATTTGATGTTCTCTGCTTTGAGTCGATTAGCACACACTAAATTTCATGCTAATGCTTCCAGTTTGCTTGCATTGCAGGACTCTCTAAGTTCCACTGATTGCAGTTTTTAAAAATATATGTTCACATTATTTCATTGCTGGGCAGTTTGAAGTATTTCCAGTATGCTAGTGCTCTCTTCTTGGGTAAACTAGCTTTGGTTGTATTGGTCCATAATACTTAAACTTTCCATCAACAACATGGATATAACCGAAGCTAATCATTTTCCAAAGAAATCCAGTTACTATTACCATGGAAACATAAGGTCTAAAAGCTGTTTTTATCTAATAGGAAAAACCAAAAGAAACACCTAAAAAAATCTAAAATGCTATACTCCATTCTTACTCCACCTTTTAGAATCTCTCTCTTCCCTAAAGATGCAAATTAAGCACCATTCTCTACAGAAAGCTTTTCCTGATCTCTGTCACCAACACAATCTCTAGTGCCCTTCTTCCCAGATTATCTTTTATTCAGGAATATGCTGGTAAATATTTAACAACCAGATTTTCAGAGGGAAAGTATGAATGACATAACAAAAATTGAATATGAATTATCAACATCTTCATGTCTTTCTTAAATCTAAATAATCATCAGAGCAATAAAGCAAACCCTGATTTGAAGGGTTTGCTGATTTCTGTGATATGAATAATGCTTACACTGAAAATTTAACAATTCATTCTCCACTCTGTTAGAGTTGGCTCCAGCACATCCGTATTTGTATTTTATTTAGTACTATTTATTAACTTTATGTTACATATATAATATACATGTGTATTTATGTGTGTATGTACACACACACACACACACACATATATTTGTATATACAACCTGAGGTTCAAAGCCTATCTGCATAAGACTCTCCTCGTTAGTGGAAAATGACTATTCAGTCCCTGAGGTCTACTCAAGGAGGTGTATTGGAGAACATGGGAGAGAAGATACTCTAGTTTTCTGACTTCCAGCTATGAGAAAAGACACTTGGTTCTAGATTCTCTTTAGGAAGAAGTCCCATAAGTGGCAAGAAAGACTCTGGAAAGAAGCCAACATATAGAAGAACCTGGGCCTTGATCATGTTCATATGCTCTTGGAATCTTCTCCCTTCAAAGACTTCTACCTGAAGACAATCTGGGATCAAGCATTTTCTCTCTCAAATTTGGAAGCCAGAAGATCAGGATCTCACATCTCCAAAGCCCTTACCAACTCCCCCTCTCACCTAGGTAGAGAGAATTAAGTAATCAATCTGCACCAAAGAAGAGTATCCTGGGGTGGCTAGGTGGCGCAGTAAATACAGGACTGGCCCTAGAGTCAGGAGGTCCTGAATTCAAATCCGGCCTCAGACACTTAACACTTACTAGCCGTGTGACCTTGGTCAAGTCACTTTACCCCAGTTGCCCTCCAAAAAAGCAAAATAAAAAAAAAGCAAAAACAAAGAGGAGTATTTTATGCAAATGAACTTTGTGTTATATGTGTACTTATTTCCCCCATTAGAAAATCAGGTGGATTTGTTAATTCTTTGTCCTTATATATCACTAGTCCTGGCAATGATTCATTGATTTACAAAGTAAAGTTGTAACCAATTCAAAAGGAAAAAAAAAATCACCACTTAGTATAAATAAAATCCTTCAATTCAACAAACATTTGTTAAGTGCCTACTATGTGTAAGGTACTCTCAAGGTACTGGGAGATACAAAGACTAAAGTGAAATAATCCCAACTATTTTTGCCTTTCTTTATACCCTAGCACCTATACAATGCCTTTTATATAGTAAGAGTTTAATAAATATTTATTGTCTAACAGAGTCAAGAGACATATTCTAATGGAAAATACATATGCCCATATAAATAAATATAACATACATACAAATCAACGTAAAATCTTTTCAAGAAGGACAAAGCACTGACCACTAGAGTGATCAAGAAAGGCTTTGTGGAGGAGTTGGACCCTGCGCTGTGCTTTGGAAGTCAGGGCTCCTATGAGGCACAGGTGAAAAGGGAGTATATTTCATATATAGGAGACCACCTGTAAAAAGAAAGACACACATTTTTAGCGGAGGGATGGATGAAGTGATAAGTGAATCAGAGGAGGGCAGGAAGATGGACCAACAGAGGGGATTAGATAGTTTCAGAATAGAGTAGTCTGAAGCAAACAGGATAGGTGACTCAAAGCACATCCCCAAAAGACAGTACATTGTATGATAGAAGGAACACTGGGTTTGAAATGTAGAGAACTATGTCCTTGTCTGGATCTGCCAAAAATCTATCTGTATGACCTTGGAAAAGTCATTTCATACAGTAGGCATATATAAATGCTCATTCTCTTCCCCATTTGAATTTAAATTCCTCCTGAATAGGGATTTTTCATTCATTATCTGTGTGTCCTGAGCTTAGCCCAGTTCCAGGAATATAGCACAAAATTAATAAATGGTTACTAATTGATTGATTGAAGTAAGTAGGTGAGGAAAGTATTATTTATCCCCATTTAATAGATGATGGAACTAAGGCTCAGAGATTCAAGGTAATCCAAGTCCCCCAATCAATGTAATGGGCCACTTCCTCAGCCTCTGTTTCCTCCACACTGCCATTCTAGAATGGCTAAGAATACATTCAGCCAAAGCTTCAACATTTATTAAGCACCAAATGTGTGCAGTATGCTGTGCTAGTCATTGGAGAATATAGGAAATTTGATTAAGCCAGGCCCTACCTATCCTTGTGGAGCTCAGAGTCTAATCAGGAGATAGGAAACAAACAGATACTACACAATATATGGGTAGAGTGCATTAGAAAGCTGCAGAACAAAGCACCATGTGGAGTGTTAAAGGGAGAGAGTCCTCCTCAGTGGAAGGAATAAGGGAAGACTCCAGGAAGGCAGTGGCCTTTGAATTGGGTTTTTAAAGATGGAGAGACACTCAGCTGGCAAAAGGGGAGAAGCAAAACTTTCCAGGCAGAGAAAGCAGATCTATGGAGGCTCAGAAGATAGAAAAGGGCTCAAGCTTGAAACACATGGAGGAGAGTAAGAGGACACAGAGGTAGAGTGCCACCCAACCTCAAAATGTCACAAAGCATTTTGTTTTGAAACTCTTTAAAGCATTTTTAAATGTCTTTCTATTTTGAATAAGCTATCAATTAGCATCACTGAGGCATATGATTTCTCTCTACTTTCATTGAAGACAAAGCAATTAGTGACATTATAAATATTGCATCTTCTTTAGCACTGAGTCCAGTATTTTTGTACACAGCAGGAGAGATGGAAGTAAGGGAATACGCATTTATAAAGGACCTACTATGTGCCGGGCACTATGCTCAAGTAGTTTACAAATATTGCCTCACTTGGTCCTTACAACATCCCTGGGATGTTGTAAGAAATAGAAAGTTATTGACACGGGGTGTGTTCTAATTTTATCTAGGATTTAGAAAGTGCCCTAGCCGAAGTCACCTAGTGTCATATCCCACCTCTGACAAAGGCTGAGTGACTATGGGCAAGTCACTCAATCCCTCAGGTGCAATTTCTTCTCCTGGATGTCCCGCTTTATAGTGGAGGAAAATGAGACAGAGGTTAAATAACATGCCTAGGGCAACGAAGCTAGTAAATATCTGAGGCTAGATTTGAACTCGAGTCTTCCTGGAGGCAGCTAGGTGACTCAGTGAATAGAGTGCTGGACCTGGAGTCCGAAAGACTTGAGTTCAAGTCCAGCCTCAGAAATTCACTAGCTGTGTAACCCTGGGAGAGTCACTTAACCTCTGTTTGCCTTAACCTACTAGAGAAGGAAATGACAAACCACTCCACTCTAGTGTCTTTACCAAGAAAACCCCATGGACAGTATTGGTGTTGGGCAGTATTGGTGTGTTATACTCCATGAGATCACAAAGAGATGGACACAACTTCCTGACTCCAAGCCCAGTACCCCTCACTGTCTAAATAAACATTGAATCACTGCATGAATTAAATGAATAAGTATCTAAAAGGTGGAGTCACAGCAGATGGTAGAAGGTTTTAAATGAAAAGCAAAGGAATTAGGAAAAAAAAAGCAAAGGAAATAGGAAAGTGCTGAAGATTTTTGAGTAGAGGAGTGGCAGGACCCCCTACTTGGCAATATTATAAAAGATAGATTGGTGGGAAAGGGAAGAGAGGAGGGAAGGTCTGCTAGGCTTCATTATAATAATAAGGAGAATCAAAGAAATAGAAAGTCATTGACACGGGGGTGTTCTAATTTTATATAGGATTTAGAAAGTGCCCTAGCCGAAGTCACCTAGTGTCATATCCCACCTCTGACAAAGGCTGAGTGACTATGGGCAAGTCACTCAATCCCTCAGGTGCAATTTCTTCTCCTGGAAAATGGGGACTTAAAAAAAACCCATTGATTTCCCTCAAAGCTCAGCTCACACACCACGTTTGCTACATAAACTTCCCCAAAGACAAATTATATTGTATTTTCACATGTGTCATATGCATACTTGTTTTGAGTACATTTATATATGTGTTGTCTCCCCCTATAAAATGTAATCTCCTTGAGAACAACAATGGCTTTATTTTTGTCTGAATCTCCAGAACTTGGCATAGGACCTGATACAAAAAAAGTCATTTAATAAATGCTTGATGGTTGATAGACAAAGTACTCCGCAAATCTCAATAAGCTATAGAAATGAGTTATAAACAATAGGTGTTTAATAAATGAATGTTGGATTGAACTATTCCATAAATGAGCAAACTGAAGCAGAGAATGACTGTGACTGGCTCTAAGTCACGTAACTAGTTGATGGCAGAAGTAGGTCTAGATGATCACACATATTACATTCCTGCTGAAAATAGTGGGATTTCAGTGTGGGAACAGAGTAGATCAAACCACGTTTATTTATTTTTAAGTTTTTAATGCCTTTTCTAAAGGCTGGTTATTTTCACCACTTCCTGCTACTAACTACAGAAAAGTATGCACTTCCTTAAAATATTTGGAATAGCTCACAGTTCTGCTGTGGAAATGTTCCCAATACATGTGTATCCCAGTGATCATTTGGAATCCACACAAAACTACCATTCGTAAACCCTCTTCCTTAGAGCTACATTGGGGACAACATAGGGCTCCCTATTAAGCCTATGCGCAAACTCAGAGTAACACAAAATCTTGCTAACATCTGCCTGGAGACTTGGGAATTTATATGGGTAATGTTGACAATAGCTAATGTTACACCAGAGTTCACCAAAACATGTCCCTTTGAAGTTTGTATTATTTGAAAATATTTTACTGATGGGTCTGAATTTTCCATGGTTGCTCCATGATCTTATCATTAGACAGGGAAAGTTTGACTTAATTTAGTTCAAGATGACATAAGTCTAATTGGAATGGGTCCCAAAGAGGGCTCACTGACAGGTACGGTAAATAGTTTAGAAATTGTCATGCAAGCAATTGTTGTAGGAACAGTAGATGTTTATCCTGGAAAAGAGAAGACCTGGGACAGCAAGGTGAAAGAGTAGGTATATGATAAATATTTTTAGATATTCAAAGGGTTATTAAGGGGAAGAGGGATTACACTTATTTTATGTAGCTTCAGAGGGCAGAATATGAACCAGTGGTTAGAGCCTACAGGGATGATTTCAGCTTTGTCTATTGAAGAACTTTCTAAGAATTAGAACTTTCCAAAGATATCATAGACTGATTCATACAAGAATAAGCTGTCCTTCTTCGCAATGGTACAGGCAGAAGCTAGATGACTGTTGAGTATTGTAGAAGGAATTTCCACATTAGGGAGAAGATTAGAGATGACCTCCCAGATCCTATCCACTACTAAGATTCACAGAAGAAAAGAATTTCAGGGTTGGAAGAGACCTCAATGACTCCAAGAAGCTATTGCATGCACAGTGGCCACACTCAGGTAAAACTGGTGTTTTAAACTTGGCAGACAGTTTAAACCAGGCTGAGGGTGACCAACCTCAAACCCATCAGTGAATTAGGGGGATGTCTACCCCAAGCATTTGAAGATTTCCCTCATGCAGGCAGCTGAAGCAGGTGCTGAGAAGAGCTTAGAGCCTAATTAGACAAGGAAGATGCCAAGGTCATCCGCTGCACCCCAAGCCATCACCAGTCACCCTGACTTTTGTCTTGCCATTGGACTTCAGTGACTCTAGAAGAGAGAGTGAGGCTGATGACCGTGCAACTCTGCTTCACTTAATTCCAATTCACACGCAAGTCAAGACATCACCCCAGGAGGTCATGGGTCCTCTTCAAAAATGAAAGATGAACAATTCCAATCCAGACCTGAGGAAGAATCCCCAGTTCCACCCCCGAGAAAATCACCCAGCTTCTGTTTAAAATCTTCCAATAAGAGGAAAGCCGCTTCCTTCATAGCCAGCCTATTCCATTTTTAATAGCTCTAATTGTTAGGATTCAAAGATTGTAAGTGCTCAAGGCGCCTAGGGGAAATTGCCCGTGTTTTAAAATCTTGAGTTATTTTTGTTCAAACATTCCTAGAAGATGATTCATCTCGAATGTGCCCATTAGTAGATGTGATTAGTCTCATGTGAGGACAGTGAAATGACAATATTGCCATTTAGTTCTGCCAAGTTATGTTTTAAACAAGCACAGAATTGAGTTTTCTGGGGGTTTTCACATGCACCATTTCCTAATAGGATATAGGTTCCTTAGTGCTAATACTCACTATCTGGCAATCAATACCACACATCAGTTCTCTCATTTACTTCCCCTAAAATCCCAGAATCACACTACTTCAACATAATATAGTATTAATTTTGCTAGTTTGAGCACATGATCATCATCAAAAATAAATAAGATTTTTTAAAATAGTGTTTACTTACAAGACCTATACATGATTTGTAGTATTTGGATTATTAGATTAATATCTAAATTTATGTTTTTAATTTATGCTATGCATGGCATTAATGTAATTAGTGTAGGCCAACATTTCAATGCAAATCATGTTATTGACTATAAATATGGGTTTTGACTTTATGTCCTCATAATTCCAAAGAGCATTCTGGAGGTAAATATAAGCCTGATGCTAAAACTCCCAATTCCCTACACATGGTATGCCCGTATTGATTCACATGCATATCTTCAACCCTGCACTGCTCCCAGTATGACATTGGCTCAGATTAGTATGGAGGTGACAGATGGGATATTCAGATAAGGAGTGATATTGGGATATTTTATTTTGGTTAGAAAAGGAACCAGTGGGAAAAATATTCTCTAGTTAATCTATTTTATCTTCAACAGGGTGTTACCTGTAAATATCAGTTTAAACGCCAACAGAAAATACTAGCTGCTTTGACAGCATGAAAATGAAAGGAATAAAGTAATCCCAACAAAAAAGGGGGGATCCTCACTGTTTTTCTTTACACAGCAGAAGAAAAAAGAAGATAGTAAGTAAAATTTCATTCAAATCATCTCAATGTGCTACAATATCCCTCCCTGCCATTCAAACTAATGGCAATTATTTACAAGAATGGAAACAATAAGTGGAAGGATTCATGATCATAAATGTATTCATTATTTAGAATACTTCATATATTTCTAATTAATTTACAAAATCATCATTTATTAATAAAAATTTACATTTACAAAGCAGTTTGAGAATTTTAAAGTCCTTTTATAATCTGGCTTCAGACACTTCCTTGCTATGTGAACCTGGGCAAGTCACTTTACTAAGTTTGCCTCAGTTTCCTCATCTATAAAATGATCTGGAAAAGGAAATGGCAAACCATTCCATCATCTTTGCCAAGAAAACCCCAAATGGGGTGATAAAAAGTCAGCCATGACTAAAAAAAGGCTAAATAACTGTGAGTTCAAATCTGTCCTCAGATACTAGCTATGTGACCCAGGGCAAGTCTCCTAACTCAATTTGCCTCTGTTTCTTCTCTATAAAATGGGCTGGAGAAGAAAATAGCAAACCACTCAAGTATCTCTGCCAAGAAAACCTCATATGGTGTCATGAAGAGTCAGAACATGGCTGAAACAACTCAACAACAACAAAATATACACCCACACATTATCTCATTTGATCCTTACAACCACCCTTCAAGGTAAGTGTGTACTAATGTATTAATGGTATTATTAGGCCCATTTTACAGATAAGGAGAGACTTCAGGACCACTAAGGGGGGAAATATATATATACATACATATATATATATATGTATATATATATATATATATATATATATATATATATTCATCATTGACCAATATAGGAGCCATTTCCAAAGAACTGTGAGAGCCTTCTTGTCATTTTATTGAGAATTTTAAGTTTTTAACTAAACTAGAGAATATACCTTGCTAAAGACCTATTGATTTAAATTTAGGACAGATGTGCTATCACCCTTTTCTACTGATGGATCATGGAGACAGAAGAAAGTATCCATAAATTCCTCCCAAATCAATGATGCTCCTTACTGGCATGAATAGAAGAAATTTGGAATCACCATTTCAATCTTGCTGATAACATAATCTCTTTCTGAAAATAATTATATAATCCAGTAAGATGAAACTTAAGGTGGATAAATGCAAAGTTTTATGCTTGGGTTCAAAAAATCAGCTTCAAAAGTACAAGGCATAGCTACAGAGCTATTGTTAAGTCATTTCTGACTCTTCATGACCCCATTTGGGGTTTTCTTGGCAGAGATACTGAAGAGGTTTGCCATTTCCTTCTCCAGTTCATTTTACAGATAAGAAAACTGAGGCAAACAGTTGAATTACTTGCCCAGGGTTACACAACTAGTAAGTGTCTGAGGCCAAATTTGAACTCAAGAAGATAAGTCTTCCTGACTCCAAGTTGGACTCTCTATCCACTGCATCACCTAACTCCCCCAGAGTAGCCATTCACCTTAAAATTTTGGTATCTGTGAGAGAACTGGTTAGAACACTGCAGGTTCAGCATTAAAAATTGATGCAATTTGGGGCGGCTAGGTGGCACAGTGAATAGAGCGCCGGCCCTGGAATCAGAAGGACCTGAGTTCGGAGTCGGCCTCCCACACTTAATCCGCACAAACAAAAACCTAGCCGTGTAACCTTGGGCAAGTTACTTAACCCCAATTGCCCTAAAGGGGCGGCTAGGTGGCGCAGTGAGTAAGAGCACCGGCCTCGGAGTTTGGATGACCCGAGATCAGATCCGGCCTCAAAAAATGAGCACCCATGCATAAATCAAATGACTAGCCGTGTAACCTTGAGCAAGTTACTTAACCCCAATTGCTTTAAAAAAAAAAAATTGATGCAATTCTAGGGTTTCATTGGGAGGCATCACATTTAGGGTTAACAAGATAATAACAAGCTCTACTTGATTTTAGTCAGACTACATACGGAATATTTTCTTCAGTTCTGGGAACCACAGTGCCCAGTGTTTAGGAACAATACAAAGACAAACAATGTCTAAAAAAGGATTTTAAGGACAGTGAAGGGCGACAAGATCATGCTGTGTGAGGACTGGCTGAAGGAACTGGAGATATTTAGCCTGAAGAAGACCTAGCAGGCACATGATTTTTGTCTTCAGGTATCTAAAGAACTGTAAAGTAGAAGAGGATTTTGATCCATTCTCCTTATATCCAGAAGGCAGAGCTATGAAATGTTTGGAAATTTCAGGTACACGAATTTAGGTTTGATGTAAAGAAAACATTCTTAGTGATTAGAGCTATACAGGAGTGGTATGGGCTATCCAATAACTATCTAAAAGGTAGTTTCCTCTTTAGAGGATTTTCACATAAAGGTTGTTGGTTGTGATGTAAGGGGGAAGAGGGTCAGGACTTTTATTCAGGTATGGATTGAACTAAATAGCCTCTGAGATCCTTTCCAACTCAAATTCTGTGACTACAATGCATGTATTTAAAAGACACATAAGTATAGAGACAGAAAACCCTATGCTACTGCATTGCTTCCTGTGGGATTTTCAAGGATTAGAGGGGGTGGTAGTGCACAGAAATCATGAAATAGGTCTTTGGCACCCTGTGATCACAAAAAAAAAGAGGTAGAAAGGGATTTTCACTTCACTTCCATGAACAGGATGAGTATAGCTCTTGGCAGACAGGAGGGGTAGATCCCTGTTTGACCAGGGTTAGAAGCAGACAAAGGGAAGACATCCTATGGGGATTTGAGGAAGGGAGCAAGAGGTAGAGAAAAGTTTCTTACAACTGAAACAGGTTGTAGTTAGAAGGGGCCTTAGGAATGGTCAATCTAACCCCTTCATTTAAATCCAGCCTCTGTGTCTTAGCCAGTGAACGAAGACAATACTTCCTTTTAGCTAATCCCTAGAATTGTTGTGGGGAAAGCATTTTGTAAAATATAAAGCACTGTGTAATGGGAACTACTACTTACCTCAATTTCTTTTTCTATTCTGGACTGTTTTTGTGATTTTTTGACTGTAGGTACGTAGGTGACTTCCTCTTCGAAGGCTGTTCAGGACCTTCTCTTCAATTTATGGTCTTGAGAACTGCATGGCAGCACTGAGAGATTAAGTGACTCAGTGGGGTTACCCAACCAATAGATAGTAGAGGAAGGGCTTGACATCAGATGCCCATGTCAATTGTTTAAAAGGACCATAACTCCATTCATCTCTCTCACCATCACCAAAGCCAGTCACGTCTCTACATGTTAATTGAAAGATGAACTTCATATATTGTTATAGCTAAAAATCAGTTGTCATTTGGTAGCCAAAGATGGTGATGGGCTTCTCTGAGCTTAACTAGATTCCTCCTTGGATGACAATCACATTCCATCATTGAATCTATACTTGAAGCCTTTCCAGCTTGTCAGGACCTGTCAAATCTTGTATTCTTCTAAAAAAGTCTTCCAGAATCAAGGGTCACCTTCTTACCCCAATGGGGAACTGGAGAATGATTTAGGGGAAAGGGGAGGAGTGCTATCATTATTATTTCACCTCTTTCTAGAGTCAATTCAATTTTCAATTCCTCCAAAAATCCTCAAGTGACTGTTCAGTCTTTAGTTATTAACTCAACCTTTCCTCTAAATCTTTATACACTGTTCTGTACTTCTGTGAAGAGTACCGGAGTTTGTGTCAGGAGAGAGCTGGGTTAGAATGCTGTCTCTGACACTTACTTGCTGTGTGACCAGAAGCAAACTACTTAACTTCTCTGAGGCTGACATTCCTCCTTTGTAAATAAGGATAAGAGCAGAGTATACTTCACAGATTTCTTGTAAGGACAAAATAACAATGAATTCTTCACCCTCTAAATCTAACTATTAACATTTTGAACAATCTAGGACTTTGGAGTAGGAAATTATCATTTGGGTTATAATCTAGTCATCTGGTGCCATTATTTGGTTGTCCGAGTAAATTTAACTTGACCTCTAAAGTTAACTCCTTTGAATTGCATTAGCCTCTGAATTCCTGGCACTTGCATCATCAGATCACAGCAATTCTGATCATTTAGTTCCTCCACATGGTAGAGGAGTCCTCCCTCAGCAAAATATGCTTTTTTGGTCAAGTTTGCATGTGAGTTTCTGCCTTTGTGTCATTTGTGCCAAACTTTTCAGAAAATGTCCATTTCCATCAATGGCTTTGTTTCAGCAAGATGTTGTGAGGTTACCTTCTCTCGACCATAACCTCTTATTTTGTGCTCTGAACACCCTGATGAAAAATTCAACAATCTCTATAGAAAAACTTCAAAGAAACCAAAAACTCTTGAAGGGATGGATCTTATTTTTAAGTGGAACTTCAGGAAAGCTCACATTTAGTACCTTAAAAATAGTAGCCTTAAAATCTCAGACAAATCTAATCTGTAGGTCACTCAATCTTGGCCTTGGTTTTCCATCTGTAAAGTTAAAATGACATTATCTACCCCACATGGGTCTGAGAGAGATAGCACAGGATAACTTAGTTCAGAGGGATTCAGTGTAGTGCTAATGAGGCCAAAGTCATTATTAGTCTGATCTTCAGACTAATTAGTTTAGTTCTTGTACTTTATTTGTAACTGTCCTGTATACTCACCATCTTCTATTTTTCATTACGTAGAATTGTGGATTTTTTTAATCTCCCACACACATTCCCTAGAGACTCTTCAAGAGTCTCGGAACAGGGAGATAGAAAGGGATCAGAGGGAGAATAATTGGATCCTAGATTTAAAGCTGAGTCCTTACAGATCACCTAGTTCATTGGTGTCAAATTTTAAGAAGGGGGGGCTACATATTGACTTAGAAACCACAAATTAGTATTATCTATGTTTTATTGTATTTTATTTATTTTGCTAAATATTTTCCAATTACAATGAAATCTGGTCCTCAGCCCTCTAGCTGCATGAGACCACCATGTTTAGTATCTACATTATCAGTCTTGGCTTGGAGGGCTGGAGGAAGAAGTTGTGTACTCTTATTGCTTCCCATTTCACAAATAATTATTTCTGCCAACTCCATAGTTGCTTCTACCTGCTGAAGGAGTATAAGTGCTATCAGGCATCCTCTAAATCAGATTTATAGTAAGAAGAGAAGCCCATTTTTCTCTCCCTCTTTGCACCAATGCCATCAGCCACCTGAGCCCAGCAATCAACATTGGTCTAGCTCGCCACTGTTTTAATTGGCTATGACTGTCTGATCTGGTGCCTTCTGATAGGCTAAGTAGCCAATGATGGGGAACACAGGAAGGATACTGGACTCATAGACTTTGTCCTTTTCCTTTGCTCTAATTCAATACAAGGAGAAGAACCAAGACAACAATTTGGATAGACAAAATTCGTACTTATGCGCTAGGGAAAGGCAGGACAGCAATGGACTCAGGAGAAACTTGAGCTGAATCCAGTGGGATGGTAATAACGAACAATGCCCCTAACCCTGCTTTTGCTTATATTCTGATAAAGAGGACTCTTAGGTATAAACACTATCCAAGCAGCTCTTATATTTCAAAGAGATGCCCAAAAGGAGGAATTTATCTTTTGGCCATAAATCCTCTTATCATGCAATTAGCAAAAAGTCAGGACTCTTTTGGAAAAAAAGATTTTTTCAATGTTGATTGGAAAGCCCAGAATTTAAACTCAAATTTTACAAAGCACTTTTGAGGTCCATACATAAAAGGAACGTTATGCCTGGCTCTAGTTGTTCTTTCTTTTCTAGATTATTTTTCCTCTTTTAATTAAAAACAAAGTAATGATATGTCTCACTTTGAGGAAAAAAAATGGAACATTTTAAGTTTAAAATAGCCCTTTAATCCTTACAAGTAACTCATATGGATGTCAAAAAAAAAAAAAACAAGGGAAAAATACGAAGATTCATTGAAGTAAATAGAACAGTGGCAGGCAAAACTTTTTTTCCCCACTTAACCCAGACTATTAATTCTGCAGAGGTTAAGGATAAGGATTAGATGATCAACTTCCAAAAACAGTCAAATGGGTTTTAAAACCAAAATCCATTTAAAAATAGACCAGATAATTTTTTTCCAAATGTGGATGTATTGTGGTTATAAATGACTAAAATTGATCTGCATATTTAACTAAATGAAACATACCACAGTATCACATTTCCCAGGAATTCTCAACCTGCCCCGTTTTATATTTCAACAAAGACATATTTTCTTTCAAGAAGTCTTACCAATTGTGGCAACCCACTTCAACACAGTCAACCCTTTTACACATTATTTATTGCATAGCTTCTGCTATATTAACTATAAGCTATGAAATGGTAAATCTGTCACATCTGAGCTCATCTAGTTAGACAGACAGATAAATGGTCCTAATCAATAAACTCAGCAGGAGTTAACATTTCATTTTAAATCTTATTTGATGGCAAATAGATAATGGAAAATTGAAAGGTAGAGAATTTTAGTGAACCCAATGAATTTTTTTTAACTACAACATGCTGGAATTCAGTCATCCAAAAAGCCCACATTCACCTTGCATTAGAGATGAGGAACAATTCAAGCTGGAGGTGGGGGTGAAGAGGAATGCTATTCAGCCAGCCAACAAGCATTTATTATGTGTTTACTATACTCTGGGCATTGTGCTAAGTGTGAGACTTCCAGAAAATGCAAGAACATGATCCCTGGCCTTAAGGAACTCATAGTCTGATAGGTCAGGTATCAAGAACTGACCCTGTACAAGTATCTGTACCCAGGCACAGCCTCAATCACCAGAATTCTGCCTCATCCTTGCCTTATCTACAGAACTCAAACCTTGGCAGCAACTAAAAGAAGAATACAGAAATCTGGATTTTAAAAACTTTTTTTAATCTACCTTCTCCTTGAGGGAGGTATGGAAAACATTTTAGGGTTGTTATTTTAATTTCACATTATATAATCATGCAAAATGCTTTAAGAAGAACATTTTTGCTCATGAAAATGCCTTATATACCAGTACCATGCATACACACACACACACACACACACACACACACACACACACACACACAGTTCAAATACTTCTGACACTTACTAGCTATATGTTCATGGGCAAGTTGCCGTCTCCTAGCCTCAGGCAACTCTTTAGGACTTATCAGCTAAGTTATAAGTGGGTTGCCTTGATGAAGGGAGTTCCCATTCTTATGAAATCATAGATCCACTATTTTTTAACCCATATTTTATCTATATGGGGAATATGTGTGTATAGGAATAAAAGACAACAAAATAATAATAATTAGCATTTGTATAGTATTTGCTATGTTCCAGACACTGTCCCCATTTTATACTTTAGGAAACTGAGGCAAACAGAAGCTAAGTAACTTACCCACGTTCACATAGCTAGAAAGTGTCTAAGGTGAGATATGAACTCAGGTGTTCCTAACTGAAGACCCAGCACTCTATCCATTGTGCCACTGACCTGTGTACAAAGACACCAGAAGCTGGCGTTCAAGCTATGTGACCTTGGGCAAATAGTGTCCCAGGCAACACTCTAAAATTAAGTGACAAAGAAGTTGCTGGTCTACACACAGGAAGTTCCACACTCAAATAAAATTATAAATCCAAGCCAAACAAAGTATCTGTGATTTCATCACCAATGGCAACTCCCTTCTTCGATGCAGGTAGCAACTCTTCTATGATTTAGGAAATAAGACTTAAGGAATTGCCAGAGAAATATCTGAAGGGTATTTGAATCCAGAACTGGTAAAGCAGATAAAGTGTTGGAGGTGGAGTCATGAGGATCTGAGTTCCAATCTTCTCAGACACTACCTTAGTATCCTGTCTGTAAGATGGAGGTAATAATAATGAAGGCCCTGTGAGAGAATATATGTAAAGTAGCTTCCAAACCTTGAAGTGCTATATAAATGCTAACTATTTTCACATACAGAAATGTGTGTATACATATGTATTTTTTAATATATTTTGGTTTTTTCCCCTTTTTTCTTTTTTGGAGGCAATTGGGGTTAAATGACTTGCCCAGGGTCACAGAGCTAGTAACAGTCTGAGGCCAGATTTAAATTCAGGTCCTCCTGACTCCAAGGCTGGTGTTCTGTCTACTGTACCACCTAGCTGCCCCTATATTTAGTTTTTCCAATGTAAAATTGGAGGTTGCAATGATTTTAGACTTTGGTTATTTCATAGGTTTCTTCTCAGGTAGCTAGGCTCTTTTGCCACCAAAGATTGATTTCCAGCCTCTTAGGAAGACTTAAGGCTAAGACTGATACTTAGCTCCAGATACAGTACAGGCTTGCCCAGAAAGTCAAGGTACACAAAACACAAAGGAGATTTTCAAATGTTCTGTCTGGATCGTGGCCTTTTTCCTTTTGACTCTTGCCTGGTTGGATTCTTGTCCTTATTGGCCATAATCACAGCAGCTGCTGTATAGATCTATTTTTAATTGTGTGCCCTTTTAGAAGTTGTATTCTCTTATTAAATAATGCATAGCTCAGGAGTAATAATAGGAGTAATGGTCACTTGAACATGCTTTCTAATGCAGGGTCGCCCAAATTGCCACTTTTACTCATTTTTACTATCTGAAATGGTTGAGTAGACTGATTTAAGTAACAAGGTTTGTAAGATACACATTAGCTGTGAATTGAGAACAGTAAGAAGAGAAAGGAGGCTATGATTTGTCTCAGCTACCAGCAATTTGTCTTCTGAAACCATGACATCTACCTCCTGATTTCCATTATGCAATGAGATTGCAAATAGCATTCCACTGCAGTCTTAATCAATAAAGGGTCACAAGGGGCCCCTTTTGCCCCCACCCTTAGGAAAGAACCTGTTTGCCCATTTAATTGATAGAACCACACTTGATGACAAAGGAAAGAGACATCTCTTTTCTTTTCGTGTATAATATTATAAACTGTGCCCAAATATCCTTGATAATCGTTTTTAAATCCCATGAAACTTTTCTAATGTTTATAATGAACTGAAACCTAACTTCAGTGATTTAAAAAATATATACTTGGTCAATGCACACACATGGAATGTGATTTTCTTGAGAGCAGGGATTGCTTCTTTATTTTTTTGTCTTTGAAAACCTAGTTCATAGCACAGTGCTTGGCATCCAAAAGATGCTAAATAAATGCTTAATGATTGATTGATATATGTTGCTACCCTATTTTGAAATATATTACTAAAATCAATAGAAAAAAACAGATGATATCATCTCTAATAAATAGTATGTCAGAAACATAATGTATATTCTTTTCCATGAGTACTTGACCAAAATGAGGGGGAAAGTCAGTCTGAATTTGTTAAAGATCTGCACTTTAAAAGCACATTTCTTTTCAAAGATTCCATTGCTTCCAAGCCTACAATAACCACAACGTATTACTACCGCAAAGCAACCTGCTTTCACACACAGAAATGGATGATTTGTAATTAGCATATGAAGTGTTTGTATATAAATGTATATAAATTTCTTAAGTATATGAAAAAACTTTAGTCTCTTAAGGAGACTCAAAAAGTTTGCTTTTTATAACATTGATTTATCTAGCCAAAGTGAGTGCATAGGTCAACTCCCAGCCTGTTCTAATGATCACAAATTCCAAATGAGTGACATTTGAATTAATGAGATGTCACTGTGTTGTAATGCTTTTTGATGCCTTGGGATTAACACTTCATCACATACTAAATCCTAGGGAATGTTAAGACAAGGGTCCTAAGTTTTCCTCTTAAAGCCCAAATGTGCCTCCTTAAAGAGAGATTTCCACAATCCTGGGCTCAGATTCAAGAAAACGATCCCTCCAGGGCATATTGCATGCAACTTAAAGAGTGCTAACTGCTGCTCCCTAGCCAAAATGGAGTGACAAATGATTGTTAATTTTCTGGTGGGCATCTAAAGAATCTATTAATTTTGTGGTGGATATCTAAGGGATCTATGTCTTGACACAGAAAGTTGCTTTAAAGAAATTAATCAGAGGCTTGACTTGGGTTCTAAAGTGGATTGGCATTCAGGATAAGGAGTTATGGAATCCTAGGTCTTCTCTACTTGAGAAGTTCTCAAAGTAGTTTATCATCTTAGTACTAAAGGTACTTGTATGTATCTTAGGTGTCAGTTTTAGAACAAAGGATATATTGTGTTTGGGGCATGAATTTGGAAGTAACTGCTAGTCACTTGGGAGGTTTCTATGCCAGAAATAGATTATTATAATGTACTTGGCCAACCAGGCCTATGCTGTTCTAATGACAATGTACCATCCCTTATATATGAAAATAATTCCAATGAGTCACTGTCCAGAAGACGCACGTTCTGAGTCTCCCCCACTACTAGTCAGATTGGGCTACCTCTTGTCCTTCTTATGGCATTTGTGAAACAACTGGTTTGGGTTAAAGGGAGAGCCTGTGGCTATGGAATGGGGCGATATTGCACCATCTGTATGGACTAGGCATGACATTTCCCTTCGACAGCTCTCCTTTTGCTCATCTATCAAAGGCGGTCCAACCAGATCCGTTCCATGATGCATTCACACGTGACTATAGACACTCAATTCCCCTCCACAATTACAGGAAAAGGTAGTTAGGCATTCAGTGAGTAAAAACTATGTTAAGCACTAAGGACATAAAAGAAGGTGAAAACAATAATTGCCTTCAAGGAACTCACTAATGAGACATAAAACTTGCAAACAATTATGTACATACAAGATATCTACAGGGTAAATTCTCTTAGGAAAGGTATATTGAGAAGGAAAGCAGGAAAGGCTTCCTGCATAAGGAGGAATTCTAGCTGAGCCTTGAAGAAAACCAGGGAAGATGAGGTGAAGATAAGAAGAAAGAGCATTCCGGGCATGGGGAGGAGCCGGTGAAAATGGAGGAAGTTCAGAAAGGGAATATCTTGTTTCTGGAGTAACAACAAGGAGGTCAGTGTCAATAGATCATAGAGAACATGAAGGGAAGTAAAGTATAAGACTGGAAAGGTATGCAGAGACAAGATTATGAAGGTCTTCAAAAGTCAAACAGAAGATGCTATATATGACTCTGGAAGAGATAAGGAGTCCCTGGATTTTATTGACAATGGGAATGACATTATCAGATCTGGAGTTTAGTACTATCAATTCAGTAGTTGAGTGAAGGATAAAGTAAAATTTGGAAGAGTCTTGAGGCAGGGAAGCAAACCATCAGTCTTTTGCAGTAGTCTAGATGAGAGGTAATAAGGGTCTGCACCAGGATGGTGGCAGTGTCAAAGAGAAGGGAGAGTATGTGAGAGATATTAGGAAGGCAGATACCACAGAACTCAGCAGAGATTAGATACAGGGGGTGTAACAGAATAAGAAGTCAATGATGACACCTAATGTACTGGCTTAGCTAGACTGGGAAGATGATGGTGCCTTTGACAGAAGTAAGAAAGTTAGGATGAGGGGAGGGTTTGGGGGGAAAGATAATGAGTTCAGTTTTGGACATATTGAGTTTAAGATATCTATGGGACATCCAATTTAAGTTGCTCAATAGGCAGTTGGAGATATGATACTGGAGATAGGGAGAGACATCAGAACTAGATAAATAGATCCAAGAATCTGCATAGAGATGATAGTTGAATCTATAAGAGCTGATGAGATCACCAAGAAAAATAGTATAGAGGGAAAAGGGACAATGGTCCAGGACAAAGTCTTGGGGGATACCCCATGATTGTTGAGTGCAAACTAGATTAAAAACCAGCAAAAAGAGACTGAGAAGGTAAAGTTAGCCAGGTAGGAGGAGAACCAGGAGTAAGCCATAGTATGAAAACTTAGAGAGAGGAGAGGATTTAGGAAAAAGTGATTGACAGTCTCAAAGGCTGTAGAGAGAGGTCAAGAAGATTATGGATTGAAATGAGGCCATTAGATTTGACAATTAAGTAATCTATTAGTTACTTTGGAAAGAGCAGTTTCAATCAAATGATGAAGTCAGAGGCCAGATTGCAGAGTTATGAAGAGACTGACAAGAAAGTAAATGAAGGCATCAATGAATATAGACAATTTGCTCAAGTTGTCCACCCCCTATGCCCAGCATGTGCAGCAAGGTAGCATAGCTAATAAAGTGCTGGGCCTGGAATGAGGAAGACCTGAGTTCTAATTTGACCTTAGACACTTACTAGCTGCCTGACCCTGGGCAAGTCATTTAACCTTCTTTGCCTCAGTTTCCTCATCTATAAAATGATCTAAAGAAGGAAATGACAAACCACTCTAATATCTTTACCAAGAAAACCCCAAAAGGGGCCATAAAGAGTCAGCCATGACTGAAATGACTCAACAACAACAAAATGCATAACACAATGCCTGACATTTAACAGGAGTTTAATAAATGCTTGGTAATATTGATTGATAAGTGCCTCAGTGGTACTGAAAGAACTGGTGAATGTGATTTCTGATTCGTGCTGGTGGACTTTGAAGTAACAGGAAGCATTGTTACAGAACTTTAAAAAGAGAGAGAATAAACTCTTCAAACTATAAGCACGTGACTATGATTTAAATCCTGGCAAAATTCTAGTATAGGAAAAAAATTCAAACATAAAAAGAAAATACAGTTAAACCTCATTAATTCAGAATAAGATGAGGAAGAAGTTGTATCTATGTTAGTGAAAAGTCAAAGCATAAAGTGTTTTTAAGAAAATGTGCTTTTATTATTTTTCAAGGGGTGTATGTATTATAAATGAGGATATAATGGGCTTTAATAAGTAAGATGAGCAAAGTAATGAAAAATTCAAAATATAAAAATACTGGGTAATTGTATAGGGCTTTCTAATTTTCAAAGTATTTCACATCTAACTTTCATTTTACCTGTTACTCAATAATTATAATGAATCTAAAATTCCTGACTTCCAACACTTACTTTGAACTTTTTAGCCAATAAGAATCACGTGTGTGATTTTTTTTTTTATAACTGAAAACGTTCAGTTTGAGTTAGCAAAGTTTTACAATACTCAGGCTGTAACAATTGATAATTTTATAGACCTCATGTCTCCTAAAGAGTTATTTAAATATTATTTCTTCTGATTTGAAACTCTACCATAACAGAATGTCCCATACACAACTAATTTTACTAACTGAACAACCTGATATTTCAAAAATAGAGTATACTATGGACAAGTTTCATGAAATAAATAAAATATAGATGGAACCAGTATCTTATTTAAAAGGAGCCTCAATATGGAAGAGATCCCAAGGCTACTCATGTTAAATATCATAAAATACCAAAATTACTACTTTCTTTATAATAGGAAAAAAACCATGAACAATAATCAGTGAGCTTACTCACTTATGGACAACTAAACAGAGTATCATTGATTTAAAAAAAAAACAAACAAACCTGGCAATAAAATTTCCAATGCAATTAACATACCCACATGTCCTGATATTTAACAATACTATCTCCTCTCTTCCCCATGTTGCCATAGGAGCAACTTATTGAAAAAAGCTGTGCTCTGAATGCTAAGTATCAATCCATAATTGGACATAACAACAGATACAAGGACCTGAATATCAGGGGTTGTAATGGAGCAAAAATTCAACTCCATCACTCTTTTGAAGCTAGAGAGATGGGGAAATAATAAGAAAGCACTTGGAAATACACTTTCAGTTGGCATGGTGAGGAAAGGAATTCAGTATCTCTTGCCTTGCTTGCCATGAATACTATTCTCAAAGTAGTCTTTACAATGAAAACACAACAGTTGCTTTGCTAAGCTGTAATGCATTCCCTTCAGTTTCTTCTTGAACCTGTTATTAAAGTCAAAACTTTTTGCATCCCAAATGATTAACAAATTGAAGATTTTTACCTACCTTAAAGAGTCTTAAAATATTAGCAACCATGATAGATACAGAACTTGCTGCAGCACCTATGACCCCTGATATCTTGTCGGGCTTAGTGAAAATGGGTGGATCTCCATTAGCGCATTTCACATCAGAAGCATCTTTCTCTATTAATGCTTGCACAAATGTTAAAGATTGCTCTAAAGCATAAGTGTCTCGGGAACAAGTGTCCAGGATCCGGACCCCGAGAGTGATATTGGCAAGGAGATCAGGATCTTTATTGATCTGGTCTATTGCATATAGCATGGCCTCAAGTCTGTGGATCCCTTTTTCCTTCTTCAACTCTCCACAAGGCACCCCTCTATCTCCTTTTGCATGGACAGGGAATAGTCCTCCCAAAATGACATCCCCATCCACTCGAATAGAATGGGCATATTCCTGGCTGTGAGTTCTTTGCATCATGGTGAGAATCCAGTAGAACTTGGCTGTCAGGAGGAAGAAACAAGGGCAAGAGGGTGACCGCTTTCCTTCGCATACCATTTTCTCCACAGGTGGTATTGTAATCCAAGACCCAAAGTTTATTCTTGCTGCAGAAGGAAGGGGACCATATGAAGCTGTACCTTCTGAAGGCTACCATTAGGGCCCATGAAGTAAGGGCTCTGTGTGTTTCAGCAAGGTTTCTGGACGTGAGCTTCACAGTGAATTTCCATTGGGCCCATATGATTCAAGTTTCTCTATCAATCAATTCAGCTCCCATGGACTGATAAGCTAATTAGAATATCTGAGATTCTGATATTAGGATGAGGTCAACAATACATGAAGTCAGCCCTGCAGCAGAACTAGTCCTAAAAGGAAGAAAAAACAGTGTAAATGAATTTGGTTTAATGAACCTGGAGTTTTTATCTCTTTACAAACATGATTAACTTGGTCTAATTTTTTATTTTCTTTTCCCATTCAGTAAGAAACTGATTCTTTTTATCCTCCTGTGGATTCAAGCACCTGGTTACACTGAGCTCTAAAGGGGGAGATTTATGATACCATCAGAGCAAAGAAAATACGAAAGTGTCAAAAACTAGGTATATACTCCTAAAGCAAAAACTTTTCTTATTTGCCATTTTATTCCAATAAATTCTGTTTGAGCTAAGATAACTTCACAGAATTTGTGGTACTTTTTTCAAATTTTTTAAACAGCTGTCAGGGCTTTTTATTTATCTACAAAATCATGATACAAGTTTCTTTATGTGATGTATTCAATGAGCCAGTCATTTGTTAGTGAAATGTATTTGGTGCCTCAGAATTTCCCAGTGAGAAAAAAATATTTATTCAGTCACAAAAAAAGATCTACCTAAGGATCCTAAAAGAGTACAAGATTTATGACTTGTAAAAGAAATTCAATTTAGAGTAGCAGCTATTTCATATAAATGGACCTCATCATGGTCTGACAAATAAAAACAGATGAAAATTAAACACAGAAGAAGTAACATGTATCAATATATTCCTCTTACCTTTGTCTAAATATCCTATTAATTTGCTTAGGTTGGAGGCAATAAGCATGGTTGTTATTTTGAAGTAAACATGCCTTGATCATAGAATCACTAAAAACAAATCAGAACTGGAAATCAATTGAATAGGCGCTTGATTTTGCCCATCTCACTGGGGGTGATGGTTATTCCATAAATACTGGAAATAATCTAGACCTCAAAATACAATCCCATAATTCCTAATAGGAGACTATATTTAGGGACTTCTATCTTTAAAACACTGGAAAGTTTTTCACCCTAGTTTTACTAACAAAATGTATTTACTAACACAATGTATTTAGCATTACATTATATTCTATTAAGCAAACATTTATTAAGCACCTACTATATTCATGGTGCTATAGTAGATGCTGGGCTTGCAAAGAAAAAAAAAATAATCCTTGCCCTCAAGGCACTTACATGCTACTAGGAATGCAAAAAAATACTATGAAATATGAAAGATGGCTATTTGATTTTGAAGAGTAGATGCATGCACAAACAACTCAATCATGTCTAAGGTCCTATCAATGTCAAACATTCTACGAACTTATTTTGGCATCCTGGTTAACCTAATGCCCACTAGTAATTCATCTATACAATTCCCAGACCTGGAATTAGAGGCTTTCTTCTTTTTCTCCTCACCCATCAACATCTCATTGTACTTTCTGAGCCCCCACTTAATTTCTGTTCTGTGAATGCTTCCTTTCCTACAGTCATGATAGGGATGTGGCCAGAGAACAATTGACTATTTCCCTAGTGGCCTTTGAAGTAACCTTCACTTATACTTATTTTTAGGCTTAACAAAAGGAAGCAGTTCACTTCCCAGCTCCCTTCCTTTCAAAACTATGCCTATCAGCTTGGGTGGGAATTTGCTTAGTCTGTTTTACAAAAATAATCCCAAGAGAATTCTAGAATAATAGAAAGAATAAGAGATGATAAAACAGAAACTAATGGTTCTAGTCCTAGTTCTACAACTAACCAAGTTTCTAACCAAGCAACTCTGATGCCATTTAAGTACCTTGGACCCCAGCTTCTTCATCTATAAAATAAAGAGATTAGTATCATCTCTGGGTGTTAACTTCAAAATCTTATGATTCTGCTTATTTCTTTACCTTTACAATCTCTACAATATACATAAACCCTGAATTTTGTTAATCCCATTTCCAAAATGACATCCAGGACCAATACTGAGGAGCTAGAACATTTGTGGCTGTTAGTCTTGCTTTCTGTCCTAATGCTTATATTACATTGCTAGGGTATATATTATTCTCATGCATAGTTCGAAAATGACCTCAGATCTCCTCAAAGAAATTCCAACCTACACTATTGACTCAAGAGTTTGAATTCTACCTAACTACTCAATACAAGTATTTAAGTGTCTTATGATAAGATGATTTGATATCTGTTATTTTGGGAGACAGTGTCACTTAATGGGAAGAACACTGAACCAGAAATCAAGAACAACTGTGGAGAAAAGGAAAGAATATTCCAAGCAAAGGAAATCTTATATGCAAAGGTACTGGGGAGAGGAATGTTAGGAAATTCTGGGAACCAGAAAAAGAAAACATTTAAGAGAAAAGATATGCTATCTGAAGTCTTGGAAGAGGGATTTGATTTATTCTTCTTTGGAGCAAGAATAAAAAACTAGAAGGTGAACTAGTTGGACCAACAGTTGGAAGATACCAAGAGGCAGAGTTCAAATAAAAAAAAAAATCCTATCAATCAGAACTATGCAACAACAACAACAACAAACAATGGTCTGTTTTAGAAGGTAAGAAGCTCCATGTCATTAGCAGTATTCAGGTGAAAACTAAATGAACACTTTTCTGGAAGGCTAGAATTTCTAGAATGCATTCATGCTTCAATTAGAGTCTTCTTTAATCTTCGTGTCTTCCCTCTGTTGATGATCTCTAGTCTATCTTGTATACATTTTATTTGTACAAAGTTGTTTGCTTGTTCTCTTCCCCATTAGAGCATGAATTCCTTGAGAGCAATGACAATTATTTCCCCCTTCTTTATATCTCTGGGGCTTAGTCCAATACCTGCCACATAGTAGAAGCCTAATAAATGCTAGTTGATTGACAGACTGACTAGATGAACTTTAAGGTCCCTTGTGGGGATTCTTTGATTCTATGTACACAAAGGAGTAAATGCAAAATAATTTGAAGAGAAATAATATGCTATGATAATTATTATTATAATTATAGCAAAAATTTATATAGCATTGTAAGGTTTGCAAAGTATTTTACATATATTATTTCATTTGATCCTCTCTAACAACTGGGAAGTATGGAATTAAATACTACCTTTAAGGTTTAGATAAGACTCTGCCATTGTTTAAGCCTTAAAACTACTCCATAAGGTAAGTATGACAAGTATTTTTACCTCAATTTTACAGACAAGAAAATTGACATTCAAAGAAGTTAGTTGACATGCCCATAGCTGTGTAGCTAATCAAGGCCAGAGGCCAGATTTAAAGCCAGTTCTTCCTAACTCCCAAGCTGAGAACCCCAACCATTCATCCAGCCCTTGCTTCTCAAGAAAAGTTCTGCATAGGAAAGGGAAACTGAGGGGCAGCTAGGTGACACAGTGAATAGAGCACCGGCCCTGGAGTTAGGAGGACCTGAGTTCAAATGTGACCTCAGACACTTAATGCAAAAAACTAGCTGTGTGACCTTGGGCAAGTCACTTAACCCCAATTGCCCTACTTTCCCCCCTCCAAAAAAAAAAAAAACCAAAACAAAACAAGAAAGGGAAACTGAGCTGAGCCTCAAAGGAAAATGGAGGATTCTTTGAGATCTAGGTGAGGATGGGGTATACTCTGTATGGGGAACAGTCTAATGAGATATCCAAAGGCAAAAATGGAATGTCGAGTATAGGGAAGTTGGAAGGCCAGTTTTATTGGAGCATAAGAAACTCCATAAATGAAACTACTGTGAGGTAAGTTGGGAAAAGTAGGAGCTAAACTTTGCAGAGCCTTAAATGCACAGCTGAATGGTTTGTGTCTTATCCTAGGCACATGCCCTTTCACTTTTGGTCTTTACAGTTCTTCTTCCATACCAGGGTTTCCACCTTCCTCCCATTATATTCCCTGACTCCAAGACTTCCTAGTGAGCTGAGCTCAGAGAGCCAGCCCTAAAGAAATACTTAATGAAGCGAGCTTGGCTTTCTGGATGAATTTATCCTGAAATAGAGTGTCACTAGGTGTTCATTAGAGGAAAGAGTTATGAGTTTTTAATTTTCAAAACAAAGGCCTATTATACTGGGATCACAAGATTCAAGAGGGAAAAATATCTTAGAAATCAGTTAATTCAATCCCTTCATTTTATAGAATAGGAAACGGAGGCCCAGAGAGGCAAAGAACTGAAATCCATCCAATGGGCCTACTTCTGCCTTTGACAGACCTAGAAGAAAAGTTCTAATTATTATTCTGTGACACAAAAGCTCTTAAAATTTTTGAAGGTGTCAGTCATGTTTCTCCCCTAATCTTCTATTCTCTGAGGCAAAATATTGCCAGTTCCTTCATCTGATTCTTGAATAGCATGGCTTCCCTCATGTTCCTGGTTATCCCACTGGTGACACAGTGTAGTTTATCAAAATCCTTCCTAAAATATGGCCCCAAGAACTGGACACAATATTCTAAAGATGGTCTGACCAGCGCAGAAAACAGCAAGACCCTTACCTCTTGCTTTCTTTACTTTCAATTTCTATTAAAACTGCTTAAGACTGCCTGAGTTTTTTTCAATTGGCACAGTTGACTCAGATTGAGTATGCAGGACACTAAAAAACATCTTTTTTCCCACAGTAACTGCTGTCTAGTTAATATCAATTAATATGGCATGTCACCTCATGTACTACTAGGCAATCTGCTGCCAACACATATAGAAAATGACAACATAATGTTTGGCTGTCATATTTCCTATTAGCTGTTGAGACCACCAGTAAATAGAATAGAAGGGTCTCATAGTTCGAGATTTAGAAGGAACCTCAGAGGGCACCTAGTCCAGTTCCTTCACTTTACAGATGAGGCACCATTTCAAGGTCCAAGTTAGAAGCCACTTCTTCCATGAAACCTCTCATCCTTCCAAATGAAATGTATCTCTCTCCTAACATTTTCTTAAGGCATTTTCTCTAGATCTCTCCTTCCATGTTTCATCCTCCTTAGCACTATACATTTGTATATGTGTTGTACCTACCACCTCTACCTGCCCCCCCCATTAGAATGTAATCTCTAGACTAGGCCATTTTTCATCTGTATATCCTCAGTGCCTAGTATACTATTTTGTAGGCCCTTAGCAAATATATCATTTTAATAAAATTGTTAATAAATTCAATGGCACTTTCTGTGCAGGGCACTAAAAACAAATTAAAGTACCCAAAGTCTGGATATCTCTTATGAAGGTGGCCTCTGAAAGTCAATCAAAACTCACAATATACAATACTTGAAGATATTTCTTTTTCTGCATCCTTTCACCAATATTTTATCTGTTTGCTTGCTACATGAATGACATTCCATACACTAAATCTATGGGTCCTTGGCCCTGTTGACATGGCACTAAAACTGCTTTGTGCCACAAACACACTTCTGCCCTGGTCTCTGAGTCATTAGAATCTAGCCTGCTGTTGGCTCTGAGTTTTTGAATTAAGTTGATTAATGGGCACTGGCAACGGGGTGAATTAAAGAGTTTTTCTTCTGTTCTTCAGGTTAGGACATGCAAAGCTGGAACAAAGAATGACAGAGCAGGAGAAACCTCACCTGATTTTTTTTTTTAACTAGGAGAGTCTGAAATGTTCACAAAAATGTTTCTAAAGAGGCAGAGTCCTAGAATCCTAGAATCAGAAGCAATCTCAAAGGCCTTGTGTTCCAACCCTGGACCAAAGCATAAATCCATTCTACAATATCCCTAACAAGTGGCATTCAACAATCATGGAGGACTCGGTCTAACAATCCTTCCATTTCATTTTCAGAGAACTTGAGTATTTAGAAAATTCTTCCTTCCACTGAGCCATAAATTTGCTTCTCTATAATTTCTCTTCATTCATCCTAGTTCTGACCCTCTGAGTCACACAAAACATTGGTATTATAAGTAGTCAGCAAAGCCAGTTTAGAAATGTAGTCATTTTACACAAAGCTTCCCACAAACTTTGAGGAAATTAACCACCAGGATGCTAAATCCTTTCCCAATTAGATATATCTTTGTCCTCCAGACTCTTAGAATTAGAAGTGACCTCAAAGGTTACTTATTCCTCACTAATTCACTCTACTGAATGAGAATGTGTCATAATTTCCATATAAGCTAGGCTAAAATTTGCCAGAGTTCAGTTGACCAAACAGGTTTGTCAAGGCTAGTATATGTTAATGGCAAGAACAAGATTAAAGAAGATTGTTGGAAATACTTATGAGAACAAACTGTTTTCAAACAACCTAAAGACGTGACTTTATATAAAAACAAAAGACATGCTAATTACAAATCATTCTAAATTTATTAAAGCAGGTGCCAGTAATTGATAACTCATTAACCTAATTCCACTTAGTCCAAGTCCTTCAAATTAATGAGTTTGAAGTCCTTTAAGGGTTTCTTAATTCTTGTATTCACTAGTATAGACTAGTCTTCTCCACATTAATCCAGTATGATTTTTCTATCTTTGTGCTTATTACTTATCTTGGAAATGAAATCAAAACTGTTGATAAAATACATAATCCAATACAGTTTAGGTTTTTAGTTCCTTTTTATTTTCTGAGATACAAATATGCATACTGCAACCGTTTATTCATTCAAAACCTCATCACTTAAATTCCATGATTAGACTTCTTAACTGTTGCTTCTATGCAACTATATTTAACTTTAAGGATGTCAATATGTCTTAAAAATATCTCATTTGTTCCTCATAACAACTCTGGGAGGTGGGTGCTATTATTATCTCCATTTTATAGATGAGGAAACTGAGGCCAACACAAGTTAAGTGACCTGACCAGTGTCACACCATTAGTGAATGTCTGAAGCTGTCATGTTTGCCTGACTCCATGTCCAGGACTCTATCTACTGTACCATCTAGCTAAATAGTTTTTATTTTAGGAAAATAAAGACCTTGCATTGCCACAAAGCTAAACAATGCTGTTTTGCATTCAGCAGTCAAGGCATAGTGATTTCTTTTATCACTAAGGCTGACCGCAAAGTTGTTACAATTCAAATTCCTCTTCTGCTCTAACTCCTCCCAGAAATGTTAAACTCCATGCTTCTGAAAAGTGATCTCTGTGCAGAAGTGGTGCCCTTTCTTATTACTGAGTATAAATAAAGGACTAGAACACTTCAGATGAAGCCTTATCTGATTAACCGAGGCTCTCCAATCACTGATTCCATCACTTTGCTTTCCCTTGGCTCTTTTATCTACAATGCAGATTGGATTACCCAGAACTTGCTTTTATATCACTTTACCATTACTCTCTAGTTTTCTCTTGTGAATTTTTTCTGTCCCCAATTAGATTAGAAACTCCTCAAAGTCAGGAACCCTGCCTGCTTCCTTTTATTGATCTGTCCTCAACTTGAGTCCACAGCATGGATTCAGTAAGTGCTAAATAAAGATTTGGTGATTGACTGATTAATCTTTAACTTCATATGGTAGAGTAGGCTACAAAAAGTTTTTCTTAACTCATCTTGAACTAAATTCTAATGGAAATGAATCATAGCCTTTGCATAGTCTTCCTATGACTTAAATTTATGTTCCAAGATCCCAAGTCAAACTTTTCAAAGGACATCTCCTCTAGGGGAGCATTCCCAAATATGAAGTTAGTTGGACTTGGGGACTGGACAGAACTTGCCTCAGGGGCTTCTTAAACTGGGAAATTCTTAACTTGGGGTTGAAGTTTTAAAATACTTTGATATCTGTATTCCAATCTAACTAGTTTCCTTTGTAACCCTAGGTGTTTTATTTTCTGCATTTAAAAAGCATTATTCTGAAAAAAAAACTCCATAGATTTCATCAGACTGTCAAAGGGGTCCATGTTGCACTCATGTGTGTCACATACACACACACACACACACACACACACACACAAGATTACAAACCCCTACTCTAAACCCTTCAAAAATTATTTGTGGCAGTGCTTAGGTTTGGGGGGGGGGGAGTCTTCTAACGAATTATTTCTAAACTTAAGGGATTTGGATGGTGGTTTGTTTTCTTAAGAACACTAATGTTTACAGTTGATAAGAGCAAAATCAGTGGAGAATTAAGGCATCAAAAGTAATAACATGGAGAATTTAAAGGAGGTTTTCAGAATACCATTCCCTCTTGTTAATCCATCCTTTACAACACTACCAAACTAGTCTTTCTTGTTCATCGATCTGGTCTTGTCACCCCTCTCCTCACACACCTTTTTCAGATGACTATTGGCTAATAAACAAGATTCATACTTCTTTGTCTGATATCCAGGGTCCTCTGAAATTTAATGCTATCCTACTTCGGCATTCTCTCCATGTTTTATTCTCTGCCCCTCCAACATGGACTGTGCCTAACCACTGCTGGGTTGTAGTTGTAGTTGTGGTTGTGGTTGCTATTACTGTTGTCTGTTCCTGAAATGCTCTCTTTTCCCTTCTTTGCATACTGAATTTCCAGCCCATCCTTTAAAGCCCAATTCAAATATCATCTCCTCTATAAAGCTTGATCCTTTGTTGGTGATGACATTACCCCACAGTCCTCACACACCATTTTCCTCTGCAGCTCTCTGATACATATACATAACAGTATATGTGATAGCTATTCATGCTTGTGTCTAATCTCCATCCTAGACTTGTAAGCTCCATGACTGAAAGGAACCTTCCTTACCTAAACTTTATATTTTTCTATAACCCTGATCCACTGCACAAAGGAGATCCTTAATAAATGTTTGATGACAATGAAAAAAAAACCCAATCAATTAGCCACAGATGTTATTAAAGAGTTAGAAGCAACACCTATGAGAAAAGGTTAAGAGAACTGAAACTATTCTGAGTGCAGAAAAGAAGGCCAAGGCACAAAATTTTCTTTAAGTATCAGAAAAGGAAAACTGGAGATGGAAGGGTAACAACTCTGTGGTAAAGTTGGTATGTTAATGTCCCAGGCAAATACATCACAAATTAATGTAGAAAGAGGACCCAGATTCAAATCCCACCTCTGATGATACTTGCTATCTGTGAAACCTTGGTCAAATTACTTAAACTCCTGGGTCTTCATTTCCTCATTTGTAAAATGAAGTAGTTGGACTAGATAGTTTCTATAGTGCCATCCAATTCTAACTCTGGGATCCTATGAATATTATACTTCTTGGTTATTTTGATACTGTCCATTCACATTTGATACTGTCACAGCAATTGACAACTTGAATGTTAAGTGACCTTAGACAAGTCATCTCTCAACAAGATAGAATGAAAGATACCATAAGAGAAAACTTAATAGGAATTAAACTTAATAACTTAAACTTAATGCAAAGTCCTATACTTCTTTTCCAAACTCCCTTGAAATAATAACTATTATAATTATCATAATTAGCACTTATATATCACTTTAAGATTTGCAAAGAGTTTTACAAATATTATTTCATTTTATCCTCCCAACAACCCTGGGAGGTAGGTACTGTTATCATGTCCATTTTATAGATAGGGAAAGTGAGGGTAGTAGCAGCTAACTGACTTGCCCAGGATCATATAACTAGTAAGTGTCTGAGGCAAGATTTGAATTCAAGTCTTCCTGACTCCATGTCCAGAACTCTACCCACTCGGAGTAAGTATTTTAGGGTGTTGTGTCTAGGCAATAGTTCACATGAAAAAGACCCAAGGAGTTTTGATAGTAGCTCCTGTGAAAAAGATCTGAGGATTTTAATGGAATACCAGATCAAGATAATTTAAGTCAGTAACATGACATCGTAGCTAAACAACAATAGCTAAGGTGACCTTATGATGCAATAATAAAAATATAATATCCAGAATAAAAGAAATGAGTCTCATTCCACTCTGTTCTGGTCAAGCCCCACTTGAAGCATTACAATCATTACAATCAATCGAGGTCACATTTTTAAAAGAACATAAAGTGAAGCTGGAAACCAGCAACCAGAATGGTGAGTGGGCTTGGAGATTATGCCATATGAGCACCAATTTGAAAAAATTGTGTTTATTTTGCCTAGAAAAGAGAAGGCTCTGGAAGGGAAGAGGAGTGTCTATGATACCTGTCTTTAAATATTGGAAGGATTGTCATTCAAAAGAGGACTTAGCTTGATTTGATCCCAGTGAGCAGTCATAATCAATAAGGACAGAAGTAAAAGCAGTGAATGAAAGTTACAGAGAGGAATAATTTGACTCAATACAAGGAAAAACTTCCTAATAATTAAAACTATCCCCAAATGTAATGGCCTGCTTCAGAAGCCAATGAATCCTCTAGCATTGCAGATCTTCAAACACAGGCTACTTGTCAGGTGTTTTTAGAGGGAATTCCTGTTCAGGAATGTCTTGAACTAGATAATATTCAATATCCTTTCCACTCTAAGATTCTATGACAATTTAAATGAATGTCTCTGTTGAAATTACAAATAATGGACTTCAGGTGCAAATTATAAAATATAATATACAAATAAAAGAACAGTTTTTTTTAAACTGATAAAAAGCATTCCCTAGACTGAATTCCATCCTGTCTATTAACAAAATCAGTAAGTTTGAGGAGTATGATCATTTTATAAAACTGTACATCACTAAATTCTCTTGATATTTGTAGGTTATTTTCTAATTGTTCCTACTTTTAACTGTTTTAATAACAATCATATTTGGTGTTCATGTAACACTTTTAAGGTTTACAAAGGACATTACCTTCATATGTCATTTGACCTCACCACGGCTCTGTGAGGTGGGTACTATAGATATTATTATTTTCTTTTTACAGATGAGAAAAATGAAGGGAAGAGGTTAAGTGACTTTCCCGTGATGACTTTTTCTACCTAGGCCTACCCTATGTTTCAGTCCTACACATATCCTCCACCTTCTCTAAGCCTTATCTGTCCTGTTTTTATTTCCCTTAGCACTTTGCTAAGTGACTAATTTCAATTTTTTTTTTCAATCTCACAGAAGTGTTATCGGTTGGTCACCTCCTAGGTTTTGTTTGTTTTGTCTTATTTTGTTTTGTTGTTTTCTTATAAAATTCGACACCTAGAGCTAACTTCTTAACTCCAAGAAATGATCCTTTGATGATTAGGATGTCACTCATTATGGCAAGCCAGCAGAGAAGAATTTTAAAGGAAGAGAACCTTTTAGCAATATTCTTCAAATCTCACCCACAATCTATTGGGTCTTATTTTCATGGAGATGGCTGGCCCTGTGGTAGAGTTGTAGATAACTTAAGATCCTTTCTGGTCCTATAATATCAGTATGCAGCCTCAAAGGATCCAGGTCTATAAGGTTAGTACAAATCCAATCTAAATCCTATAAAATGGCAAACTCACTTCATCCAAAAAAGAACTTGATCCAATCCCTCCTCAATTGAGAAACTTCCCTCAGAAACAAAATGAAGTAACTTCTCCAACTCTATATGAATTACTTATACACATAGTGCCCTCCCTGCATAGTGTCAAGTCCATAGATAAGAAAGGAACACCAATGAGTTTGTAAGCCTTTCCAAGAATATCTATTGACAAATATTTCTGGACATCACTTTGCTGCAGCTGTAGCTGAAGAGTAGACCCAGTGCAACATCATTTTCTGAAGATGTTCTAATAGGGCAACTCAAATCCTAAATAAGGTGTCCTTGATGTAGGGTGTTATAAAAAAGTTTGGAGCAGAGGGTGGGGAAAGAGAAAGGGAAAAAGTAGAATTAAACACATTATACCGATATCTATCCAAAAAATGTGTTTATAATTCTGTACCTTACACTCTGGAGACAATGGTGCATTCCAACAAACAGAAGCTACCATTATACTGCCAAGCTGAATGTCATGCCTAAATACAAATTACCGCTATCCTATAACAACTCTGAAAACTGCCTATAACTTTGTTATGAATTTTGGAAATTTAGCTCTCCCTCAGTTCTTTTGGATTCAGTATTTTTCAGATTATTTCTGTTGCCTACAATTTGCCTGCCAAGGAGCCAGAGTGCTAGAGAAATAGTATAGATCAGAAAGAAGAAATTGGGCCTAAGTCCCTACAGAGGGTTATGTTTCCAGCAACTCTTTCTTGAATCTATGTAAATACTCTGCAGAGGGCCTTCTGTTGTTGTCTATTTCTTTCTCACCGATTCACAACAATGTATTTTGTTTTGTTTTCAGCTTACCTACAGTGTGCCCCATAATTTACCCTGACATGAAAGATTTGTATTAAAAAGTCTAGTTCAGCTTTCCTGATGGATCACAGGCCTTTCTTATGGAAATTAGTAAACCAAATAATCATTGTTTCAAGAATACAAGAAAGAACTTCACAGTTCACCTGACAGTGGTCTCTAAGGACCTTATCCACATGCAGGTGACCAGATTAAAATAAAATCAATGTTGTTTCCCCTTTACAATTATCAATAAGCAATCTCAATCAATAGTGGGACTTCCAGACAGGACATCAAATTGTTTATGCACAATAAGCATTTGTGCTCCTTACTGGTGGTTCCTTTCCCCTTTTCTCTATTTTGTCCTTCCTCCTTCAGACAAAATGCAAGCTATGATTTGACTGCTCTTCTTCAGTTTGAAAGGAAAAAAAAATCTTCACATGAATCCACCCCCAGCGCCAGTGAGGCATTTTCCAGCTCTAAACGTCAGCATGCTTGGCAGGATTTGCAAGAGATCAAGTCAGTAATCAATGCAAATTACTGTACTTGATTTGGGGGTATCCTACATTCATTTGCAAACTGTTTTGTCTGTCGCCTTTCCCTAACACAAGGAGCAGAATCCCCCTCCCCGAAAAACCTCTAGTAAGCATTCCCTCCCAAAGCCAGAGTTTATTTGGTAGTTGGAGGGTTTTTGCTGTTGTTGTTGTGATAGCTTCCTTGTCAGTGGTAGTTCCATGGAACTGAGGAATCCTCTGACCCTGGGCTCTACAAACTTGAGAAGCGGGTGAAGCAATTCGTCAGCAGAGCGCGGGGGTGTCATCTTGCGCAGCTCGGTGCCTGGCAAAGCCCCCCTGCGTTTCATTTGCACCAAGCGGGACGTGTCAGACAGACTGTATTTTGTGTGATTCTATTATATTTTCACCAGCTGAACAAGCCTCAAGGGATCTTCGCGCTATTTCGCTGAGCAGATGCATTCGCTTTCTGTGTTGCTGAGAGGGCTCTATTTTATGACAGTCAGCCCACCCCACCCCCATTCCTCTTCTTTCCTTCCCTGTCTTCTTGTTACTTCTCTCCTGTTGTTCTTAAGACTCTCTGGCCCTGAGGAGGAGAGCTAGGCTTAGGGATAGACCTAAGGGAGAGACGTGGGAAAGGTCCTCATTCTATTTCCTGCCTCCTGTTTCTCCAGCGTCCGCTCCTTTCTCCAGTCCTTTTCTAAGTTCCCAGCCCCACGCTGCGCATCTGTCCCCCTGCCTTCGGAAACTGTACGCCGTGGGGGGCGGATTAATAACCCGTAGGTTCTGACTGCCTAGCGTCATTCAGCTCTCAAGTCCGGGAGCGCTGAGACCCACGCAGGTAACCCCGGATAGATTTGGAGTGAAGGCAAAACTGGGCACCCGGGTCTTTGGGGACTTATCTGGGGGCCCTGTTTTTCCCACTCGAGATCCCTATGGCCGTTTCCACATTTAGAAGACAATCGGAAGACACACAACCTATGAGAGTGGTGGGGGTAAGGAAGGGGGGTGGGGGGAGGGAATTCCGACCTCGCCACAGAACCAGGAGCAATCTATGGCTGAATACTAGAGCTATAGACAAAACTTGCACCCGGGGGAAGGGGTAGAGGATAGGGGAGGAGGAAAAGGAGGAAGGGCTGTGCCTGCTTTCCTATCTGAGCCCCAAACACCGCTTCCCCCCACCCCACCCCACGCCCCAATATCTCCCGTTAGGGAAAGGTTTAGTTACCTATCAGCTCTTCTAAGAAAGGCAAGAAGTCCCCGGAATTCACTATAGAAGCCTCTGGCTTCGGAAATACCCTTCTGTAAATTCTGTACAACAAACGAGTAAACCATTCCCTCACTGTATCTTTCCCAACAGCGTCAGCTTACTATGCAGGAGATAATACGGAGCAGGTAGCCTGAGGGAGAGCTCCTTAAAACGCTGCTGCTTGGCACCTCGTATCATGGGAGGCAGAGCTTCCCCCACCCAAACACACAGACATACACACCCTTACCCTTCATCTTTCAGCCCCAAATACATCAAATAAACTTTTTGGGACCACTTTACCAAACCTTGGAGTTCACAGCTAAGCCCCTTCCCTCTGTCTTAAGATCTCCAACCTAAAATTTAAAAGAACATTTTAAAAGGCAAGTGGGGTAGTCTTTTACTTTGCAATGAAAAACCAAGTGAAACAAAACCATGCCCAGATGCCCTGGCATCCCCTCACCCTCCAGTTCACACTCCCCTTCGCCCCCCCCTCAGCTCCCACTTCCCACCACCACCGCCTCCACCCGTGTTTTCGGTGCACAGCTACATGTCCCCAGCGAAAATCCAACCACCAAACTCCAGGAAGAAAGAGGGGTGCAAACTGGCTGCCCATCATACGGATTTACGAAATTAAAAGAAAAGGAAAAAAATAGGCGAGAATCTTCCTTTTTCAGTAAACATAATGTTTTGTTGGGTCTGGAGGGGAAATTTTTTTGTTTCATTATTTTCTTTTTCCTCTTTTTTTCTATTTCTTTTTTTTTTCCTGCACGATCAGATTCTTACCCTATTTCAGGCAGAGGGTGCTGTAAAGAAGCCCGCCTTGGCTGCTTGCAGCTCCATGTCAGGGCATGCGGCTGTGAGAGCCTGGGATTGGGAGCTGCACTTGTAGCTGTTCTTGGTGCTGAAAGGGGCTGCGATTCCAGAGCACAACGCAAAGTCTCTTCCATGTGAATAACAAATACTCCCACTGGCAGCAGCTATTGGTCTGTCTAACTCTCCTCCTAATCCACCTCTTATCAGCCATTCAGCCTGGCCACCGGCTAAGGGAGCTTTCCCTGCACGGGATCTCGCGGAATAATCGCCAATCGTTGCGTGCCAAGCAAGTCACATCTGGAATGCAGAGGAGAGATCCCGAGGTTCGGAAGCCCCCAGATTCTGATATCACCAAGCTGACCCGAGGCGGGTTTTGAGTGTGTGTGAAATATGTGTATGTGTGTGTGTGTGTGTGCGCGCGCGCACACGCGAGAGTGAGTGTGAGTGTGTGTGTGTGTGTGTGTGTGTGTGTGTGTGTTGTGGATTTCCCTTCCTCTAAATCGCCGCAGCCCAAACCAAAGCTGGAACAACGAAAAATATAAATGTTTCTGAGGAGGAAAAAAGCACACCTCCCCACTCCTACAACAAAAATGAAGACTCAGACTTGAAAGGGTTAGGAAGGAGAGAGAATGAATAGAAATAAATAATATGGCTGTTGAGAAATACATAGCTGTTAAATAGCTCTAACTGGCTGAGAAGCACTTCACTGCGGGGCGTGAAGTGGGGTGGGAACCATAGGGAGGGGGGAGTGAGGGGAGAAACCACCCCCAGCACACCAAGAATATTCTTTTATAATAACCGCTGGGGCTACTAATCCTAGCTAATGATCACTTCTCTGAAAATAATCGCAATATAGAATATATTACAATAATGAAACATCCTTTCTTCCCCCACCCCTTCCCACCTTAAAAAAATGAAGTAGGGGCTGAGATACTCATAAACAGAACTAGCTTGCGCGGATCTCCATCAAAGTTTTATCCCCACACTTTGCTAGGCTGCTTAGCTGGCTGTTTGTCCTGGCGGGCAGCAGCAAAGGACTTAGGAGAGCGAAGTTACTCCTGTCTCTCAGGAGACAGCCTTTCCATGAAACCCCCAGAACAGGAGAAGTGGGAGGCCAACTGGGGCAGAGCTGTGAGGTGAAGTAAGATGATATAAGGGGGGGGGGGGCATGCGGCGGTGGTCACTGCTTCATTGAAATTAGTCAGAGATTGGGAGCGGGGTTTGGACTCAGGACAGAAGGAAACCACATCAGCACCTCCATGGCTATGCATTTTTCTCCCCCCTTTTCCGTGAGGAAACCCTCAGGTTTCCCTTTGACATCGATTGCATCAAAACATGCCCCCTCCCTCTTCCCACCCGCCCGCGCCCCTTTCTGGGTGTTATCAAAACATCTCCCCCCAAAGCGCTAGGAAGATGTTGCTAAGCCTATTACAACGAGTCACCGCACGCGCTCTGCGCGCTGCTAGCAGCGGGTCTCTTCGCCTGGGATTATTAGCAAGGAGCCGCCCGCGCCTCGGCGGCCAAGCCTTGTCTTGGTGAGAAAGTTCCATCTTGAGGAAGCTGTGGGCAACTGCAGTCTGCTGGAAAGCCGGGTCCGCCCGGAATTTCTGCACTTCCTTGGGTGAGAAATGTGTGAATCACAGAGAGGATAAGAGCCACTTCTCTCACCCAGCAATCTGATTGTTCAGCAGCTGCAGGAGAGAAATTAGGGCAAGCGTCTGAGCTGGAGGATGTGTGGAGGAGGGCGTCAAATCCTACATCTGAAGGCTGAGCTTGCTAGGAGAGGGGAGTACAGAATGGGGAGGAAGTAGTGAAAAAATCTGGTGACGAGAAGAGTACTGACCAGGTGCAAAGCAGTCCCTGGGCTTAAGCTTCTCAGGTCTGTTTCTGTTCTCCCTTCTATATCACCTTTCATATTTCTGAACCTGCACTTTAAAGATTCTTTTACTCTTTGTGCTTAAGTCTAAATTCTGGATGCTGCCCTAACTCAGGGTAAATGTTCAGAACAGGATTTTCATCCTTTGTTACTTACAATATTAACTCCCTAGCTCAAAATGAAGAAATAGTATGGTGGAAAGTGCACTGGTTTTGGAGCCAAAAAGCTTGGCTTTAAAATTTCATTCTGCTCTTTACATGTGTGGTCTTGAGTAAGTGATGACCCTTTCCAGGCCTCAGTCTTCTTACCTGTATAATCAGAGAATAGTGTGCAAAGTGACCTGAAGTTCCCTTCAAATCCTATAATTCTCTTTTTAGTCCTTCTACTTTTTTTTAAGGCCAAGGTAGAGGGAAGAAGGAGTGGCTTGGAGTTCAGACTAAAAGCAGATAAGTCTATGTGCCCCCAAACCCACAGCAGTTTTACCTTTGCCATCTGGGAAATGATTATATATGTAAGCATGTATGTGTATGTGTGTCTATAATTCAGATATTGGTGGGGAGAAAGCACTGTTTGGCAGAATTGACTTCTTCCCAATTGCCTGACTTCCTGAGTCAGTGCCTAGATGTTTCATTCCTGAAAAAGAACTCATCAAATGGTCCCTGAGGTGGTCACCCTTTTTCTGTCACTCTAGCAATGGCTATCTGTGGATGGCAATACGTTCTTTGCAGAGCAGTCAAATTTGTCCAACCAAGCTAAGTATCATTGAATATATCTGTCTATGGATTCATGTTTCTGCCCTTAGAAAATCTTTATTGTTCACACATTAATACTGGGGAGAGGGGGTGATATTGTAACAAGGCAAGAGGAGGAAGGTAGAAGATTCTTGAGACACTTCAACAGCTATCATAGTTATCTTTGACATTGGTGAGGCCTGTCTACCTGTGTGCAGAAACAACAAATAGGGAAGGCCTTCTGATTAGGCTTTTAATTAATAAAACAATAATAGCTAGCTAGCATTTAGATAAAGTATTCTATATGTTACCTCATTTTATCCTCCTGAGGTAGGTGCTATTGTTGTCCCCATTTCACAGATGAGGAAAGTGAGGAGGAGAATGATTTACCCAGTGTCACATATATAGATGTCTGATAAGGATTGGAACTCAAGTCTTCCTGACTCTGGGTTCTATAATCTTACCCATTATCGACCCCTAGCTGAGGACTGTGTATCATGTTTTTATTCTACTAGAGACTACAAAGGTGTGATCAGCACTTTAGAAAATTCCTATAAGTCTCTTTCTTTTTCCACTTGTTGGTCTTTACCTTTTAAAAAATTATCATGAAGGGGCAGCTAGGTGTCGCAGTGAGTAGAGCATTGGCCCTGGAGTCAGAGGGACCTGAGTTCGGATCCAACCTCAGACACTTAATGCACACACAAACAAAAACCTAGCCGTGTGACCTTGGGCAAGTTACTTAATCCCAATTGCCCTCAAAAAAAAAAAAATTATCATGAAAATAAATGCAAAAGACTTCAGTCTTGATACTTCCATTTGGCAAATTAATGACTGATTTTCCCCCACAATAATGAACCTTTTCCAGGCAACAAGAGAACACCAGAGTTGTATTCTAATTTTCCATTTCACATTGTCTTTAATTATTCAAACCCAGAATTTAATCATTATCCAAAATTGCCCATGAACACCAATATCAAGTAGATGCATTTCTTGAATTCTTGTATATTTTATAATACTATAACAAATTGCCCTTTGCTTCCATGATTAATGTTAAATATTCAAGCTTCCTCCTTAAAGAACTCAGAATTAATCATAATCTGAAGAATAGAAAAAGAGGTTTTCTACAAATGGTACACTAAGCAGTCTGCTGAATCTGGGGTCAGGAGACCTGGGTTCAAATCTTGGTTCTTCAGTTACTCCTTTAGAAGGCAACTTCATCTCTCTGGGATGCCATTTTCTCCAGTGTAAAACGAGGGGGTCAGATTAAAAGACCGAAAAGTCTAGCTCTAAATTTATGATCCTACATTTTGGTCATTAGTAGTAATACTATTGTATTCAGCCTCCCTCTACCCCGGCCACCTTTCATCAAACCCAAGTTACCTGTTTCCCTTTTTACAATACTCTGTGCCAAGCAGACTGTTTAAAGTCAAGCTAATCCAGACAAGCAGAATCAATGCTTAAATCCTCTAGCTGTTCCCTCTTTAGTAGCTTGCAATTAAGAATATAAATAAAGCACTCTTATAATGGTAAAGTGCTACATAAACATTGCTGGTTCCCTAAGCCTTACTCCAAGGTCTCATCTTGTGGAAGTGGCTCTAGGCTCTCAAGGGCTATAACATCAGAGAACAAGCTCCTGTTGTTCATTTGTTTCAGTCATGTCATACTCTTTGTGATCCCATTTGGAGTTTTCTTGCTAAAGATACTGGAGTGGTCTGTCACTTCTTTCTCCAGCTCATTTGACAGGTGAGGAAACTGAGACAAATAGGGTTAAGTGACTTGCCCAGGGTCACACAGCTAGTAAGTGACTGTGACCAGATTTGAACTTAGGAAGATGAGTCTTCCTGAATTCAAGTCTCTGAATTTTCTGAATTCAAGTGGCTCTATCCACTGCTCCACTCAGCTGAAAAAGACTTCAAGTAAACCTGGCCACAGAATATTTGTCATCTGAGGACCTGACTAAGCTCAGAGAAAACCACCACAACATTGTTGGTCAGTGGTGATGGATGTTTTGGGTCAGAGCAACTCGTGAAATCCTCCACTAAAGAATGAAGGAGCTAGGATTTGCATTGATGGAGAAATTGCCTATATCAATGAAATAGTGGGATCTTCTGACATATTGAAGTTTTATTATTACTATTATTCATGCTAGATTTTATATATATATATATATATATATATATATATATATATATATAAAGTTATTTCAGGCCATATTACTGATTATGACTTGCTGTGTTACTTTGAGAAGTCTCTTTCTTCTGTGGCATTGGGGGTTAGTTATCCTAACCTCAATCTTTATGCAAAATAGAACATATTTTCTAGTAGCTAATCCTCAAAGTAGATTTGCCCATAATCTTCTCATTTTCAGTTAATTTAAAATGTGAGAAACTGCCCATGTGTTGGAAAATGCAGAAAACAATGCCATATGTTTAGTGTCCATTTAATTCAAGCTGTGATATATATTCCACACATGGTGCTATTTGCCGGAATTCATGCTTCAGTACCATCATTAAAGCTCAAGCCCTGTATTGGCTGCTCTCTTAGGGAGCTGCCAATCAGTGGTAGGACTTTTCCCCATTCTTGTTTTCCCAGTGATCTCAATAGAAGCTATCAAATGTGTAGCTCGACGCTGAATATGAGTCACTGATCATTGCTAACTACCTCCCCCAGTGTTGTAATATGGGTCCAGTCGATGTAACAGCATAACATCACAATTCCACATTTACTCAAACAAGCAAAAGACCAAGACATTACTTGCCTCCCTATCAGGCTCTCCCAGAGGACTGAGCATCCAGGAGACAGAGAGGACAGAGAAACAGAGAACAAGACCTTAAACCAATCCAAATCAATTCAGCAAGCATTTAATATGTGCTTACAATATGCACAGCACTGTACTAAGTGCTGGGAACACAAGCACAGGAATAAAATGTTCCTTGTTTTCAAGGAGGACAGCTAGATGGCTCAATGGGTAGAGCACTGAGCTTGGAGTCAGGAAGACTTGAGTTCAAATTCAGCTTCAGACAATTAGTAGCTGTGTGATCCTGGGCAAGTCATTTAACCCTGTTTGCCTCAGTTTCCTTATCTGTAAAATCAGCTGAACAAGGAAATGGCAAACCACTCCAGTATCTTTGCCAAGAAAACCCCAAATGGTATCATGACTGAAACAGCTAAACAAAAAACTGTCCTCAAGAAACTTATAGTCCACTGTATCAGAGCTGCTTTGCCATTCTGTCACTTCTATAAATACTACCTAGTGCATGTTTCACATGCTCTTTTCACAAAAGTCTTGTTGAAAAAGACTCTAGATTTTGCCCCAGTTTTGACACATCAGAATTATTATCAGCTTCCATCCTGATGAGCTACCTTGCTAGCTGCAGCCCAGTTAAGTCCAGTGTCTAGCCCATGGTCCTAGATGTGCTTTTGATGCTGGCATACCCTCTGCTTTGTGCTATTTCATCAGGGTACTGTAACTACATTACTCTTATTAAATCTCAGTAGATTTAAAGCTGCAGGTATCTTAGAGGTATCTAGTATAATCACTCCTTTGTACAGATGAGAAAACTGAGACTGAGGGTTGAGCAACTTGCCCAAGGTAAAGATGAGATTTGAACAGGGACCCTGAGACTCCAAATCTAGACCACTTTCTATGTATAGTAGGACAACTGACTTGTTATATCATTCAATTAACAATCATTTGTTTCTCTTCATTCTATCTCTCTACCCTATTGGGAAAAATCAAATAAAAACAAAACTCATAACAAATATGTATAGAATCTACAGACAAAAATTATATCTAGTAATTTTCTCCATGGGTATTTTGTTCTGTTGATTAGATCATTGTGCTTTTGAATCTAAAGCTACAGGTACAATTCTAAAAAGGCCAGGTGAAATCACTCAGCTCCATTACCAATGAAGATAACTAACCCCAGCTAGACATTTCCCAGATTCATGTAGTTGGCTACAAAGAGAAGTTTTGTGAGAAAGCGTGAATAGTTCATGCAAATTCATCTCTTACTTAACTTCAAATATATGTAATCTTGATCATGTAGATAAATGGTCTTTCAGAATTGCCAAGGGTAAAAAATTAATTGCCCTGCTGCCATCCATGAAATGATCCTCTCTAAATCTAGTTAGACTAGTCCTCAGATAATAGATACATAGTCTATCATTTGGCCCATACTCAAAGCTTTTTCATCATGGCAGAGAACCTGCCAAAGCTTATACTCTATTAGTACATCCTTTAGGAAACTAGGGTAACCTCCACTACCATAAGAAATTGAAATAAAATTTTATTGGAGTCCCTATCACTAGAAAAAAACAACTCAATGCACATCTAGTAATGGCAGGTCAATAGCATGAAGTAGAACAAACTGAAAATATTCTTAAATATGCATAAACTTAAAATGCATACATTAACCTCTTGTATTTCTGCTGTTTACATCTTCCTAATTCCTTAACCCTAGGTCATTCTCACCATCTTTCTTTTATATTCCTCCTCACAACTTGCTAAAGGCTTCAAGGGAAAGTTATAAAAATAATACTGTGTGGATTCACTGAAAACTCACATTGTCTAAAGTTGAGTAGGCTCACACTGTTCCAAAGCAAACTTTCAGTATTCTTTAATTGATTCTCTATCACACTCATTGCAACAGTTGTTTCAAATATTCTCCTCTCTCCTAACACCCCAATTCAACTCCCTTCTCTACCCTGACCCTCTGCAAATTATCTCACCTGCCATCAAATATCTATTACTGGGGTGGCTAGGTGGTGCAGTGAATATAGCACTTGCCCTGGAGTCAGGAGGACCTGGGTTCAAGTGTGATCTCAGACACTTAACACAAAAATTAGCCATGTGACCTTGGGCAAGTCACTTAATCCTAATTGCCCAGCAAAAAAAAAAAATGTCAATTACTTTTTCTCTATATTCAATCTTTTCCTATTGGCTAGCTCTTTCACAACTTCTCTCTACACCCTCTACCTTGGTGCTGTTATCTAAATTCTTTGTTTCAGTTATCACTTCAATGCAAGGATTCCCATATATCTAGCTCTTCTCTCTCTAGCACTTTAGCCCTGCAGCTCCAAATACCTCCTAGACATCTCCACTTGGCCAGCCATTAGAACTTCAATTTTTAATATGAACTAACTCTTACCGGCTAAATCTTTCTCTCCCCTAATTCTCCACTTTTTGTTGATGGCACCACCATTTTCCCAGTTAACAAGGCTCAAAACCTGACTTCCCTCTCCCTTACCACCCACATCCAAGACCTATGGATTCAATTTCAAATACATCTTATGGGTATCTATCTCCTCTCCACTCACATTGCTACCACTTCAGGACAGGGTCTTGTTACCTATCTCTTGGACTATTATAATAGTTTCCCAAATTGTCTCTCTGTCTCCAGTTCCTTTCATTTCCAACCCAGCTTTCACACAGTTACCAAAATAATTTTCCTTAGGCATAAATGTGACCATATCATTCCCCTACTCAAAAACCCCTAGTGGCTCCCTAGTGCCTCAAGAATAAGATATCACATTCTTACCCTGGCACTTAGGACCCTATACAATCTGAATCCGACCTGCCTTCAAAATTTTGTTTCATATTATGCATGCATTCTCATTCTAGCTGAACTGGACTCCCAACTTTTCCCATCTCAACTTACCATCTCTTAGGACCATGCATTTTTCATAGGACATCCTTCATGCTTGAATGCACTCTTTTCCCGACTCTTCCTTTTAAAATTCTTCTCTTCCTTCAAGGAACACCTCCAATGCACATCATCAAGGATGTACTGAAAGTGCTCTCTCACTTCAAATTTTGCTGTTCAACTTTTCTCTCACTTTCCCTTTAGTATATTTGGCTTTGTGTTATGCTTATCTATATCCATGCCAGATCCCCACTAATAACTGTAAAGTGCTCAGAGACAGGAACTGCATCACTTTTTAAAAATTTTCACTGTCTAGCCCAGAGTCTTGCATGAAGTAGGTACTTAATGAATATGTATTTTATTGAATAAAAAGGAGTGCTTTGAATTTCAGTGTGATTGAAATTCAACTTTCTACTTTTATTAGTGTTACTATTTCTTTTTTATTGAATCAATGAAAAAAGCATTTATTATACACTTTTGGTATACCAGTTCTAAGTGCTAGAGATGCAAATAGATAAATCTGAACAGTCCATGATCTCAAGAAACTTTCAATCTAACAGAGGGGCATAAGGCGGAAAAAGATAATACTTACCAGAAAACAGCTACAAGGCAAGTGGAAAGACCCATAGATCCTTAGGTTATTTAGTGGCTAATATGCAGTATCAGAGGACTGCAAGGCAGGAAGGAGTTGTTGTTATTGTTCAGCCCAGCCGCATTCTTCGTGACTCCATGAACCACAGTGTGCAGGCCCTTCTATCCTCCATTATCTCTTGAAGTCTTTCCACGTTCATATTTGTTGTTTCCATGACACTATCTCTCCATCTCATCCTTTGCCTTTGATCTTCAGTCTTTCCCAACACCAGGGTCTTTTCCAGTGAGTACAATCTTCTCATTATGTGGCCAAAGTATTTAAGCTTCAGCTTCAGTATTTGACCATCCAGTGAATATTAATTTATTAATTTCCTTAATATTGACTGATCTGATCTCCTTGCTGTCCAAGGGATTCTCAAAAGTCTTTTCTAGCACCACAAGTCAAAAGTGTCAGTTCTGCAGCACTCAGCTTTCATTTATAGTCCAACTCTCATCATTCATTGCTACTGAAAAAAAAACATAGTTTTGACTGTATGGACCTTTGTTGACAAGGTGATGTCTCTGCTTTTTAGTACACTGTCCAGATTTGCCATAGATTTCCTTACAAGGAACTAGCATCTTTCAATTTCATGGCTGCAGTCACCATCTGCAGTGATCTTTGAATCTAAGCATATAAAATCTGACACTGCTTCCATTTCTTCTCCTTCTATTTGCCAGGAAGTGATGGGATCAGTTGCCAGGATCTTACTGCTTTTTTTGTTATTGTTTTTTTTTTTTTTTGGGGGGGGGTTGATGTTAAGCTTCAAATCAGCTTTTATACTCTTCTCTTTCACCCTCCTCAAGAGGCTTTTTAATTCCTCTTCACTTTCTGCCATCTGCATATCTGAGGTTGTTGATATTTCTTCTGGTAACCTTCATTCTAGTTTTTGATTCATCCAATCTGGTATTTCACATGACATACTCTACATATAAGTTAAATAAATAAGGTAACAGTATACAGCCTTATCATACTCCTTTTTCGATCTTAAACCAATTGGTTGTTCCATGTTTTGCTCTAAATGTTGTTCTTTAGCCCATATACAGGTTCCTCAGGAGATAAGTAAAATATCTAGTACTCTCATTTTTTTTGAGGACTTACCACATTTTGGGGTGATCCACACAATCAAAGGCTTTAGTGTAATCTATGAAGCAAAAATAGATATTTTCTGAAATTCCCTTTGCTTTCTCCATAATCCAGTGAATGTTTGTGATTTGGTCCCTAGTTCCTCTGCCTCTTCAAAACCAGCCTGTTCTTCTGGTAATGTTCAGTTCACATATTGCTGAAATCTAGGTTGCGGAATCTTAAGCATAATCTTACTGGCATGTGAAACAAGCATGATTATTTTGGTAATTTGAACATTCTTTAGCATTGCTCTTCTTTAGAATTGGAACCCAAACTGATCCTTTCCAACACCTTGGCCACTGTTGTATTTTCCAAATTTACTAATGTATTGAATACAGCCTTTTAACAGCATCATCTTTTAGGGCTTTAACTAGCTCAGCTGGAATTCCACAACCTCCACTAGCCTTATTGTTAGCAATGCTTCCTAAGGCCCACTTGACTTCATTCTCCACGATGTCTGGCTCTAGATCAGTAACCACACCATGGTGGTTATCAAGGATGTTAAGTTTTTTCATGTATAGTTAGTTCTTTTGTACATTCTTGCCACATCTTTTTAATCTCTTCGGCTTCTGTTAAATCTCTATCATTCTTTTTCTATCATTACCATTTTCACATAGTTCTGCAAAGTTGGGTTGGAGAGACTGACTATGAGGCAGAGACTAAGATAAAATGATAAGTCTTAACTGAGTGATAATATGGACAGAGTGAACTTAAAAGGAGAGGTTTCTGGTCAAAGGAAGCAAAGGGAACAGTCTGGAAATAGGACTGAGGAATACATAGCATGCCTGCTCTTCCTCCTAACCTAGTGCTTTGAGTTTGGGGTATCTTGCAAAGATTCTGGAATGGTTTGCCATTTCCTTTTCCAGCTTATTTTACAAATGAGGAAACTGAGGCAAACAGGGTTAAGACTTCTGCAGTCTTCTTACAATTTACTCCCCTCCATGTACTCTACTATCCATGCAATGGCTCTAATGACCCAGTGACACTGACCTCCTTTCTGTGCCTCACATGTACACTTTATCTCCCCATTTTGTGTATTTTCATTGGCTGTCCTTCCTCCATCGAGTGCTCTCCCTCCTCATCTCACTCTGCTGTCTTCTCTGGCTTCCTTCAAGTCTCAGTTCAAATGACACCTTCCCAAAGGTCTTTCCAATGCCCCTCAATGTTGATTCCTTCTCTCTGAAATTACCTCTGGTTTACGCTGTATGCATCTTGCATGTACATAGCTGTTTGTATATTATAACTCACCTTACAATGTGAACTCCTTAAAGGCAGAGATTGCTTTTCTTTGTATCTCGAGAATTTAGCATAGCACATAGAAAAACAATAAATGCTTGTTAATTTATTGATTTGATTCTCTGGGGAAGGGCATAAGATAACATAAGGACAATGAAGTTGTGATCCCATATCCTTCCGGAGTTATACCTGTGCTTAAATGTGCAAAATACCATTTCATAGGAGCAGCATGCCCCTGAATTACCCTAGCCATGAAACCTTCAGAGGAAGCATGTCTTCATGAAAGAGGATGAAACAGATGCTGTGCAGCTGTGATTATTTGCCATAGCTCTGACTAGCCCCTCCACAGGAGGCATAAATGCATTCATTTCAAGCCAACTTTTAACTACATCCTTCTCATAGCAGCTGCTGAGCTATTGTCCTCCCCAACCAGGCTTATACCTATGTATTTCCTGGGAACAGGGAGACTCATCTTCATGCAAAAGATGAAGAATTCCTGGGAAGCTTGTGCATCACAAATACCACTCTGAGTCAGATCCATAGACTCCAGAATACTCTAACAGTGGTACCAAAAGATATGTCATATAAGCTTACAGTAATCGACCCCCAAGACATTATCTTCAGTGAGTAGAGAGAGTTCAGTCATTTTTCCAGTCATGTCCAAATATTTGTGACCCCATTGAGAGTTTTCTTGACAAAGATATTGGAATGGTTTACCATTTCCTTCTCCAGCTTATTTTACATATAAGAAAACTGAGGCAAACAAGTGACTTGCCCAAGTTGCCCCCGCTAGTAAATGTCTGAGGCCAGATTTGAACTCACAAAAATGAGTCTTCCTGACTCCAGGCCTGAAGGCCTGGTGGTCACTGCCCTACCTAGCTTTTTTTCCATTGTGCCACCTAGGGATGTCTCTAAATTTAGACTAAATTCTAATAACCATGTTTATATGTGAGACTTATATAAATTCTTGTGGTAATGTGTTCCCTGCGTTTATTGTCCATGGTTAACATAAAGACCTTGGTGATCATCTGTATCAACCCCTTCAATTTGCAAAAAGACCAGAGAAACAAAGTTACTTATTTAAGATCTCCCAGGTACTAAGTTGCAAAGCTAACTTCAAACCCAACTCATCTAACTTTGGTGTTCTTTTTACTAAAGAATGAAACCCTATAACATCACCTCACACTTATGGAAAAATCACCTTTAATTTCTTCTTACTTGTCCTAAAACTAGAGAGGCATTATAGTTTAATCAAGAATGTTGGATTTGGGGTCATAGGAGCTGAGTTTGAATTATTGTGCTACAAATTAGTATGTGAACATGCACATGTCACTTCTGTTCCTTGGCCTCAGTTTCCCCATTTATAAAATAATGGGGTTAGGTCATACAATCACAGAATCAAAAAGGGACAGAGCTTAGATTTGGAAGAAACCTCAATAGCCATCTAGTCTAGTACATACTCAAAAGTAATTCCCCACTAAATTCACATTATGGCATAGCCCAGCACCTCTTCCACTTTTGGACAACAATAACTGTTAAGAAATCATTGAGTATAAATTGCCCTCTTTGTAAATTCCATCCATTGCCCTTAGTTCTATGTTATTAGGCCAAACAGGAAAAGTAAGCTCTCTTCTCTATGACAGCCCTTTATATGCTAGAACCTGACCATAATGCCCCACCTAGTCTTCTTTTCACATGGGATGATCACGAGGGTCCCTTCCCGACCTAAATCTATGATTTTGTGACCTATCCCCTTCACACTCCAAACAGGAAAGTTCATTGACTTCCTTCCAGACTAGAAAACTGGACAAAAGAAAGCCAAATTTGTGTGGGATCCATTCATTTCCTTTAAAAGAAAATACTAGAGGGGGGCGGAGCCAAGATGGCAGAGTAGAAACAGTGCGTCCAATCCACTCTCCCCCAAGATCACCTCCAAAATATGTAAAAGGGGACTCTGAACAACTTCTGGAGCACCAGCACCCACAGAACGACACAGAGAAGCTAACCTCCCGCTGAGGACAGCCCAGCAGCCCTGCAGGAAGGACCAGCACAGCGTTCTGGGAGCAGGCAGCACTCTGGGAGCCAGCAGCACAAAGCACAGAGAGCCGAGCCCAGGTCCACGTGAGCAGTTTTAGCCCCAGGGCAGCTGGGCTGGCAGCCAGCTGGAGGGACCCCAGAACACCAGCAGCTGTGGCGATTCCAGAATTATCAACATAGACATGCCTAGGACAAAGTGAGAGGGTAGTGCCCTATGGACTTTGGGACCAGTATTTGGGGAACGCGTCAGCTTCCTCCCCTGGGGGCTAGAAGCCACTGAGGAGACAGGACATTTTGCAGTTTTCAGAGGAAGCTCCAGCTCCTGGCCTGTGAACTGTAGGGAGATCCAGCAATCAGTCTTGGGGGGGGGTAATCGCTCTTGCTTTAACCTCCCTGGATCTGGATTGTGATCTGGGGTGGAGGTCGTGGGTGGGTTTCCAGTTTGCCAGAAACGGAAGTTGCCCCCACATGTTCGGGATAAAAATCCCCCTGTCTGGCCGCAGAGCCCTAGTGTGGCAACAAGCCCAAAAGTCAAGTAATTAAGTAGCAACATGTCAAGGCAAAGGAAACAAATTAAACAGAAAAATGCAACCTTAGACTCCTACTTTGGGGGCAAAGAAGATGGAAGCATGGAACAATCAGAGGACTGTGAGGTCAGAAATCCTGCTCCAAAAGCCCCAAAGGAAAATATGATGGGTTACAGGCCATAGAGGACCTTAAAAAGGACTTTAAAAATCAAATAAGAGAAGTGGAGGAAAAATTGGGAAGAGAAATGAGAAGGATTCAGGAAAAGCATGAAATGAGGGTCAACAGCCTGACTGAGGAAAACAACACCTTAAAAAATAGACTAGCTCAAATGGCAAAGGAGGCCCAAAAGGGCAACGAGGAGAAGAATGCCTTAAAAAGTCGAATTTGCCAGATGGAAAAAGAATCTCAAAAGTTCACTGAGGAGATTCACTCCTTCAGAGTTAGACTGGAGCAAATGGAAGCTAATGACTTTATGAGAAATCAAGATGCTGTTAAGCAGATCCAAATAAATGAAAGATTAGAAGGCAATGTGAAATAGCTCGTGGGAAAAACCACTGACCTGGAAAATAGATCCAGGAGAGACAATTTAAAATTATTGGGCTATCTGAAAGCCATGATCAAAGAAAGAACCTAGAGACCACCCTTCAAGAAATTCTCAAGGAAAATTGCCCTGATGTTTTAGATCCAGAGGGCAAAATAGAGGTTGAAAGAATCCACCAATCACCTCCTGAAAAAGATCCCAAAAAGAAAACTCCCATGAATATTATAGCCAGATTCAGAATCCCCAGATCAAGGAGAAAATACTACAAGCAGCCAGGAAGAAACAATTTCAATATTGTGGAAACACAATCAGATTAGCACAGGACCTGGCAGCTTCCACACTGAGGGATAGAAGGGCATGGAATATGATATTCCAGAGGGCAAAAGAGCTGGGACTGAACCCAAGGGTCACCTACCCAGCAAAACTGAGTATTTTGTTTCAGGGGAAAATATGGTCATTCAGTGGAATAGAAGACTTTCAAGCATTATTGAGGAAAAAACCAGAGTTGAATAGAAATTTTGACATCCAGACACAAGAAGCAAGAGATGCCTGGGAAGGTAATCAGGGAAAAGAAATCAAAAGGAACTTATCAAAGTTGAACTATTTACATTCCTATATAGAAAAACAATAACTGTGACTGATGAAATCTTTCTCAGTATGTAAATAATGGAAGAAGGGTGTATGGTCATATGAGTACATATGTGAATGTGTGTATATATGTTTACAGTTATATATGGATAGAGGGCATAGGTTGAATTTGTTGGGAAGGGAGGATACTCAAGGGATGAAATTATGAGGTGAGAGAGGAAAGTGGCAAGAGGAGATGGAGAGAGACAGGGTAGGGTAAACTATCTCATGTGGAAGAAGCAAGGGGAAATGGCTTCAGGGGAGGGGAAGAATAGGAAGGCAAAAAGGCAAAACCACATTCTCATTGAATTTGGTTCAGGGAGAGAATGACACACATACTAAATGGGATATCTCAACCTGCAGCAGAATAGGGGGAAAGGGGATGAAAGGAGGGATGATGGAAGGGAGGGAATCCTTGGGGGGAGGGGAGGTTGGAAGTACCCACTATAGAAGAGGGACAGGATCAAGTAGGGAATGGACCAGGTGGGGGGTGGGATGAGTGGGAGGGAATTATAAGCAGGCTTGTACAATATATCTACGATGGTAATGTTTTGCATAGCTAGACATGTACAACATATATTGAATTACTTATCTTCCCAGAGGGAATGGGTAACAAGGGAGGAAGGGAATGGATCTGAAATTCGAGGTCTTAAAATTAAATGTTTCAAATATATATAAATACTGTTATTAATACTCTTTTGCTTGTAATTGGGAGATAAGATGTGCAGGCATTGGAACACAGAGATTCACCTTCCTCTAATGGAAAAGTCGAAGGAGGTATGGGAGAAGATATGAGAGAGAGCAGATTGGAGGAAGCGATATCTTGTGGGACTGCTATTCTGGAAGAGCGGGGAGGGCAAAAACAGGGGGGGAAATAATTGTAACTCAAAATCTGGCAGAAATGAATGATGTAAAACAGAAGTTAATAAAGCATTTGTTAAAAAAAATAAAATAGTAATCTCCTTTTGGTGTTAAGTCACAAGTGTGAGGGAATAAAAATATAAATAAAAAAATACTAGAAAAATGTTATGTCTTAGAAGATAGCTAAGCCCACAGTGGATAGAGCTCTGGGTCTAGAGTCAGGAAGACCAGAGCTCAAATTTGTCCCCAGTCACTTACTTGCAGTGTGACCTTGGGCAAGTCATTTAACCCCTGCTTGGCTCATTTTCCTCGAATATAAAAAGGGAACAATAATAGTACCTACCTCTCAGGGTTGTTGTGAGAATGAAATGAGATGATAATTGTAAAGCATTTAGCACAGTGCCTGGCACATAATAAGTAGTATATAAATGTTAGTTATTAATAATAATATTATTTGCTTATTACAAGCCTATTAGTTGAACATAATCCTTTAAAATATATTTCATTTATAATAACATCATAAAATCGAAAATCTTATTCTTGGAAATCATGTTCAGCAAACAATAATTTTTAACTTCCTATCTGGGTCTCAGTTCATAAAGAGAACATAGTGTGTCAGCCTCAATGTCAGATCAGGGTATTAATTCCAACAGGCTGCCAGCAATAGCATGTTTCTTTGCTACTTGCCTCCAATTGACAAGGCATAATTAACCCAAGTGTTACTCTGAAATGGAATATTTTATTCTATGAGGATCTACAAAAGCAAATGAGCTTAGTGATTGGTCTGTTTGATCCTTCTCCAGTCAAGCATTTATTGCATACTTCATGAGCCCAGCCTTGCACTAGTCAATAAAAAATACAAAAGAAGACACAACACTTATCCTAAAATGTTTCTGAGTTGTGTTGAAGTGACAAGATTTACAAACCAAAAGCAATTAGAGAACAATATGAGGTAGTAAATAACATAGGACATAATTGATTGGTTCTGACTTGGAATCCAAAAAGATCTCAACAGACTAGAATAACAGGCCAAATCTAGAAAAATTAAATGTAATAGTTATAAATGTAAAGTCACCTACACAAAGGTTCAAAGAATGGACTGTGTAAGTATAAGATGGGAAAGATGTCCCTAACAGTTCATATTAAAAAAATAATAATAATAACAAAATTCAGGAGGGGCAGCTAGGTGGCAAAGTAGAGCACTGGAGTCAGGAGGACCTGAGTTCAAATTTTACCTCAAACACTGACTTGACATTTACTAGCTGTGTGACTCTGTGCAAGTCACTTAACCCCAATTGCCTCACAATAGATAGATAGATAGATAGATAGATAGATAGATAGATAGATAGATGAATGCATAAATAAATAGCTGAAAATTAAAAAGATGCAGAAATTTTATAGAACTGCAAACTCTATATGAGTATAGCATGGCCAACTAATATATATATATATATATATACAGAATGAAGGAGACAATAGACCCAGTATATTCTGTTCTTGTCAGACCATGCTAGAGGATTAAGTTTAGTCTGGGAGTCCATTTTTTGGAGGGGAGGGACACTGACAGACCAAAAAGAGGAATATATTCGACATAGATGTTTAATAAATGTTTGTTGAATTCAGGAATTAATCAAAATGTTTAGTGGACTTGCCTCACATCTTGCTATGTGAACTTGACTCACATCTTGCTATGTGAGAACTGGATAAAACAACAAGAAATTCTTAACTTTATTGGGAGAAGACTTACAGAGAGCATGATGTGCTCCTTAAAATATTAGTGGTAGAGGGGAGGCTATCTCATAGAAGATGGGTTAGGCTTATTTTTGCTTAGCCCCAAAGGACAGAACTAAACGTTTAAGTTTGCAAAACACTTTACATAGATTATCTCATTTGATCCTCACAATAACCAAACAAAATTTGTCTGTCTTCTACGTGTAATTTAGGGGAGTACTTTCTATTAATACTTCTCTCCTCCTTTCCCTCCTTTCTCCACCCACATCTTCTTTTGTCTGTTTCCTTTTCCCTTCTCTCCTTTGAGCAATCATTCTTCCACTCTCAAAGGAGTTTCCTATCTTCACTGGAATTATTTCTATTTTTACTTTCAGAATTTAGTTCCTGAACACTTCTTATTTTATTGGGTTGATTTCCCCTATAGCCATAGGCATGCATAGAGGCATGGGTCAGATGTGCCAATATACCATGACCAGTACACAATACATACTTACACACCTGGTCCATGTTCTTTGTGTGCTTATCCTTGTAGTATTTTAGTGAAGATGGCCTTGCCTTATTCTATCTCTGAACACTTTGAAATCTCTCACTAAATAAATGTGGAGCACACATGAGAGTATACTTGGTTTTTCTCTATCTCAAATTCTGAGATTAAGTGGTCACTTCCCACCAAGGATCCCATCATTTCTAATTCAGCAACCACTTCCTCTTTGAAGTGATGTGGGAAGAGTTTATCTCTTGTTGACTTTCTGTGAAGTAGGAAATTAATTAAGCCATTGGCTATAAGTGGGAAAAGAGGATATGTGGTTGGGAACTTGAAGAGATAGGAAGAGGTTCAGAATAGTCACTGTGGGGAATGAGAGAAATCAGGAGGAATAGTCTCTGTGTTCTGTCTCTGTGGCTCTCTCTCTTTCTCTCTCCCTCTCTCTCTCTCTCTCTCTCTCTCTCTCTCTCTCTCTCTCTCTCTCTCTCTCTCTCTCTCTCTCCTTCCTTCCTTCCCCCATACCTTTTTCCTTTCTTCCTGTTTTTCCCACCCCACCACCCCTTACTTGATATGCTATGGAAATTAAAGTGATTTATTTTTGTTATATTTATGGAATAACATCTTATATTCTCTGTTTTTACTTAATTTAAAAACAAATAAATGGGCTGTTTGCTGTTACTCTTTCAAAAGCTTAAAGTAAGTCTCCAACAGGATTTGGTTTTTGTTGGAGGTTTTTTAAAGCCTGTGAGATAAAAATTAAGAAAGGGGGGAAATAAGTTCCCCATCCCTGCTTTGATTAAATCATGTTAGGCTGAGGTTTTTTCATATTAGAATATACAAGCATCAAGAAAAATCTGTCCAATTAAAAACTATAAATGACCCTCAAGTGTCCGTTAAATTTTAAATCCTTATATCCAATATATAGATTGGTGCCTATCAACACATGGTCTATGTATAGAAAGATTTCTCTTCTTAAACAGATTTAATTAATGATTCTTTTTTTTTTATTCTGGAAAACTTTTTATTGTAGGTGGAACAGGACACAGCTGAACACAAGAAGTTAGATGATTCCAATTTTGTTGGCAACATCTAAAGCATCGTAGTCTGGAGCAAGACGGACATAGGCCTTCTTCTCTCCATCAGGCCAGATCAGTGTGTTGACCTTGGCCACGTCGATGTAATAAAGCTTCTTTACAGCCTGTTTGATCTGATGCTTATTGGCCTTGACATCCACAATGAAGACTAGGGTGTTGTTGTCCTCAATCTTCTTCATAGCAGACTCAGTGGTCAAAGGAAACTTACTGATGGCATAATGATCGAGTTTGTTCTGGCGAGGGGTGCTCTTCCGAGGGTATTTGGGCTGCCTTCGGAGCCTCAGGGTCTTGGGTCTCCTGAAGGTGGGGGATGTTCTGATCTTCTTTTTGTGGCTGTGGACACCCTTCAACACCACCTTCTTGGCCTTCAAAGCCTTGGACTTGGCTTCTGTCTTGGGGGGGACAACGGCTTCCTTCTTTGTCTTCGGTACCATCTTGGGGGAAAACTAATTAATGATTCTTAAACTGATTTAATACAACTTCTAATTTGGTTTTATATTGCTATCATAAGAAAGGACAGTAAGAAAGGGTTCATTTCAACCCTTACACGCATTACAAGGATGACTAGCAATGGTTTGTTCTCATCTTTTCAAAGTCTATTTTTAAAAATAAATCCAAATTTAAACCTTTCACCTAAGTCATGATACTTTTAGCTGGGTAGATAGAGCCTCCAACTGCAACACCCAGTGGTGTGATCCTGTCAGTTCTCACAGCTTTTAGAGGGCTGTGTCAGAAAAGTATTGGAATTGGGATAACTCCCAGGGATACCCAGGTACTACCAGTATATACAGTTTTTGTCATGCCTTAGAGCAGATGTAAGAAGCATATGGCCCTCTGACAAAAAGACACACTCTTCCCTGTAGTTACGTCTACACAAAGCCAAAACATCTGGTCCAGTCAATAAAATTTCTGTCAATCCAGCTGTTTGACAAAGTACAGACACAACATCTGGAATACTGAGTCAATTATTGTCAGTCATTTTTCAGTTATGTCTGACTCTTCGTGACCTCATTTGGGTTTTCTTGGCAGAGATATTGGAGTGGTTTTGACATTTCCCTCTCCAGTTCATTTTACAGATGAGGAAACTGAGGCAAACAGGATTAAATGACTTACCCAGGGTCTGAGGCCAGATTTTAACTCAGGAAAACAAATTTTCCTTACTCCAGGCCCAGCACTCTATCCACTGTGCCACCTAGCTGCCCTGCTGATTGAATAGGTCAGGTCTTTTTGAAGAAACAACATAATAATGGAAAGAGCACTGTATTTGGAGTCAGATGGTCTGGATTCAAGTCCCAGCTTTACCACTTACTACCTGCCTGACTTAGAAAACTCCTTTAACATCTATAGGTCTCCATCAAGTGAAAAATGAAAGGATTAAACTAAATGAGCTCTAAGGTACCCTCCAATACTAAACCTATAGGTCTACAGATGCATATTCTTGGAGTCAGCACTTCATCAAGATTTCAGCACAGTATTCTTTTTTGTTTTTTGTTTTTGCTTTTTTTGGAGGGCTATTGGGGTTAAGTTACTTGCCCAAGATCACACAGCTAGTTTTTGTGTTAAGTGTCTTCAGGCCAGATTTGAACTCAGGTCCTCTGCTCTATTCACTGCACCACCTAGCCACCCCATCAGCACAGTATTTTTGAAATTGTCAAGACCATTCTGTAGGAAGGTCTCATTCTGAAAGACTGCTTCCCTCAAGGTTTTATTCTCACATGTCTATGAGGTATAAATTACAGTTCATTTAAAGTCATAGGAGCTAGATTTTTGGGAGGACTTTGGAGAGAGATCACAGATCTCTCCTTCACCTAATTTTACAGATAACAACTGAGGCCCAGAAGAATTACATGACTTGAGCTCAAGGTCTCCCAGCTAATAAGTAGTAGCTGGCATTTGAACTGAGACATTCTGTCTCTGAACCCAGTGCTCTTTCCTCTCCATGTGCCATGCTGCCTCTTGGTGGAGATATTGGAGTGGTTTTGACATTTCCTTCTCTAGCTCATTTTACAGATGAGGAAACTGAGGCAAACAGGATTAAATGACTTGCCCAGAATCTGAGGCCAGATTTTAATTAGGAAAACAAGTTTTCCTTACTCCAGGCCCAGGGATTATAAACAAGACTTAAAGTTTGGAGGGGGAGATCCTTAAATGGTTCTCCATGTAGAGTGAAGATAGCTTGGATTTTGTCTTTAGGAACTGGGGAAGTCCAAAAAGAAATATTATGGTATTCAGAGATAAATGAAAAAGGAGAAAGGGGGGTGTAATTGGACATGATGAGATAAACAGATTGGTTTAAAGCTCTGATCTAAGGGATTGGAATAAAAGCTTCCCAAAGTATAGGATCAATATTCTAAATGACTGAGTGAATAAATGAGAATATTAATAAAGAATCATAGAACTGAAAAAATGTAGAGCTCATCTGACTTCATTTATTAAAGAGGAACTTAATTTATTATTAAGGACCCCAAAGAAATGAAGTGGTAGAGCTAAGACTGGAACCCAGGATTCCCAATGCATTGTCCACTGTCTCTAATAACTAATATGTAGGTAAGGATAACTAGACTTACTTAAGGTGAGGGTCAAACTTTGTATACTCCTCTGAAAGCTGCACTTTTATCACTTATTTTCAATAGAGCTAGAAGGGATCTCAGAGGTCACTTAGTCTAGCACTCATACTTTTAAAGATGAAGCAACTGAGGTCTAGGCAGGTTAAGTGACCTACCAAGGTCACACATATGGTAGGAATTAAGTTGAAACTTGAATCCAGGTCCTCTAACTCCAGTCAGTGCTCTTATATTGTACTATGTAAATTTAAGCCCCCTTTTTTGGTTATGATGGACATATCAATATGTAAACTGATATAAACCAATATACTATTTCGTGTTTTCCTGATTTAGTAGAAAATGACTACATTGTGCTGGAATGGAAAGATCCCTGGGCAAAAAGTCAAGAGATTTGGATTCTAGTCCACAATCACAATCTAGTCCCTGAAATCACAAGCATTTGACTATTCATAAGACCAGTTCAGTAGCTCTATGTCATGGGACAGTAGGACCAAGAATCAGTTTACTCAGTCAATAAACATCTATTAAGCCCCTACTCTGTTCCAGACACTGTCCTAAGTGGTGGGATACAAAGAAAGGTAAGAGACAGTTTCTGATTCTCAAGGAGTTCATAGGCTAATAAGAGGGGAAACAACATGCAAATGACTATGTACAAACAAGATATACACAAGATAAATTGGAGACAATCAACATAGGGAAGGGATTAAAATTAAGGAGGATTAGAAAAGGCTTTTTGTAGAAAATGGGACTTTAGCTGTGACATGAAGGAATCCAAGGAAGCCAGGATGTAGAGATGAAGGAGAGAATTCCAGGCACGGAGGACAGCCAGAGAAAATGCCTAGTGTGCAGAGATAAAGTGTCTTGGTCAGGAATAGAAGGAAGACTAGTATACATGGGATGTGAAGGGAAAGAAAGAGAAGGTGTAAAAAGGTGGAGGATGGCAAGTTGTGAAAGGCTTTAAATGCCAGAGGATCTTATATTTGATCCTCAAGATGATAGGGAGTCAATAGGGTAAATTGATTTGGGGTCTGTAGGGAGGGAGAGAGTGACATGATCAGACCTGGACTTTAAGACAATCACTCTGGTAGTTGAATAGAAGATGGAGTGGAGTGGGAAGAAACTTAAGACAGTGAGGCCAACCAGCAGGTTTCTGCAATAATCTAGGTATGAGGTGATGGGGCCTATGCCAGGGTAGTGGTGGCAGTCAGAGATGAGAAGGCAGCTTATGTGAGAGAGGTACAAAGGTAAAATGGACAATGGGGCAGATAGGTAGCACAGTGAATAGAATTCTGGCTGTGGAATCAGGAAGATCCAAGTTCAAATCCAGGCTTAGATACTTACTAGCTATGTGACCTTGGGAAAGTCACTTAACCTTATTTGCCTCAGTTTCCTCATCTGTAAAATGAGCTGGACAAGAAAATGGCAAACCATTCCAGTATCTTTGCCAGGAAAAATCTCAAATGGGGGAAGGAAGAGTCAGATACAACTGAAAAATGACTGAACAAAAAAAAAAAGGACAATCTTTGGCACTAGATTGGATGGGTTGGAGTAGGATGGGGTAGAATGAGAGACAATGAATGAACTAGACCAGATATTCACTCAGGACCCTTCTAGTTTCAGATCCGTGATGATGACAATGATTCTACACAGGATCATTGCAAAAGTGCTTAAAACCTACAAAACACTATTCAGACGTGTAAGGTGTTATAATAATATATGAGAAAGTTGGATTTCTCAAAAAATCTCTCTAGCCACTCTCAAGGTACAGGAGAATGAAAAGCTGAAACATATTCTTTCACCACTAAAAAATATCTGGCGCAGACCTTTCCCCTTCAGAGGGATTAAACCTTGAAACTTCATGCCTAATGTAAAAATATAGTTATCAAAGGAGTCAACTCAGTACTAAGCTGGAAAAATATATCCAAAATTAAACCAAATAATAATACTTGCAAGGGCCAAGAAAAATGTGCACAGTAAAAGATGTTGGCAACTTTCTTAATTAAATCTGGCATTTAGAGCATTACATTCATAAAGCCATGGATCAGTGGAAAGAGAACTAGATCTAAAGTGAGAGGAATTGACCTTGGGTGAGTCATTCAACTCTCTAGCACTATTTCCTCCTCTGTGAGATATAGGGGCTTGGACTATATCATTTCTAAGGTTCTTTCTGACTCTAAATCTATGAAAGATTCATAGATCTTTAGCACCATAGATTTTGAGTTGGAAGGGGCTACCTGGTCTAGCGCTCACTCTTGGTCCTCCTGACTAACCCCACTATATTTTGCTAGTGAGGAAACTGAGAGGAGAGAAGGAAGAAAGAGAGATAGGGAGGAGAAAGGAAAGAAGGAAGAAAGGGAAGAAGGAAGGAAGGATGGAAGGAAGGAAGGAAGGAAGGAAGGGAGGGAGAAAGAGAAAGGGGAGGGAGGGAGAAAGAGAGGGAGAAAAGAAGGGGAAGAAAGGGAGGAAAGAAGGACTTATTAAGCACCTACTATGCACCAGGCACTATACTAAGTGTTTTACAAAGATTAATTCATCTGATCCTCACAACAATCCAGGGATGTGTGTACTATTATTAACCTCATTTTATAATTGAAAAAACTGAAGCAGGTGGAGGTTAATCAACTTGCCCATATCCATATTGATAAAATGCTACTGAGATGGGACTTAGATGTAGAAGCCCTGAACCTGGAGTCAGGAAGAGCTGAGTTCGGATGCCTCAGATGCTTACTAGCTATGTGATCCTGGACAGGACACTAAACCTCTTTTGTACCTCAGTTTCCTCCTCTGTAAAACGGATATAATATTAGCACCTACCTTCCAGGGTTGTTGTGAGGATAAAAGGAATTAATATTTGTAAAGCATTTTGCAAACCTTAAAGCACTATATAGCTAACTATTACGATCCAACATTTATGGATACAGGCACTGTCATACCTATCAATCCAGAATGCCTTGATCATTAAAATACACACAATAATCCAATCCATTTGGCTAGCTTAATATACTGTGTCCTCCACTTTTAGGGAAACAGGATCAGTTTTTGGACATCTTAAAAATCTACCAAATAATGCATTCCATGTCTTTGTCCTGTGTATATTTAGAGGTAAATAAATGAAAAGTGACACAATCGAGCACCAACAGACGCTGCTCCAGCTAGGAACCAATTATTCTAATGCAGCTGCAGTTTGTCCTTAGGTCCCAGGTATAAATGGAGCCTGCGTGCAGCAAAATGAATTCATGTTGAAAGGGAATATCTGCAGTGCAAATGACAGACATGAGACCATGGAAGGTTTGGACTGGTGGTTTGAGACTGTGGAGGAAATGGATAAAACTCGTGTTCTATGAGTCTGGGAAAACATTTCCCCAAAGGAAAAAAAAGTTACCATAGAGGTCAAAGAAACTGAACCACAGGGTTGTATAAATAGACAGTCTGTATTTTATTCAACAGGATAAACCACTGATGCTATCTTATCAGGTGTTGTTCAGTCAGTTCAGACTCTTCATGACCCCCTTTAGGGTTTTCTTGACAAAGATACTAGAATGGTTTGCCATTTCCTTCCCCAGTTCATATTTACCTATGAGGAAACTGAGGCAAACAGAATTAAGTGACTTGCCCAGCATCACACAGCTAGTGTCTGAAGCCAGATTTGAACTCAGGAAGATAAGTCTTCCAGACTCCAGGCCCAGCACTCTATCCACTTTGCCACCTAGCTGCCCTATCTTGCTCAAGGCCTCCTCATTTGTATGTGTGAGGGAGGAGAGGGGGTTGAGGCATTTTAGAGACTCCTCTCCACCAAGATATTCTAATAAGATTAACTAGGGACCTCCTGCCCCAGCAGGAAGTTCTGATAAAATTAAACACAGAGAAAATATACCCACTGGAATAAAACCTGATCTATGGCAACCCCTGACACCCCAAGGTTAAGAAATTCTACTCAAAAAAAATCACAAGATACCCTGTCCCTTGCAGTCAACTTCCTAAATAAGGAAAGTGGATGAGTAGCCTCAATTGAGAGGTTCCTTTTACTGCCAGGAATATCACTGTAAAGCTATATAAAAACCTTATATATTGTATATCTCCCTTTGTTTCTTGTTGTTGCTATCCAACGGGCATCTGACCAAACAGCTGATGCTAATTAATCTTTTTATCTTCTAACCTGGCCTTCTCATACATTGACCTCTAGTCCAATGCACCAAAGTGGGAGGAATTACACTCTGAGAGGATTTTTGGACCAGGGTTTGAGTAATTCCACAACAAGAATCAAAGGTAAAAGAGAACAAGGGAGAGATAGATATGAAGAGGGAAGAGGGGAAAAATGGATGTGAAAGTGGAGGAGAGATTTCCCTTTACTGTGTCTCACTGCTACTATGGACAGCACCTGACTTCCCCCTGTTGATATAGTCTCAATGTCACCCATGGCCCAAGGGGCACCTCTTTCCCACAGTAGACTCCTACTCTAGACTCACAAGGAATGGGTTCACTCCTGGGGGACCCTGACCCCAAAGAGAGGGAACTAGGCTTTTCTCACATGTTTTGGTTCATGATGCTGCCATCCCAGAGTAAAACTCCAGGGAAAACCTCTTAAATAAAGCTTAGGTTTGCTTCATATCTATAATATTCCCAAAAACAATTAATAGAATGCTTTCTAGAAAAGTGAGTCTGTGTATAAAATAGATATCAAGTGTAGGACAGCTATTTATTTCCTCTACACAAAAGAAATATTTAGAGTATAAAAGACTTATAAGCATGCATCAACAAATATGGAGCACCCCACTCTGGACTCACTTCTCCCAGATCCTGGTACTAAGGAGGTAGGTCCCCAGAATGCAGTAGCTGTTTCTCCTGTCATGATTCTATTATCAGGTAATCCAGAGAGGATAGGGTTTCTAGAACCATGGTTCACAAACAGAGGAGTGACCTGCTTGGCTCAGCCCAGCAGTGAATTGACCTGTGTATGTTAGGAGGATTTTGTTATCCTTCTTAGAGCTAGTTTCTCAGGATCCACGGCCATGGGAACATTTAGCTTCCAGGTGTTAGATAATAACTCCCAGAAGAGCCCGAAGGATTCTCGATAGTAGTTACTATGCTTGCAGAGAATGACTATATTGCTAAAGTTAACCTGTGAGCTTAATGTTGGCAAAATGCCTTGTCTTTTGCCCTATAAAGCAGGTAGGCACTGGTCAGTGAGTGGGGAAAACCATGGGGAACCCACAGGGGAAAAACATGAGGAACCCATAGGGGAATCTATGTGTGCCTCAATTGGCTCCCATTGAGGCTTAAGAGGATTTAGGGGTGTGTAAGCTGTGCCTGTCTCAACTGATCCCATCAAGACATAGGGGTAGTTGGCCCTCCCTTCTCACCAGCCCCTGTGAGAAGGATGATTAGAGAATGCTGTAGGAGCTGGTTTTCCCAGCAACCATTTGAGAAGACTAGAATAGAATAAAGCTGATTATTAACCCCTCTGAGGCTGTCTGCCTATCTGACTAGATCAAGAGTGAACCTGTTAGAGGCTGGAGACCAAGAACTCCAGTGCCTCCTATGTGTTAACTGTGAAACAACCTGGCAGCTAGGACACCAGTCAAAGAAGTGACTCATCCGTTGGCTATGCCACACCCAGAAGTAAACCCTGAGGAGAAAAAAGGATTTTCAGAATCAGGCTCCTCACCAGACTTGTTTGCTTCGGCTGCCAGCAATCACCTCATTCCCAGACCTATGATGAAGACTCTTCCTTTGAAGCTCATAAGATAGTAAGCAAGTCCATTACATCTCCTAAAATCAGGAAAGAATAAAAGATAGAGACCCAAAGAAAGCAGAGGCCCAATGTAACAATAACCCTCCCTATTTGAAAGTTGAGATAGTCCCATGGAACCTTTCCTATGCACATTCAGTTCTGCTCAGGGTCTACCGAGTCATTAAGCATTCCAGCTCCTCAGCCAGTCAGAAGATTTCATCACAGTGACTCAAGACTCTTAGTCACTCATGATTGGAAACTGGATCTCCCAAGTTTTACTTGTTAGACCGGCAGCAAGCAGGGAATATTGTACATGCTCCATATAATTCAACAGAAAGAAAAAAAATCTCTCATTGTCCAGTCTCTCGTTACATATATTTAAAATATGAAATGATAATCCATAACAAAGAACTAACAGGAATCCATAATTATATACCAAACACACACACACACACACACACACACACACACAGCACTCACAGGACATAAACCTATCACCTCTATTATATACTTCCAGGAAATAAAGACCCATGAGAGATTTGCGGCCACTTAGATATGCAGGTCTCATCCTCCTTAAAGTGAGAAGAAGAAAAAGATGAAAGCAAAGAAGAAGAAGAACAAGACGATCATTCTAAGAAGCAGTCCTACTGGGCAGCCAGCAACCAAGCCTCTCCATGACTCCAGATGGCCGATCTCACAAGGTGCCTAGCTACCAAGGCTGGAAACATCTGAGAATCAGTGTTTCATCCCAAACTATAAAGGAAAGAAATACATGTCAGAATAGGAAGCTAGGGGTGTGAGATGAAGCCTCAGCCGCACCCAGGAATGTACATTCATCTGCTGTCATGTGCATGCAGCTGCCATAGCTATAGCTAAGGAAGTGGGAGAGAAATCTTTGCCCTCACTGGAAGTCAGAGGGAGAGATATAGGGATGTGGGGTTGGAGGGAGAGACAAAGGGGTGGGAGAAGAGACAGACAGACAGACAGAGATGGGGAGAGACAGAGAGGTGGAAATGTTAAGTCTCTTTTTAAGCCTCCAAGTAGACAATCCTACCTGGCTCAATCAATATCCTCTCTAGTAGAGCCATTCCCCTTGCCACATCCCCATTATGAGGACTAAGAGACCAATCAGGATTGTCTAGTCACATATACCCCTAAGCAAGAGGCTAGAGCAATGTATTTTATTTTAGAAATTTAAAAACATTATTATGAGAAAAGGTCCATAAGCTTCACCAGACTGACAAAGGAGTTCATTATACACAAACAATGTAAGAATTCCTGGCTAGTGATTTCAGACGCTTAAAAGGCAACACAGCTTTGTGACTGTGAAGCTTTACTCATGCCATGTAGGAAGCATCACCTATAGGAGGCCAAGACGTCATTGTGCCCATGCCATCAGACAGCAAGGTCTTCCTTTATGAAGACACAAAGATTTCAGCATTTGAATTCAGACAGGCCACAGAATCCTTGTGTTACCATTTTGCAGCACCATGCTGCCAGGCATAGGGAATGGAGCTCAGTGGTCTCACCCTCCTGGGACTGAAGGAATTGTGGTGAAATGCAGGATGGATTGTGCACCAATTAGATTAATTCCTTGTTGTTTACCTTGCATGCTATTTTAAGAAAATGTTCTTTTGCCTTAGTGTGATGTCACTTGTTTAATTCTGATTATTGGGAATGGGGGGATTCAATGAGAAAAAGAAGCCCATGATCACTGCTTTTGAATGGTTAATGGAGCCAGACAGGTACTAGGAACCTGAATGTGGCAGGGAAGCATGATGCCTAATTGAATATCATTTTCCTAACTAACAATAGATCTGTTACCCAGTAGACTCTTATTATTCCTCTCCTTTCTCCTACAGATGGGATTGCTATATCTGTAGAATTAGGTGCCTGCAATTCATTCAACCTTCTGGACTTATCCCCTGGTAGCTCCAAGATCTTAGGTTGTGATATTTAAACCTAGATTTATGAAGAAGACAAAAGATGCTTTCATCATGTGTGAACAATTGTTCTTTTAGGTCACTGACTAGTTATGTGCCAATAAGGAGAAAACAAGCTATCCACAGAGATTTATTACTAGTGAATTAATTAATTGGATCATATTTACATTTCTATCAAATAATCATTGGTTGAATGAGGGCTCCCCCATATTTGATAAATATTTATCAAGGTCACTCCTTTGTGTCAATAAGAGACAATGTGCTTGACTTTTCAATTGTGTATGAATTTTACCAAGTAAAAGCCCAGGCCTCAGTCAATATTTTCACAGAATGACTAATTCCCAGGAAGGTTTAAGGTCTGCCTTAAGCTAACTAATTATTCTACTCAAGAAAACCATTCAGGGCATTCTGAAAGGAAGAATTAGCAAATGGTTGACTTATATTTACAGAACCATACCATTCCTAGGCAGGGACATCTTGGCAGAATGAAAAGACAATTGTCCTCAGAGTCAGAAAGATTTGGGTTCAAATCCTCATCCTGTAGCTCCTTGGCTACGTGACCCCTGGACAAGTCACTTAAGTTGCAGGGAAGGTGCCAACCTGCATTGGCAGAGGATGTCTCATCTAGGAATTCCCAATCCCAATGAAATAAGGAGTCTAGTCCAAATCTCTACCTTAATAAATGAAAGTGTGTATACATTTTCTCTATCATGTGGAGGCAAATGAAAGAGATAAAATAATACCACAGGGTCGTAGATTTGGACTAGGAGGAATTTTAGAGACCATCCAGTCCTAAGCCCATATTTCAAATGAAATAACTGAGGCATAGAGAAGTGAAAAAGCTTCTGAGTTTGGATTTGACCTCAAGCCTTTCTAACTCCAAGTCTAGCCCTATTTTTTACACCAGAGGTGTCAAACACGCAGCCTGTAGTCAAACACTCCAGTGGCCTGAGCCAGATTAAAATGTAATTGAGAAATGTTTAACAAAATTAATTAGAAATATAATAGAACACAAATAATGTCAATATGTAGGTTTTTCTTAACCAATATGTGCAGGTAGGGATCCTTATGTATGCTTTAGTGGCCCTTTTCTGTTTGAGCTTGGCACTCCTGCATCATAAATTTCTGCCTCTCAATGTAGAAATGAGTGAAGTGTGTATGTGTTTTCAAAGACATCAGAAAGCATTTTAGCACTCCAGGCAAAGAGATCTAAGTATCAAATCAACTTAGTAATTCATGATGTAAAAATAATAATTTAAGCACATTCGATTGGGTGGGTTCTCTCCCAGGATAAAGATCCTCTATCTCCTGGTAGACCCTAACACTTGACCTTGTGGGAAGACATTGAGATATTACGTTGTAGGTAGATAGGGTAGGAAACAAAGAATCCAGGCTACCACTGTGGGGAGACCTAGGACAATAAGGTGAGGCTGAGAAAGCTGCTGCCCCAGGTGAGAGTATATTAAGTGACTGGGGCAGAGCTCACCTGAGAGAGGAAGGATATCTAGAGGTAATTTCCCAGGCTAATTCATTATTCTTGCTGCCCATATTGCTGAATCAATATGTAAATATAACATATTTTTAAACTGTATCACTTTTAAAATCATTCTTTTAAATTTTCATTCCCTCTAAATCCTAGTCCCAGAGCAAAACTCTAGTGGCCTTGCCTTAATTATGGAGTGTGTGTGTATGTGCCCTAAATCTGCCTGTAACACTAACCCAAAATTTGTGTGTGTGTTTGGGGGGGGGGGTGGAGGGAGAGAGGCATATAAGAGACAGAGATCTAGAAGGAAATTTACACGATGTTTATCTGATTCCTTTTTTTTTTTTTAGCAAGGACAGAGGTACTCCCCCCATTTTTTTCCATTCAATCATGAGATTCTGATTACTATGTGTTTCAGGGACATTTACTGCAAAAACTCTGGGTACATTTTAGCAATCCTGACAACAAAGACAGTAACATTCTATACCTTACTTCACTCCTGAACTCTTAATAGTGAGTTAATTTTTCTTGTTTTGTTTTACGGGCCATTGCACTTTCTAATATAGGCTGGATAAAGCCTAAGTGCAATAAGGTAAAATTTGTCCCATGGTACCAGTAAAGGCCTCACTATTCAATTTGGGCCTTCTGCTCACAGCCCTGTGATTGCTGTTACATAGGCAGGATATGATGAGCTTAATGAATCCTTTAATTATTTAAACTTTCAGATGCAAAAAAAAATGGTAACAATATTTCAAAGTGTTTTAATGTTAGAGAAAGTACAATAAATTATTCAACTGTGTACATCTTTTTCTTGACCCTTCTGGGGATACTGGAAAGTCAAATCAAATTATCTGATTGGACATACCAGTTAATAAGCTTATGTTATATTTTCCTTCAGTGGCCTAAAGCTTGCTACACACTACCGTTACGGTAATATTCTTTAAAAATATCTTTTGTGATTATCTATACTAAGCACTGATTCAAGTAGAATTCTTTGAGGATGGAAATAATGAATGTTGAGGTCTGTTAGTTTGCTTAAGATGCTAAATGAAAGTGATGAGAACTGTCTGACTTTCTTATGATCTTCCCTAAAACAAAAAAACCTAGAGCTTTCAGAGTGTGGCCGATAATGTTGATTTTGCTTGGCTGGCTCCTACCTAATATAAGTGTTTATCCTGAAGAAAAGAAGTCTCATGGGGGACACAACAGCCACGTTCAAGCATTTAAAGGTTGTCATATATTCTGATTGACCCCAGAGGGCAGAACCAGAAGCAATGGGATGGAAATTGGAAAGAGACCAATTTAAGCTGAATATCAAGAAAAATTTCCTGACAACTAGAACTGTCCAAAAATGAAAAGGACCACCTTTCTACTCTCTGGTCATCTCTCACTATAGCCTCACTGATCTGTTTTCCTACTCTGGATCCCACTCTCCCAAAGTAGCACTTCAGAAATAGCCTCAGTCGTGCTTCACTTCACTCCAGACTATCCAGTCACCTCTTCTATAACTTTACTAACCACCTTGTTCCCAACCTTCCCTCCTCCGCACACAGGTCTTGAAGATGAACCCTGATCAACTCAACTCAGCAATTGTTCCTGGATGGGATTTGTTAAGGTACTCCCCAATTGCTCTACTCACCATCTTTCTAAACCAAAGTCCTTCTCCCTGGTCACCACTCCCTTTTAAATCTTGTTTTCCCTGTTAGAATGGAAATTCCTTGTGGGCAGGGATTGTCTTTGCTTTTAGTATTGAATACTCAACTTTGCCATACTAGTACTAAATAAAATTATTTTTCATTCATTCTTATTCAAGAGGTAGTAAATTCCTCCTCCTAGGAAGACTGCAAACCAAGCCTAGATGAACACTTGATGGTATGTTATAATGAGGCTGAATTAGATTGCTGCTAAGGTACCTTCCAACTCTCAAATTCTGTTATTCTGTGACCCACCCATCACCCAACTCTGTCTAGAAACACTTCCCCATGGTGTCTGCCCATGTCCTCTGATATGCCCATCTCCTTTCACTGAAGAAGCCTAGGCATCAATAAAGTTTCAATTAATACTCTTCCAAATGTTGATCAGGGGTGGAGAATCTGCGGCCTCGAGACCTTTTGACTGAGTCCAAGTTTTACAAAATAAATCCTTTTATTGTGGGAATTTGTTCTGTGAAGTTTGGATTCAAAGAGCTGCACTTGAGGACCTAGAGGGCCACATGTGGCCTCAAGGTCGAAAGTTCCCTATCCCTGCTCTAGTCTATCTCTTCCTTTATCATGTTCTTTTTTTCCTCTTTGTCCAGATTCTTCAAACCATAGGAACCCCTGGAGACTATCTGCAATGAGAAGTCTGAAGAAACATTGCTATGCTTCCTCTCTGAAAAGTTGGTACCTGGAAAATACCAAAGACTAGTTAGTTCTGACTGCCCATTTCACAGACTTATTTAAAAGAAAGCACTTTGTAAGCTTGAATGGACTCAACACTGAGGGAGGAGGAGGAGGAGGAAGAGAAGGAAGAGGAGAAGGAGAAGTAATACCTTTAGAAACAGGGCAGAGAGGGTGGGGAGATGGGGATCAAATTCAGAAGTTGTGTCTAATCCACAACTGTGTTGATGCCCTCTTGAATGTTAATCCTGTGATATTTTTCTGACTGGTGTTACTTTCCCAGAATCTGTCTGTCCCTTCAATGAGCTCTTCTGAAAGAGAATCTGGAAATTCATGCCTTGTCACTTAAAGTTGGAAGCCAGAAAACCAAGATCTCTCCTCTCTCAAGCACTCAGCAACTCCTTTCCTTATGCAAATATGAAACATTCAATAATCATTCTCTACCAATGAGGAGAGATTTATGCAAATGGACTTTGAGCCCCAGGTTACATTCAAACATGTAAGAGACACACTTAAATGATGGGCCATGATCATTGAGTTGATCATAGTTCATCATTCAGGTGTGTTCAAGTGTGTACCAGACAGCAGCAAGATCAAAGTTTGCAGGACACCATAGGTCATCTCAGGCTAACTAAGCCCAAGAAGGAATAATTTCCAATAAAGATGTATACTCTCTCCTCCCTTTTAAGAAAATCTAATAAAGAGCATAGAACACAAGTGAAGCACCAGAAGCAAACTTAAAGACTTTATAGTTTAACCTCCTAATTTTACAGATGGGGAAAATCAAGCACAGATGAGAATGTCAAAGGTCACACCAGGAGTAAGTGGAAGAATCAGGATTCAAACCCAGTTTCTTAATTTCTGAATTAAAAAAAATAATAAGAGGTTAGCTGTTTCTATTTTTTTAAATGCTTCTTGACTTAACCAAATGATTCACTACATATACCAGGGATGCCCCCCTCACACACTTAAAATATGGTTTAGTTTTGGAAAAAGAAAGTTTACAGATGATATTTAAAAACACATTTATCTGTTGCGTAAAGCAAAAGTCATGTGTAAACGAGACCATTAGAAGACAGCTACAAGACTGACTTCTCTGTCTAAGATTATTGGAGAATTGCCTAAGGGCACTTACCCATGTTCATTGAAATGAGCTCATATGAGACTTCCCTGCTCTTTAAAATTAATATCAGTTTCAAATTGGGTCATTCAGTAAGTAGAGAATATAGCACCGATTAAGCACTTTCCTACCTCCAGTCACTATCTAGAGTTTCAAAGAGACTGGAAAAACCTATGCACACTAATAGTCCTCATCATGTGGCTGTGCAAAATGTTTTATACTTCTTTAAGTTTATTCTCTTTTTCTTTATTCTAGATATACTTATAATACAAACACATGTATAAAATTATCTGTTTTCTATATGGGCACCTGGGGGGTGCAATGAATAGAGAGTCAGACCTGGAGTCAGGAAGACATCTTCTTGAATTCAAATTTGGCCTTAGATACTTACTAGTAGTGTGACCCTGGGTAAGTCACTTAACCCTGTTTGCCTCAGTTTCCTCACCTATAAAAATGAGCTAGAGAAGGAAATGGCAAATCATTCCAGCATCTTTGACAAGAAAACCCAAAAGGGATAACAAAGAGTTGGACACTACAAAAAAAAAAAAAAAGACTGAACAACACTTGTTATATGTATGTGTATGTGTGTATAGATATAGATATCTATGTATAGATACTTGACTCCTCTGTTAGACATCAAGATTCTTGAGAGCTCTATTCCTTCTATTTATAACCACTGCTCCCAGCACAGTGCTTGACATATAATAGATGTTTAATAAATGCTTGTTTGTTGACTGAATGATTGATTGATTTGAGGGCATCTCATTAACTTAACAAAGATTCCTTTACACTCACTTTTCATTTCCTACACACTCTTGCTGCATTTAACTATACACTCTTTACCCTTTGCCCTTTGCCTAACCACCATTACTCTCAGATAGTATCTCTCCTCACTCTCTTTTCCAGGTCAGTTGTTCTTCTAATAAGATATTTCACATTCTCTTCTATTTTTTCAGTCAGGTAAAAGTTCCTCTCTTATCCTACCATCTTCCCACAGTTCCAGTCACAATACACTCTTTTTTTCTTTTTGGAGGGCAATTGGGGTTAAGTGACTTGCCCAAGATTACATGGATAGTTTTTGTGTTAAGTGTCTGAGACAGGATTTGAACTCAGGACCTCCTGATTCCAGGACTGGTGCTCTATTCACTGTGCCACCTAGCCATCCCCACAATACAGTTTTAAATTTAATCTTCATTATTAACATTTTATTCACTGTTTTCTCAAGTCTAAACTATTAATAAAACAGTAAATGAAGCTGTGATGTGTAGCAATTGCTGATTTCTGTGGCATAAATGCTTATGATGGGGTGCTTGGGTGCCTGTGATTGAACCCCAGTTTGCAAAATCACATTTCTCCCTAGCCTCAACTCTCCCCAGCCTCAGAGCATTACCTCTGTCCCTTCCCCCTGCTAGTACCCTGCCTAGCAACCATTCATGAAATGTTTATCTCCTCTTAGTATAATAAACAGCTGTACCTATGAATCCTTCACTTGGCTATCTATGAGTAACTCCTTAGCCCATTATACATATCCTGGATCCCTCGTTAGCTTGGGACATATCTATACTCCCAACATCCATCTTGTCAAACAGGACATTGATGGGTAGCAGACTGGGCACTTCTAAGTCAGTCCTCACCACTAGTTGACTTAGTGATGTTTCAAGCCTAAAACCACACCTCCAGGTAACAACCCCCCACCCCCAACCCCACCCGGCTATTTCCCAGTGAATTATGGGCAATACACTGGATAGTAGATAATAAAAGTGCATGTTCCTTTAAGCACTGACTACTCCTTACCTCTTCCCTAATCCTACCTTTACTCACCTAGTTAGTATAATTGACATCTGATTTAATATTATAACTCTTTATAAACTATACCTATGACTTCTTTAAGGTTGCAGGTTCCCTAGGAACTCCTGCCCACTGTAAGTGTAACAATAAACTTTTACCAACTTGACTCAGACAATGCTTGAGCCTGTGAATTCATTCCAGACTGCCCACTCAGGGACTCTGATCATTGGAGCCCCTGTAACACCTATTCTTCCCTCATCACTAACACGGAAAATGTAACAATCAGCTCTGCCTGTGTGAGTTAGCATTAGGATATACTTTCCCATATACTATCAGTAGAATGTAAGTTCCTTGAGAACAGGGAAAGTATTGAAACTTTCTAACAGTGTTTGGCATAGTGCTCATAGTGACTCATCTAGCTGCTTAATAAGTATTTATGGACTTGGATTGAGTTGATGCTTAAATGAGAGAAGAAAAATATGCCTAAAATACCAACAGGGTATTTTAGAGAGAGAAAAAAAATTTTAACAGAAGGTAAAGTAATTATCAATGACAGATACAATTTTCCTAAAGTAGAAAATAGATTATTTCTCACGAAAGTGCTCAAACTCAAATAACTCATGACAATATCTATTATGCCCCCAAAATGTACATTAGCCAAGCTGACATCTCATTGTATGTATGTTTTTGTTAATCTCAGTGTAGACAACTGTATTAGTCCTAAGAAGCTAATAAATTGCCTTAGAGAATAGTGTTGGGTTTTTTTTTTCTTTCAAAGGCTTTACTGATCAGCATGAAGTTGATAAACTACACCTAAAAGTTACTTTGGTTTCCCAAGAGTCTCTGAATATACTGTCACTTGTGGCCTAATAACAGCTCTGGGTTCACACAGACTGAGCTGAATTTCAGGGGCTACTCAGGTACTGATACTCATTGGCTCATACCCTAAGACTTTCCCTTAAGAATATCAGAATCTGTCTAGAGATCTTCACTAATAAAAGTGGGGGTGGGGCAAGACTAGGTCCCTCGGCTCCCACAGAAATGCTCACACTAACTAGACAATAAATATAAAACAAACTTTATTTAATCTGACCCCAAAATGTGAATGATACACACCCATGCCAGTCAGTCATCAAAACAATTCTCCTTTCCTTCTCTAGGGAGTCTCCTTTAGCCTGGGACCTACCTGGGACCTCTACCCATACAATGCTTCAGATTTAATAGAAATACCCCCTGGCTACAGCTCTCACTCCAGAAAGGGGGGGAGGGGAAAAGGGAGGGGAAAGTGATGTTGTTAGAGACTCAAGGTCTCACTTCCCAAAGGCCTCTATGGCATTTATGATATATACTATTATACTGGGTGGAAATTATTCTCCAGAATGAGGGGAAGTAATTAAGTTGCTAGAGACCTTGTTCTCTGGACCTTCACAGTCCACATAACTCATAGCAAGGAAGGGCAAAGTCTAGATTTGTTGCTTGACAATTATAGTTCTGTCCTGTATTACTCCTTAACTCTCTTCCTGCTTGACCCAGGAATTCCTTCATCACCTTACTTCTGCAGCTCCCAGCTGAGCCAGGAATCCCTGGTTACTTGGCTTCTTCCTCCAGTTAGTGCTGTATCTGGAGATGTATGGTTACATTCATTAGGTCATGTGACTTCCCTTTGACCACCTCCCAGATCTCATCTTTAACACTAGCCTCCCTCCTTTAGCCTGCTTTTAAAAGACCAAGCCCCTAGAGTGTAGTTCCAGGATATTATAAAATGGCTGTGAAACATTAATTGATTGTCTATATGGAGCTAATAGGATGGCAAGTACCCGAACAAGGAAAGAAATTCTCACCTTATCAAGAAGTTAAAATTGTGAAGGGGATTTCACAATTGGTTAAAGAGACAGCATCATTACAGCATCAGGGTCCCCATCTGTGGGATCCCAGAACACATCTACTGTAGTCATTTGATCTTGGGATTCTATGCTGATATTTGAGCATATAACTTGTCCCAGATTTGACAAAAAACAACCATCTAGCTCAGAACCAGTGAACTAGGGTAGGGTACCAGTAAACTAGCTGCCTTGGCAACATCCAGAAGACTGTTGACTGTTCAGTCTCGGACGAACTGCTTGAATTCTCTAAGCTTTAGTTTCCTTATCTGGAAAATACAGATGATTATACTTGCACCATATACTTTAAAGAGTTGCTGTAAATAAGCAGCTGGTAAATCTTAAAGTGCTTTATAAATTTGAGCATTATCTCTGTTTTACATTTGAGGAAACTGACTCCATTAAGGACTGTCCAAACTTTCTCTACCACACCACCAAAACCTTGGAGCTTCACTTCTCCCTTTGGAGCCCCTTCCTTTGACTGGCTGGCTTTTCCCAGAATCTTCATTTTTAAGGAAAATGATTGGACCAACCAGATCTTCATTCCTCTCCAGGCTCCACTCAGTCTCCAGACTTACTCTACCACCCCCCCCACCCAGGAACCTTCTTCCCCACTCTGCTTTTCAGCTCCATTTTATGTTACCTTCTCCCATTAGGATATAAGCTCCTCGAGGGCAGGGGTTGTATTTTCTTTCTGTTTATATTTGTATTCTCAGCACTTAGCACAGTTCCTGGCACATAGTAAAATCTTAATAAATGCTTATCAACTTAGACTGAACTTCTGAGAAGCTAAGTGATTTCCACAGAGCAAACCAGTTGTGAAACATATCTCCCAACCAAAGTACTGCTCCCTATACCCCCACCAACCCTAAAGAGAAAGACTTAGTAGAGGGAGCAGAGGAGGAGAGACAAGGTTGTTGGACTTGGGCAGGGAAGAGAAGAAATGTCTTATGCGAAGTGCAGTGACCATGAGGATAAAGTGTGGGACCCAATAAAGAGAAAGGGGCTCAGCTCTTGGAATTTGGTAGACAGTTAAGAATCATAGTTCACTATGTCAAGGTTTGGTCTGTATTCATACTTTCAGCATCCAACACAGATCACGATTCCACATTGTCTTAGTAGAAAGGAAGGAAGGAAGAGTATTTGCTGAACATCTACTGTATGCCAGGCACTGTTCTAAGGGCTTTACTAGTATTATCTGATTTGATCCTCATGACCACCCTGTGAGGCAGGTGCTATTGTTATCCCTGTTTTACAGCTGAGGTAACAAAGGTAGGCAGAAGTTAAATGACTTGTCCAGGATGACATAACTGGTAAGGGTCTGAGGCTCTGATTTGAACTTGGGTCTTTCTGATTCAATCTACTTTAACACCTAGCTGCCTCTAGTAGATAATCCTTAAGAGCTGGGGCAGCCAAAATACTCACCATCCTATGACCAAACAGGTCATAAGAGGCTCTGACTTAGTGAGAGTGATGTTCTGATAACACATCCACTGTCTGTCAATGGGTCCGTACTCAAAGCATTTCTAGCTTGGAAAAGCCTGCCAGAGCCCAGCTCTGCTGGTGTGATCTTTGGGAAATCCAAGATCACTTCTGTGCCCCAGTGAAAGCACCAGAGGAGGCCTTCAGTGCAGGACAACAACAAGGGAAATCCTGGTTTTGTACACTCCTTGAAGTTCACAACAGATTTTACTTCCATCTTCTCCTTTGATCCTCACAAAAACCTTTGAGGCTGGCACAACAAGTATTACTATAGAGCCCCATTTAATAGAGAAAGAAACTGATGTTCTAAAGGGTTAGTGACTTGTGATTGGTCATAAGTGGCTGTTGGGATTTAAGCCCAGGTGTCTCCTGACTCCAAGTCCATTGTTCTTTCCATAACATAGGTTTTTATTGTACTGATGAGACAACATGATAGAGTGGAAAGAGCTCTAGTCTGAGACTAAAGACCTAAGTTCAAGCTCCATCTCTTCCTTGCTGTATAATTCTGGGTAAGACACAACTGCTCAGAATTTCATAAAATGCAAATAGTATTCAAATTCACACTGCATTTTAAGGTTTGCAAGGTATTTTTCTCAATAACCCTATAGGAGCAAATAGTGCAAATACACCCATTTTGCATAAGAGTAAACTGAGGCTTACTCGTAGACTGAAGAAAGAATTTACAGTTTGTCCAAGGTCACACATCTGTATGAGAGGTAGGATTTGAATCCAGGGCTCTTGATTCCAGAAAAAGTATTCTTTCTACTGTATGGTACTAACTCATACCTCCTTCCTTCCCTCCACCTTGGGATTATTGCCAAGAAAATACTTTATAAACCTTGAAGTGCTACATATATGTGAGTTTTTATGATTATTATTATCTGATTAGGACTTTATGCCTTTCTTAAATGGCATTAGAGCAAGTAGGATGAACAGTGGATAAAGCATGAAACTTGGAGTCAGAAAGACCTAAGTTCAAATTCTGCCTCAGGTACTTAACTAGCTGTGTGAATTTGGGCAAGTCACATAACCTCTGTTGGCCTCAGTTTTCTCATCTGAAAAGTGATGGTAGTAACAGTCACTACTTCACTGGGTTGTTGTGAGGACAAATGAGATAATATATGTAAATCCCTTTGCAGTCCTTAAAGCTCTGTATAAATGATAGTGATTATCTTTGGTTATGAATTGTATTTCCAAATTGTTTAGGTTTCTGACACAGTAGGATATTAAATTGTTTTCCCTTCCTCCACTCTTTCCAAGTAGGAAGCACTTGCCTCATCAATACTACTTGAAGGGTGGAGGAAGCAAACTTAAGAAATTTGAAGATTCCTATACAGTTGATCCCATCAGGACCCTCCAATGATGAGAGGAAAATGTGAATGTTTTAAACAAGCTTCTACATCTACAGGACGTGCTGACTAGGATTAAGCAGGAAACAAAGTGCATGGAAGCTGGTGACCTCTGGATATGGGTTCTTCTTGACTCAACTTGATGTTAATGACAGAGACACATTCAGAGATGAGAGGAGCTGGTTGTTATTCTTGGCACTTAGATGTGTGCGACCAGAGGCTGGAGAAATTTTAGCACAAGGGAGAAGCATAAGAAAAGAAACACCCTGATCAGACTCATCAGAACATCATTCCAGCAGAGAATTCTGAAATACTCACCTCTGCACTTCAGACACATACCAGACAGACAGAGAGGTCCTTGGGGACTCGGGTTGTCGTGGGGACCTAGCAGTTCCACCTCATTGGGAATGCAGAGAACTGCAGAGGCTGGAGAATAGCAGAAGTGACCATGGACATGACCAGTTGGGAGCTCTAGAGCAGAGGTGGGGAACCTGCGGCTTCAAGGCCACATGTGGCCCTCCAGGTCTTCAAGTGCAGCCCTTTGACTGAAGCCAAACTTTACACAACAATTCCCTTTAATAAAAGGATTTGTTCTGTAAAAGTTGGACTCAGTCAAAAGGCTGTACCCAAAGACCTAGAAGGTCACAGGTTCCCCACCCCTGCTCTAGAGAGATTCGGGAAGAATGACAAATACAGAGGTGTCCTGTAACCAGCTCAAACTGACTCGTGAGATCTGACTGTTAAATTTTCAGCATGAGCAGAAACTGGCAAACACTACAAGTCAGGACTTGATTTATTTTTTTGCTGATTGTCTAAACACAGGAAATTATCAGAAAAAAATTTAATCTTACAGGTTAAACTTTAAAATATCATATGTTTTCAAAGCACCAGTTGCTAAACCAAAACCTGGACAAAAGCCTCCAGCTGAGAGTAGTAGAATTCTGCATTAGGTACCACATACTAAAAGACTAGGGGAGGCTGTGCCTGCTGATCATTCATGCACTGAATGCTGTAGTGTGGGGAAAGAGCTGGCTATACAGATCTCTGGGAATCAATTGGTGGGTGGGTGGGTGTCTCTCTATGAGTCTCCTTCCACATCTTCTTTCATTTTGGGGGTGGAGGGGTAAGGCAATTGTGGTTAAGTGACTTGCCCAAGGTCATACCACTAGTAAATGTCATATGTCTGAGGCTGGATTTGAACTCAGGTCCTCCTGACTCCAGGGCCGGTGCTCTATTTACCACTCAACCTAGATGCCCTTCAACATCTTCTTTGAGTTTGGGCAATTATGTGGTTGTAAGGAGAATTAATTGGTGATAATACTCTGAGTAGAAATTCTCGTAGTGTCATAGTTGCCAGATCTAGGAAGAACCAAGAAGCCAGAGATACGAAAAATCCTCAGAAAAGTACCTGGTATTATTCGAGAACCCCCTACATGAGAGGCTTCATGTCACTTGAGAGCCCTTGAGATAAGGATTATACCAGTATAAGCCTGTAGCAATCAACTACAGTAAGATTAACATTAAAAATTAGTATCTCTGCTGAAAACTCACCTTGTTAAAATTTGGGACAAGAAAATGTTTCACACAGAATGTACATGTGGGTTCTTGATGAGCCTTTTAAGTTATGGCTTTTCATTCACTTTGTTTTGAGTGTAAGAGAGAATAATGAGATAAGATATAAAAGCCAATTTCTTCTCCAGCTAAGTCAAACCTCGTTCATTCATATTTTATCATCAGGTAGCACTGACAGTCATTAAATTAATTCCATTTTAATGCAGCCCAAAATTGAATTAGTTTTTTTAGTAGCTGGTTCGTATTGAGCCAGCAGTCCACTGAAACCCCCAGATCGTTTCTGGAATGGCCTCTATATAACCTTGCCTCCCCCATCTTTTACTTGGTGAAGCTGGTTTGCTGAACCCAAGTGTAAAACGTTAAGTTTGTCCCTACTGGACTTCATCCTATTCAGTTCAGCCCAAAGTTCTAGTCTTTCAAGATCCTTTTGTATCTTGTCTCTGTCATCCTTCTTTGTATCATCTGAAAATTGGATAGAGATCCAAGCCTTTATCCCTCTACTCCAGTAGAGACCTCTTATCACATGAAGCCATAGCTGGACTCTTTGGGTCCAAGCAGTCAGCCAACTAGTGCAAAATCCATCTAATGGTATTCTCCTCTAATCCAGGGATGGGGAACCTGTGACCTCAAGGTCCCCTGTGGTCCTCTAGGTCCTCAAGTATTGCACTTTGACTGTCAAAGGCCACATATGGCCTTGAGGCTGCAGGTTTGCCACCCCTGTCTAATCCTTTTCAGGGCTGCTTATCTACCTTTGGTGTCCATCTGTCACCCAACTATCACCTGTGGCTTCAAGAAGTTGTAGCATGTGCAATGGCCACACCTTGGTAAAACCATCTGGGCAGACAGACTAAACCAGGTTGAGGGTAACTGACAAGCCTCAAACCCATCAGTGAATTAGGGGGATATCTACCCCAAGCATGTGAAGATTTCTGTCAGGGGAATGGGTGGATGAGAACAGTTTGTTCCAATGGCCTTGAAGGCAGATGAAGCAGGTGCTATGGAACACCTGGGCAGACATGGAAGACGCCAAGGCCATCCACTGCATCCCAGGCCATTCCTAGTCATCCTGACTTTTGTCTTGCCATTAGACTTTTATGATTCTGGAAGAGAGTGAGGATAATGACTTTGTGCATCTCTGCCTCACGTAAATCCAATTCATGAGCAAGTCACAATGTCACCCCATGATGTCACTGATCTTCTTGGAAAAACTTCTCCATAAGAATAGCATGACAAACCTTATCAAAAGCATTGCTAAAATCTAGGCAATTATATCCATGACATCTTCTCTTCTACTTGTTTAATCAGCCTGTGGGGGAAAAAAAGGAAATGTGGTTAGTTTGAAATGATTTGCTCTTGATGAAGCCAAGCTGGCCCTTTGTCATTGCTACTTCACTTTGGAGACATGGCCCCCAGAACTGAATGCAGGACTCCAGCAGGGGCCTAATCAGTATTGGGTACAGAAGAGCCATCACTTTCCCTTTTCTGGGCTCCTTTTAATATAGCCTAAGATCACTTTCATTTTTTCTGGCTGTCATGACACGATGTTGACTCATATTAGCCATACAGTCCTCTCAAAGCTCCAAAAAAATATTTCACATGAACTGCTGCTTAGCCATGCTTATCCCATCCTGTGTTTGTGCAATTGACTTTTTAAAACCCAAATATAGGAGTTGATGATGAATTTCATCTTATTAGATTCAGCCCATTGTTCTATCTCCTTCCTATAGAGGCAGCTAAGTGGTGCAGTGGATAAAACACTGAGCCTGGAGTCAGGAAGAACTCAATGCAGATCAGGCCTCACATACTTACTAACTGTGTGAGCCTGGCTAAATCGCTTAACCTATGTTTGCCACAGTTTCCTCAACAGCAAAATAATAATGTCACCTACATTGTAGGGTTGTTGTGAGGATTAATTAAATGATATAATATTTGAGAATCTGGTACACAGTAGGAGGTAGATAAATACTTATTTCCTCCTCCTAGCATAGTAAGATCTTTTTGATACTGAGTAGTAATCCATTTGTAAATATCCCACACTGCTTTGTATTACATGAAAATATGATTGACAAGCCACCTATGCCTTCCTCCAAGTCACTGAGAAAAACGTTTAGAAGACAGTTAAGGACAGATTTTAGGAGCTTCCCTCAGATTGATATTGACCCATGAATGACTATTCTTTGGCTTAATCATCCAGATCCACCTAGTCAATCTAGCCCACATTTCTCTATCTTGTCCACAAGACAGCAAATGCTTTGCCATAATCCAGTTATAAGTTTATGACATCTCTTTACCTGCCAGCCTAATAAGCCCTATCCAAAAATTAGGTTAATCAGGCATGACCTTCTCGGAAAAGCCATGCTGGTTCTTAATACTCACCATTTCTCCATTTTCACAAATTACATTTTTAAATACATTCTAGGGGCAGCTAGGTGGCACAGTGAATAGAGCACCAGCCCTGGAGTCAGGAGGACCTGAGTTCGAATCTGGCCCTGTCAGACACTTAACACAAAAACTAGCCTTGTGACCTTGGGCAAGTCACTTAACCCCAATTGCCCTACCTTCCCCCCTCCAAAAAGCAAAAAAAAAAAAAAACCATTCCAAATTTTTTTTTCAGAAGTCAAAGTTAAACTTTTAGATTTGAAGACTCTAGTCACTTCACTTTTTTTGAAAATTAGGTCAACAATTATCCCTCTTTGGTACTAAGGCATCTTTCCTATTCTGAATGATTTTTAAGAAATCACCATTCTACTCATTTTTCAGTACCCTGAGACATAAGTCATATAGGCCTAATAACCTGAACTCATTGAAGCCATCCAGTTTCATTCCACAAATCTCACTTTACTTGAACTAAGCCAACAAGTGCTATTCAGTAGAGGTAGTTGGGAGCCTATTTAGTGATTAAATAACAATTGTTTGTTAGTGGTATATAAGATTATATGTGAAGAGTAGTTTTTAAAATGCTATAAATTGTTAATCTATTCAATGGTTTAAATTTTCTTTTACTTTTTAGACCACTTACTTGTCTATTGAACCCCTTTTTTTATACATAGTACAAAGGCAAACTTGCACCAGCTTCTATTGCCAACCTCTTCAAAACTCAGAATTAATAAGGCTAAAATTTGAGGTTTACTGCATTTCTTTTGTTTTAAATAAACCATTTACCATAGACTAGCTTTCAAGCATTAACAAAACCAATTAAATATGTTTACTATTATTTAAACTTTTTAAAATGACATTCAATTTGTAGAAATCTATAGTAACTTAACAGCTACTCATTTGTAAAATGCTTAGTATGGAAGGAGCTTGTTCTCTACTACCCTCACCCCTTTTACATTGTCTTTTTTGGTCTATTCACCCTGTGTGCACATTTGCCTATTCCATGGTTATAATCAGACATAAGCTAATATTCTGGTTATACTATCTTCACTTTGTATTATTTGATATTTCTTTCTATATTTCTTAATTCTTCATCCACTTGGTTTTTCTTCTGCATATAGTTACAAACTGAATTCTTTTGAGAGATTATAGCTCTCAATCAGGGCAACTAGATGGAACAATGGATAGAGTGCTGGGTCTGGAGTCAGAAAGACCTGAGTTTAAATCTAGCCTCAGACACTTATTAGGTATGTTACCCTTAACAAGTCACTTAACCCTGTTTACCTCAGTTTCCTCATCTGTAAAATGATCTAGAGAAGGAAATGGCAAACCACTACAGTATCTTTGCCAAGAAAACCCCAAATGGGGTCATAAAGTTTGGATACAACTGAAAATAATTAAACACAAAGCTCTAGGGTAGGAGGCTCTGAAATGTTCTAGGGCCTAATGCAATCATCATCATACCATCCATAAACAAGACCACTCTGGAGAATCTCAGCATCTACAGGAAGTCTCTCTTCCATTTGGATCTTGATAGATAGGCTTCATAATGGTGGCAACCTCCTTTGTTGAACATGTATCTCTGTTTCAGGTCTTACTTCAAGAGAGCAAAGAACTAGAAATTAAATAGGCGCCCATAAATTGGGGAATGGATGAACAAATCATAGTGTGTGGATGTAATTCAATGTTAGTGATCCATAAGAAATGAAGGATGTGATGGATTTAAAGAAATTTGGAAAGACTTGACTTTTAGGAACTGATACAGAGTAAAATGAATAGAAAAGGAGAACAATTTATACCATGACTAAGATAATAATGTGAGGAGAGAGAACTCTGAAAGACCTCTGACTTTTGAACTCTGATCCCAGAGGAAGAGCTCAGAACTCTAACCCAAGCAGCAGCTAACTATGACTTCAAAAGAATAATGATTAAGCATACTATCCATCCCTTGGCAAGGAGGTGATGGTTTAGACGTACAGAACCAAATTTTTGTTCTCAGACATGTTTTGCCTGACTATCCACATTTGTTATAAGAGAGAACTTCTACTCAGAAGATAAGAAGAAAATAGGTAAAAACTGGTAGGAAAAAAGGGAGGAGGATTTATGATTCTTTATTCTTTGAAATTAATTTAACTATAAATAATCATTAATATGTTTTAAATGGTTATGGTGATATGCAGTATTAAACACATAATAAAAATTTAATTGTCAAAAATCAAATGGTCATCAAAGTTATTTTTGTTGTAATGTCTTTCAAGGAATCTTATATAATATTGACATATGCATGGGAGACACCTGGTGTCCAGATTATGATATGCAGTTGCATAAACAACTCATAGAGCTAGTCCATATATGCATATATCTTAAACAGCACTTTTGATGGACAATGAACTGGTCCAAAATAAAACAGAAAAACAGAACAGGACACATTATCTTTGGAAAACTATACAGTGCTTTTAATGACCCAAACATTGTGATATAACAACTTATCCAATTAACATCAATATTCTTCTGGTGACTCTATGTGTCTGTAAGCCATGAATTTGCATAGTTTCAGAAAAATAAGAGATAATAACATAAAAAGAAATAGGAATGTTTCCAGGGTCATAGCTAATAAGTATCTAAGGCAGTATTTGAATTCAGGTCTTTCTGACTCTCATGCTCTATCCACCACACTATGTAGTTACTTTGGCTAATCTAAGTAAACTGGTTTTTTTTTATTATGATATGAATCTGAGTTATTTTAGTGTCTAACTCTAAAAAGGTGTAGCTTCCAAGAGGTGGCACCTAAGACAAAAATAGATTAAACCAAAGTCATAAATAGGCTCTTGGGGAGTAACAGGAAATCCATCCTGTGGAGAATTTCCCATATACCCCAGTTACAATAGAATTTTCTTGGTGAGTAAACCTAAAGGGATAAAATTATCTCCCTGCAGCCAACATAGTAATGGGTCTCTTAGAACTTAGTAAGATTGATTTTCAGCCAATAAAAATACCATTCATGGGACGGCTAGGTGGAGCAGTGAGTAGAGCCCCAGCCCTGGAGTCAGAGGGACCTGAGTTCGGATCCGGCCTCAGACAACCCACACAAACAAAAACCTAGCCGTGTGACCTTGGGCAAGTTACTTAACCCCAATTGCTCTAAAAGGGGCGGCTAGGTGTCGCAGTGAGTAAGAGCGCCAGCCTCGGAGTTGGGATGACCCGAGATCAAATCCGGCCTCAGAAAATGAGTACCCACACATAAATAATGACTAGCCGTGTAACCTTGAGCAAGTTACTTAACCCCAATTGCTCAAAAAAAAAATTAAAATAAAATAAAATAAAATACCATTCATTACTAAACTCATGCTAGAAGCATTCCTAATTTCATAAGCCCAGCCTGAACATAAGTTCAGCTGGCAAAATCTTTTTCAACAGAGGTCCACCTCCTTACCATGATGAGGTGATAGAATAGATCTTTCATGGTGGGGGTTGCCATATTGTTCCCTGAAAAAAAAAAGTACACCATTCCTATGGATTAGTTGACTGTGCCAATCAATATCACACTGGCTCTGAACATAGTTCTACTCTAATGTGTGTCATGGAAGGTACCCTGGTTCTCAAAGTCTCTGCCAATGATGTACAAGCCTTGTCTAGTTCTATCATGCTGAAAAGACTTCTGGCACAATCCTGGCGACAAACTGACGCTCAAGGACCAACCTAACTAAGAATGGAGAGGCTTATCATCAGAACGACCAATAAATAATTAATTTTAAGTTTAGGACAACACATGAAACAAAGGTCTCTGGGATACTAAAACAAAGCAAGAAAAAAAATAGTCCCTGCCCTCAAGTTTACATTCTACTACTCCAATGAAGTATTGACATGGCAAAAATTAGGCACAGGGCTCTGCCACCCAATTACAAATTTAAAACAATGAATCTAAACCTATAGTAGTTTGTTTTTTTCTCATTCATTTTTCATGTATTTTCTGGACCACATGCATAGTTTCACATAATTACATTCTTTGGTGGTATTTTCATCATGTTTGAAGCCTTCCTCTTTCTTTTTCCCCCCACACTAAAATTACATGTCATTGTATTTAATTGTTTGATTTTTCATTATATTTAAAACAAACATTCCTGTTTTCAGTTCCTCATCCACTGAGTAAAAACATGGAAGTGCATATAGAGTCTAAAGAGGTACTAGATGAAATATCTCCTCTCAAACTCTTATATGTGGGGTTCATTACTTTTTTTTGTAGTGAGAAGGGAGAAAATATCATCAGAAATAAAAATGGTCAACTGACTTTATGATATAAAAGCTAGAAATGAAATGCATGTGTCAATAATAGCAATATCCATTCACAAATAAATTGTAGTAACATTATTTGTGCTCCATATAAATGTGTTTTTACTATGTATTTACTTAATTGTTTTAAATCTATCATCCAGTTCACCTCATTTTAGGAAGAACATTGATTAGCTGGAGAGTGTCCAGAAGAGGGCGACAAGACTAAAGAAGGACCTTGAGATGATGGAGGAATTGAACTGAAATAGTGTAGGATTATCATCAGAAAAATGAATGACTAATTGCTCACTTTCCCATCATAGTACTTGACTTTTAAGTATTTGTTAAAGTAAGGCTCTGCTTCCAGGGTGGAGGGCATGCTGCCCTAAGCTTCAGGGATCTTGTGCAGCTGTTTTCAGAGATGCTTCTAGGGACTTGTATGTTTTAGTTCTTCTAAGGTGGTATACTCTAAGGAGGGGTGTTTACTACTCTTCTGGCCTGTGCTCTTGTCTGTGAGTGACCACCAGCACTCTTTTATGCCCTGGAACTATGAGGAGGGTCTCCCCCTCCACTGTGGCTAGTGCTGTGCTAGTGCTCCCCCTCGCCCTGGAACTGCCACCCACAACTATGACCCAGATCTAAATATGGGCAAAGCAACAAATTCCTGCCTCAGCACTAGCAAAAAGACCTATGTAGGGCGGCGGAGCCAAGATGGCGGAGTAGAAACAGCTCGTCCAAGCCTCTCTGCCCCCAGATTCTCCACAAACTATGTAAAAAAGGACTCTGAAAATCTTCTGGAGCCCCAGCACCCACAGAACGACACAGAGAAGCTAACCTCCCGCTGAGGACAGCCCAGCACCCTGCAGGAAGGACCAGCGCAGTGGCCTGGGAGCCGGCAGCGCGCAGAGCGCAGGAGCCGAGCCGAGCCCAGGTCCACGTGAGCCGAGGTTTTAGCCCCAGGGCGGCAGGGCCAGCAGCCGGCTGGAGGAACCCCAGAACACCAGGAACTGTGGAGATTCCAGAATTATCAACATAGACTTGCCTAGGACAAAGTAAGAGGTTAGTGTCCTATGGACTTTGGGACCTGTATTTGGGGAATGCGTCAGCTCCCTCCCCTGGGGGCTAGAAGCCGCTGAGGAGACACGCCATTTTGTAGTTTTCAGAGGCATTTCCGGCTCCCAGCCTACAAATCGTGGGGAGATCCAGCGATCAGTCTTGGGGGGTAATCGCTCTTGCTTTAACCTCCCTGGATCTGGATTGTGATCTAGGGTGGAAGTTGTGGGTGGGTTTACAGCTTGCCAGAAACGGAAGTTGCCCCCCACATGTTCGGGACGAAAATTCCTCTAGCTGGCCTTAAAGCCATAGTGTGGCAACAAGCCCAAAAGTCAAGCAATTAAGTGGCAACATGCCAAGGCAAAGGAAACAGAAAATGCAACCCTAGACTCCTATTTTGGGGGCATAGAGCGGGAAAAGGACTGTGAGGTCAGAAGTCCTGCTCCAAAAGCCCCAGGGGAAAACATGAGCGGGTTGCAGGCCATAGAGGACCTTAAGAAGGACTTTAAAAATCAAATAAGAGAAGTGGAGGAAAAATTGGAAAGAGAAATGAGAAGGATGCAGGAAATGTATGAAATGAGGGTCAACAGCCTGACTGAGGAAAACAACACCTTAAAAAATAGACTAACTCAAATGGCAAAGGAGGCCCAAAAGGGCAATGAGGAGAAGAATGCCTTAAAAAGTCGAATTTGCCAGATGGAAAAAGAATCTCAAAAGTTCACTGAGGAGATTCATTCCTTCAGAGTTAGACTGGAGCAAATGGAAGCTAATGACTTTATGAGAAATCAAGATGCTGTTAAGCAGATCCAAACAAATGAAAGATTAGAAGGCAATGTGAAATATCTCATGGGAAAAAACCACTGACCTGGAAAATAGATCCAGGAGAGACAATTTAAAAATTATTGGACTACCTGAAAGCCATGATCAAAGAAAGAACCTAGAAATCACCCTTCAAGAAATTCTCAAGGAAAATTGCCCTGATGTTTTAGATCCAGAGGGCAAAATAGAGGTTGAAAGAATCCACAATCACCTCCTGAAAAAGATCCCAAAAAGAAAACTCCCAGGAATATTATAGCCAGGTTCCAGAATCCCCAGATCAAGGAGAAAATACTACAAGCAGCCAGGAAGAAACAATTTCAATATTGTGGAAACACAATCAGAATAGCCCAGGACCTGGCAGCTTCTACACTGAGGGATCGAAGGGCATGGAATATGATATTCCAGAGGGCAAAAGAACTGGGAATGAACCCAAGGGTCACCTACCCAGCAAAACTGAGTATTTTGTTTCAGGGGAAAATATGGTCATTCAGTGGAATAGAGGACTTTCAAGCATTCTTGAGGAAAAAACCAGAGTTGAATAGAAAATTTGACATCCAGACACAAGAAGCAAGAGATGCCTGAGAAGGTAATCAGGGAAAAGAAATCAAAAGGAACTTATCAAAGTTGAACTATTTACATTCCTATATGGAAAAGCAATATCTGTGACTGATGATATCTTTCCCACTATGAAAATAATGGAAGAAGGGGGTGATCATAAGAATACATATGTGAATGTGTGTGTATATGGTTACAGTTATATATGGATAGAGGGCATAGGTTGATTTTGTTGGGAAGGGAGAGTACTCAAGGGATGAAATTAGAGTGAGAAAGAAAGTGGCAAGAGGAGATGGGGAGAGACATGGTAGGGTAAACTATCTCATGTAGGGGAAGTGGGTGCAAAGGAGGGGGAAAATAAGGAAGGCTAAAAAGGCAAAACCACATTCACATTGAATTTGGTTCAGGGAGAAAATGACATACATACTAAATGGGATATCTCAACCTGCAGCAGGATAGGGGGAAGGGGGATGAGAGGAGGGATGATGGATGGGAGGGCATCCTTGGGTGAGGGGAGGTTGGAAGTACCCACTATAGAAGAGGGACAGGATCATGTAGGGAATGGACCAGGTGGGGGGTGGGATGAGTGGGAGGGAATTATAAGCAGCCTTGAACAATATATCTACTATGATAATGTTTTGCATAGCTAGACATGTACAACATATACTGAATTACTTATATCCCAAGAAGGAATGGGTGACAAGGGAGGAAGGAAATGGATCTGAAATTCAAGGTCGTAAACGCCTATAATTGGGAGATAAGATGTGCAGGCATTGGGACACAAAGATTCATCTTCCTCTAATGGAAAAGTCGATGGGGGTATGGGAGAAGGTATGGGATAGAGCAGATTGGAGGAAGCGATATCTTGTGGGACTGCTATTCTGGGAGGTTGGGTAGGGGAATAATGGGGGGAAAATGATTGTAACTCAAAATCTGGCGGAAATGAATGATTTAAAACAGAAGTTAATAAAGTATTTGTTTAAAAAAAAAAGACCTATGTAATCTTTTTCTGACAATGTATGAATAATTGAAAAAACAGAGAATCCCCTTATAAAGAACAAAGGATAACCAATGGGCAGCTTTCTTGTAATACAAGAGATTGGGGAAGCATGTTGAGTAGCTGTAATGGAAATGCAGATTTAAAGATCTTCCCTGCCCCTAGCTTAGGTGCGCCTGGAGCCTGTGGTGGGAGGCTTGTTTTTCAGGGAAGCCCAACCTTGATACTTTTGTGATTGGGCAGTGGGTCAAGGAGGTTGTTACATTCTCTGAGCCAGAAGAAGGCTATATAAGCCCTGAGGAGAGGCTTTGCTTTGGGGCTCACTTTGAGAAGTGTTGTGTGATTTGACCAGATGAGACTCTGGGAAGCCGTTGTTGAGAGCCCCCCGGCTTTGAAAACCCAGATGTTGATGCTTCCCTCTCTGGTAACTGTGATTTGGTATTGATATAATGTTTGGACAGTTTGGAAGCCTGTCTGTTTGATCTGTAAGTTCTGTAACTCTGAAGTTCGGGGTGCTGACCTTTTTCCCCTGAACTAGGTAATGTATGTTTGTTTGATTAAAGTAAGCTTGTTAACCCATTTTGAGTTGCTTTCCTTTTGAAAAGCAGATCTAAGAACCTGTGTTGGCAGTCACCCTGGGGATATTGGGGTGTTTGCTGCTACAGTAGCCCTCTGTGGAAAACTTAGGGGAGAGTGTAGACAAGATTTAGTATGAAAAGATATGGATGGGTTATGATCTGTACCCTTAAAGGCAGTGCCTTCAATGAAGTGTCAGGTTCATCAAAATATTTTTATTTTGAGATACTGAAAAGAGAACTACTAATCATTCCACATATATTTTTGTGAGTGCCTTCTATATAGTGAGCACTGTGGGGATGCCCTCAACTTTAAGCAGCTTAAAGTTTAATTGTAAAGCCAAGATTAACATGTGAAACAATGGTAGACAACACAATATTAAATAAAATTAAATGTGAAGTTGGGTAGTATAGGCTATAAATGCTATAGCAGCCCAGAGGAGAGGGAACTTTTGAGGACAGGAATAGCCAGGGACAGATCAATGAAGAAACACTACAGCTGTAGAGAGTATAGGACTTGGAGTCATATGCCTTGAGTTTGAATCTGTCTTAGGACAATTACAAGCTATAATGATAGCAAGTCACTTAATTTCTCAGTTTCCTCATCTAAAAGGGGGGGGGGGGAACAGTTTAGCTACTATGTCACAAAGTGATGTGTAAATGAGAGTTATTATTCTTGTTATTATTGAAGTAGGATTTGAGCCATGCCTTGAAGGATTTGGAGAAATAAAGGAAAGAAAAATATTATAGAGTAGAGGAAATAATGTGAGCAAATTCAAAGTGGTAGAAAGAAATACCAGCATAGCTGTGGAACCATAAGAAGACTGGTCTGAATATAACTATCAAGGAACCTAAAATCTAGTTAGGGGAAAGAGGATGTATTCACCTAAAAAGAATGGCATAAGATAGTTAAGTCTGAAAGAAAGTTGTAAGTTTTCTATATGTAATAGGAAAGGGCGAGATTGATTATAGTAGGGTATGTGGGGTGTTTAGAGAAGATAGCGCCTCAGGTATGAAGGCTTACTGAGCCCTTTTCAGGCCTGTTTATCTACTTTTTGATGTCCATCTTGCATTCAACTCTCACCTTTGGCTCCAAGAAACTGTAACGTGCAAAAGTCACACCTCTCTAAACTGTCAGCAGATGGGTTATGGGCTAAACCAGGTTGAGGGTAAGTGACAGTCTTCAAACCTCTTGATGAGTTAGGGGGTGTCTACCCCAAGCATGTGAAGACTTCCCAAGCAGAACAGATGGATTGAACAATTTGTTCCAGTGGGCCATAAAGGTGATGGAAACAGTCCCCATGGAACGAATAGAGCTTGATCAGACATCAAAGACACCAAGGTCATCCTGCATCCCAAGCCATTGCCAGTCATCTTGACTTTTGTCTTACCACTGAATTTCAGTGACTCTGGGAGAGAGTGAAGCTGACAACTTTGTGCAACTCTACCTCACTCAAATACAGTTCATGCTCCAGTCAAGACGTCACCCCAATGAAGTCATTGGTGCTCTTTGAAAACAAAGGACAAACAACAACAATGTGATGATCAATTGAAGTAAAGGAGGATAATTACCTTGAAGAAGGGGAGACCTACAGAGGAACATGATAGTTATTTCTGTTTGGAGTTATAGGACAAAAGAAGGAGCAGTGGGGTTGAAGTTGTGAAGACGCAGATTCTGGCTGGATGTAAAAAAAAATCTCCCAAAACAATTAGTTGTACTAAAGTGGAATGGGATGCCTCAGGAAGTGGTAGATTTCTTCTCACTGGAAATCTTCAAGCAAAAGCTCGATGATCCCATGTTGGATGAGTGGTCAAGGAGATTCTTTCTGAAGAATGGATTGGATCATATTGCCCATGAAGTCTGAAATTCTATGATTCTGCAAGAGAGGGCAAAGGCCCTTTCATGGCTCAGACAAGAATAACTTCTGTTTGCCCACTTATTTCTGCCTCTGACTCAAACCATTCCATAGCTATGGTTTCCTCTATTCCAAAGGTTAGTTCATGTACCTGATCATCCCTTTTATAACTGTTTATAAATTCTCAATTGCCTTCATCAGCCACCTAAAGAATTGTTTGTGTCTGCCTTTATCCCTTGGTGTACTGGCAGCAATCGTCTAGAGTTGATTATATCTGGGAATTCTGGAACCTGGTTATAATATTCCTATAATATTCTATATGACTATTCCTTAAAATATAAGCTGCCATTTAAATGCTTTTACTCAGTGGAAATGCTAAGTCCATTTTAAAGATGATGTCCTTTCTTGCTCTAGAGATTTGAACTCATGTTTTCATCTCTCCTAATCTGGGATACCTTAAAAAGGAGTGATATCTGAACACCCCCCAAAAAATAAGATGAAAAAATAAGATAACAAATGAAATAAACAAATGAATAGATAGACAAACAAACTGATAAATGAATTGATAATGAAATGCAATAAAAATAATCATTCAGCCTAAATTCTTTATTCAGTTGATTTGGTTCTGGTAAGGGGGCTCATTTACAACTGTGAGTTTTTGGAAATTGTAGCTATCTTTGAGTTAAAAGCACCTCAATGAGACAAAATAGAAAGAATAAATATGAACAAGATCTATTTTGGGGATGAGTCGAATGGACAGAGCTGAGACTATGAGGTTCAATTTCACCTGCCACTTAGATCTACTAGAAAAGGGTCTTCCTCTGCCTATACTCAATCCATGGTTAAAGAATGATGTTGGTGTCAGGAAGACATGAGTTTAGATGAGAGCTCATAGAGTAACAGATCTAGATATGGAAGGGACTTTAGAGGTCAAGTGTAACCTGCTCATTCTAAAGAAGGAATAATGAGGCACAGGGAGACTAAATGACTTGCCTAAAGTTACATAGCTAGAAAGTGTCTGGAGAAGTGTGTGCTTCTAAATTTCCTCCCCCCAACCTGTCCTCCCTTCCATCACCCCCCCTTTCATGCCCTCCCCCCCCCCAACTCTACTGTGGAGTGAGATACCCTATTTAGTGTGTATGTCATTCCCTCCCTAAGCCAAATTCATTGAGAGTTAGGTTGATCCATTCCCTTTTGCTTTCCTGTTCTTCCCCTCCATTGTAATAGTTTTACCTTACCTTTTCTATATGAGATAATTTACCCCATTCTTTCTCTCCCCATCTCCTCTCATTATATTCCTCTCTCACCTCTCAATTTCACCTTTTAAGTATCATCCCTTCCTATTCAATTGGTCCTGTGCCCTCTGTCTATGTATACCTGTGCACATATATACACACACTCACATATGTATTCATACACCCCTATACCCTGCTATATATACTATACACATATATATGTGTGTGTGTGTGTGTATACATATATACATATACATATATATATATGTATATGTATATATATACACACACACACACATTTATATTCCCTTCAACTATTCTCATACTAAGAAAAGTTTCATAAGTTACAATTATCATTATTCCGTGTAGGAATATAAATAGTTCAACTTTGATAAATTCCTTATGATTTCTTTTCCCTGTTTACCTTCCCATGCTTCTCTTGCTTCTTGTTTCTGAATGTCAAATTTTCTATTCAACTCTGGTTTTTCATCAAGAATGCTTAAAAGTCCTCTATTTCATTGAATGACCATATTTTACCCTAAAACATGATACTCAGTTTTTCTAGGTAGGTGTTTCTTGGTTTTATTTCCAGATCCTTTGACCACTAGAATATCATATGCCAAGCCCTTCAATCCCTCAATGTAGAAGTTGCCAGATCCTGTGTTATTCTGATTCTATTTCCACAATATTAAAATTATTTCTTCTTGGATGCTTGTAATATTTTCTCCTTGATCTGGGAATTCTGGAACCTGGCTATAATATTCCTAGGAGTTTTCTTTTAGGGATATTTTTCAAGAGGTGATTGGTGGATTCTTTCAACCTCTATTTTGCCCTTTGGTTCTAAAACATCAGGGCAAGTTTCCTTGAGAATTTCTTGAAGGATGATTTCGAGGTTCTTTTTTTTTGGTCCTGGCTTTCAGGTAGTCCAATAATTTTTAAGTTATCTCTCCTGGATCTGTTTTCCAGGTCAGTGGTTTTTCCAATGAGATATTTCTCATTGCCTTCTATTTTTTCATTTGTTTGGATCTATTTAATAGCATCTTGATTTCTCATAAAGTCACTAACTTCCATTTGCTCCAATCTAACTCTGAAGGAATTATTCTCTTCAGTGAGCTTTTGAGATTCTTTTTCCATCAGAAAAATTCAGATTTTGGGGCAGCTAGGTGGCGCAGTGAGTAAGAGCGCTGGCCTCGGAGTTGGGACGACCTGAGATCAGATCCAGCCTCAGAAAATGAGCACCCACACATAAATAATGACTAGCTGTGTAACCTTGAGCAAGTTACTTAACCCCAATTGCTTTAAAAAAAAAAAAAAAGAAAAATTCAGATTTTTAAGGCATTCTTCTCCTCGTTGGCTTTTTGAGCCTCTTTTCCCATTTTAATCAGTCTATTTTTAAGGTGTTATTTTCTTCAGTCAGGTTGTTAAGTCACTTTTCATAATTTTCTTGCATCATTCTCATTTCTCTTCTGAATTTTTCTTCCACTTCTCTCATTTGGTTTTCAAAATCTCTCTTAAGCTCCTCTATGGCCTGTAACCAGTTCATATTTTTTGTGGAGGCTTTTGGTGCAGGAGTTCTGGCTTCATTGTCTTCCTGCCATTCCATTCCATGCTGTGATCCTTTTTGTCCCCCCAAAAGGAATCCAAATTTGGATTGCTGTGCTTGCTTTTTTTCCTTTGCTTGCTCATGTTACCACTCAATTACTTGACTTTTGAGCTTTTTGCCAAAATAAAACTCTACTTCCAGAGAGGAGAGCTTTTTCCCAAAATACTGGGGTTTTCACAGCTGTCAGAGTTATTAGTTGGCTACCCTCTCTGAAGCTTCCACAAGCTCTGGCTCACTGGTCACACACCCCAGGACCACCACCTTAGACAGCAATCCAGATCCAAGTAGATTAGAACAAGAGTGATTACCCCTCAGAATGGTTGCTTGGTCCCCCTACAATCTGCAGGCCAGGAGCTCTGAAGCAGCCATGTGGCTGAGGCCACTACACCTCAGCCACTTCTCTCTCTAGGGGCAGAGGCCAGACTGCACTCCTGGACTCCCTGTTCCCAAAGTCTACACTTTGTCTTTGGCATTTATGAGTTGATAATTTTGGAAACTGCCACAGCTGCTGGTGATCTACAGCTATTTAACCTTTCACATCCACTGAGTGCAGCCCAATCCATGCCAAGTGGGCTCTCTCTTTGCATAGTTTATCTCTGTGTGAGCAACTCTTCGTCTCTTGGCCAATCTACTGTTGGCTCTGTCAATGCTACTGTTGCCACTGTGATCCACCCTATTTGGGTGCCCAAAAGAAGGGACAGCACTAGCTGCCTTTTGAGATTTCACAATGTCTTGTTCCAAAGGAAGGAAGGTACAACTAGGAAGTATCCCAATGCCAGGCACAGGCCATGAGCTCATAGCTTTTAGTTAAGGAGATGCAACTTCCCAATTATTAACCCTCTAGAATCCAAAAATTTATCTTCACACCTTGAGACCAGCAGTAAGATGAACCTGAGCATCAGAAATTGACTCTTTTACATATTCACGTATTTCTGGTTCACAAGCTTATTAAAAAGGTCATCATTGTCTGACAGGAAGCACTCAGAGGATATCTACCCCTGCTCTGAAGTAAGAGTGGGGAGATTCCCCTCCATCATATCACTTCAAGTGACTATTACATTAAAAGAAGAAAACAGGAAAAGCAAAGAGATGGAAATACTATCTCTTCATCATGTTCTGACCTGTCATTATGTTTCATAGACTCTTCTATCATCATATGCTGAGCAGCTGAAATATTTCAGTCACTGATCAACTTAAAATATTACAGAAAAAACATGGTTCCAACCTCCAAGGAACCTACACTGTGAAGAAATCATTCTAATGCTCATAGAATCACAAAAGGAGAATCATTGACCAAACCAAGAAGTGTACTACCTTTCAGTACCTAGTGATTACCATTCAGTAATAAAATATTGCTGTTCTGGGAGACAGACCATGGCCATTTAAACAGTAGATACACAGTCAAGGATGTCTGATATGCAGCCAGTGAATAGTGTTCTCTTATGGCAGGTTCTGGCTAAATGGTTAAGGACCACTCAGTGGATTAATGTGTTCATAATTGGGCACTTTATTAAAGAAGCCTTATAAATTTGAAATATCATTGTCATTCCCTGAAATTCCATTTAAAATCTTTAAGCTAAATGTGTCAAGCCAACGAAATGTGCAGTAGCATATGTTTTTAAGGATCTAACAGCTGTCTGCTGGAAACTATAGAGGACTCCAATTCAGCCAACATACTTCTCACCTCTAAATGAAGGGGCTGAACAGACCCGTTTGACCCTTATCTCTGCTCTCAAAATTTATGAACAAAGAGTGTGTTTTCTTTTGCATCTAGAAAGCCCTTTTTGTTTGCAAAGGATTTCCTAATCACATGTGCTCATCACTGTGCACAGCAGACCTGTGAATTAAATTTCCCCTTTTGACAAATGAGATAATGAAAGAGCCCAGAAAAGAAGAAACCACCCAAGATCACATACCAGGCTAAGGGCCGATGAGTTCCAAAATGACAAGATATGGGGAAGTTTAAGATGTGTACAGAGAGCTGTTAATCACCTTCTTCCTGCCTGAAGTGAATTTATCTTCACTGAGCTGTTATATCATGATCACTTTTTACCATTAGGAATATGGATGCAATATAACTGGCCATATTCCCTTTTTTTCCTAAGGTACTTAAGGAGCTTTTCAGGTAATAACTCAAGAATTACCCTAACATCTCTATGAAATATGAATACAGAGGGTACCATTATCCCCATCTAAGAGATGAGGAAGAAATTGAAGCACCAAGTTATCCAGCTACTAGGTGACATCTCTGATTTTCATTGGGCAGATTCTCTTGAATAGAAGTCACATATATACTAGCCAGACTCAGGTGTAAATTATAAGGTGCTGGAAGTGCTTTACATAAGAGCCTAACAACATTAGAGATGTTTATTGGAAAAATAAATAGGAACTGGGGAAAATCAGCAGTCCCATGTTGTGTTCCTGCTGGCTCTGAAGTGGCAGCTTCATTCAGAATATCCAGCTCCATACTGCAGTTTGCTAAACTCTGAGATAATGATGGTTCTGATGCAATCTAATGCATGCTCCTTATAGGCTGGATATCCCCAATGCTGTGTTAGCTCATAGCCGCTCTTAAAGGATAGGTTTTTATACTCCAAAGGATGACTAGACAGAAAAATATTTGCCTCTGCTGGGTGAGGCTTGGCCAAGATACCTCAAGGAGAGGCAGGGAGCTGGTAGAAACTTGTTGTATAAGGGAAATGACATCTCTGGGAGAACTATGCAGGAACTGAGATGAAGCAATAGCAGAAATTACTGTACATTCTACTAGTACATTGCCCACATATATTCATCTGCTATTTTCAATGGAAAAAATAAGTTCAAATCAAAGTGAACAAAAGCAAGACTACAAATCTGCTCCAAACCATAGTAAATTAAAAGATCAATAATTATTTGATACTATATACAACAATAAGGCCAGAATTGAGTCAGTGTATGAGTCCTTTTAAATTGAAAAAAAATTTTTAATTAACAAACATTTATTTTCTCTCCCTCCCACCCACCTCATTCAAAAGGGGAAAAAAATGTAACAAATATGGTTAGTCAAATGAAACAAAATCTCACATTGCCCATGTCTAAACATGTGTGTCTCATATATCTTGAATCCATTATTTCTCTGTCAGAGGCAGTATACTTCATCCAGTCTTCTGGAATCATGGTTAGTCATTGCATTGATAAGAGTTCTTTAAATCTTTCAAAATCGTGTCTTTACAATGTTATTATTATTGTAATAATTGTCCTCTTCATTCTGCTGACTTTGTTCTGTATAAGTTCATATATGTCTTCCCAGGTATAGCAGCAAGCACTCTAGCATACCCAGGGTGGCTGCCAACACTCTTAGATCTGCTTTTCTAAAGGAAAGCAACTCAAAATGGGGTAAATATCTTGCTTTAATCAAACATATGTCATTTACCTAGTTCAGGGGAAAAAGTCAGCATCCTGAACTTCAGAGAATACAAACAAGTTACAAGCAGAAGTTACAAGCAGACAGAGAAATAGATCAGCAGACAAGCTTCCAACTGTCTGACCATTACATCCATACCTAGTGAGTTACCAGAGAGGGAAGCACAAACATCTGGGTTTTCAAAGCCGGGAGCTCAATGGAGTCTCATCTGGTCAAATCATACAACTCTTCTTAAAGTGAGCTCCAAAATAAAACCTCACATCAGGGTATATATAGCCTTCTCCTGGATCAGAGAATGACACAGCCCTCTTGACCCACTGCCCAATCAGGAAGCAACAAGGTGTGGGCATTCCTCAAAAACAAGCCTCCTGCCACAGGCTCTATCTGACCACATTCAGCCTATTAGGGGGCAGAGTATATTTTCAAATCAAAGAAGGTTCTCAGAATCATTTAAGCCTATCAAAGGGCCTAGGGGCAGGGAAGATCTTAAATTCCCATTCCCACAATACCAGGTTTCTCTGAAACCACCCCCTTCATCGTTTTTTACAATATAACAATCCATTACATTAATATACCATGATTCATTTAGCTATTTTCCTACGAATGAGTTCTTTTCCACCACAAAAAGAGATACTATAGCATTTCTGTATATATGAATCCTTTCCCCCTTTTTGGATCTTTGTGGTATAGACCTGGTTAGTTGTATTATTGGGTCAAAGGGTATACATAGTTTAGTGACTTTGAGGGCATAGTTCCAAGTTGCTTCCCAGAATGACGGAGCCAATCCATACCCCCACCACTAGTACATTTAATGTACCTGTTTCCCCATAGCCCTAAGATTTGTCATTTTCCATTTTTGTCAACTTTGCCAGTCTGATAGGTGTAGAGGCAGAAGCACAAAATTGATTTACTTAGCATTTCTCTAATTATTATTGATTTGGAATACTTTTTTCATGTAGGTATTTATTTACAGCTTAAATGTCTTCCTCTGAAAACCGACTGCTCATACACTTTGACCATGTGTCAATTTGGGAATGGCTCTTATTCTTATAAATTTAAATCAGTTCCCCACTTGGGAATTAGACCTTTATCAGAAAAACATGCTGCAAAGAGTTTTCCTAGTTAAATGGTTCCCTTCTAATTTTAGGTGCATTTATTTGTGCAAAACTTTTTAAATTTTATATAGTCAAAACTGTCCATTTTACCTTTTTTGCATCCCTCTATCCTTTGCTTAGTTATGAACTCTTCCTATATCCATAGATTTGAAAGGTAATTTCTTCCCTGCTCTTCTGATTTCTTTATGATGACACCTTTTATACCTAAGTCATACACCTATATGGAGCTTATCTTGGTGTACACTGTAAGATGCTGATTTATACCTAGTTTCTGACAGACTGCTTTCCAGTTTTCCTAACAGTTTTTGTTGAACTGTGAGTTTGTACCTCAGTAATTGAGATCTTTGGCTTATCAAAAACTAAGTTACAGAGCTTATTTGCTTCTGTATTTTATGCATAAGGTTTTTCAAAATGTTATGAAAGTAATCAACATGATTTTTTAAAAGCCTACTAAAAAGAAGGACCTTTGCAAAATTGTGCAACAATATGGGAGTAAAGGTTAGGGCTCTATTGGGCCCTATATTATAGAGAAGGAAAAATTACTGGTTTTCTCATATCAAAGGACTTTAAAAGGTATTTGAGTTAAAAAGGGGAAATTTTCAGTGAAAACCCAAATTGTCAGTGATAACCCAAAAGATGAAATAAATTCATTTTATAACAAGAAATTTCTCCTAGAATTTATAATAAATAATTCCTCCTAAAACTCTTCCTATGAACTTTTCTTATGATAGTACATTGAATAAGTATTTGAACCAGAAAATCTTATGATATTATAACCATATATGAATACAGAGTTCCATGGTTTATGAAACAAACAGATACAAATTTTACTACCATTTGCAACATCCTATTTGTGTGAAATGAGGTTTTCTTCTATAGCTATTATAAAGGAAAAATACTGATCTCAATTAGAGGTTGAAAAAGAGTTATGTGAAATAATATCTTCAATGACACCACATTTTGAGAAGCATGCAAAAAAATAAGCCCATGCATTACATTAACAATATTATTATTGTGGTTATTATTTTTCTCTTATAAATGTGAAAACTTAGAGGGTTTCATCAATAAATTTCTGCACATTATTTTATTGTCTAAAATCTGTGTGTTTTTCAAAAATTGAAACAAATTCTTAATTTTATTTGAAAAAATGCTAGCTAAGAAAATCATTTGCAAAGACTGCTTTTTTGCAAAGTATCTAGGGACAGAAAAAAATTTTTTGTAAAAAAAAAAAAAGGTTGTCATTACATAAAACCACTGCCCCAAATTGCTATTGTGACTGTGATTATTGTTTCTCACATTTTTAAAGCAAAAGAGAAAATCCAACTTCTAATAAACAAAGGGGGGGGCAGTATCTAACTAAACAAAATGCATTAGTGCCAGACTATTTATTAAAGATGATAAATCAGATATTTGTCTGCATCAGAGATAGTTTAATATCTAAATTTAAATAGCCTCCAGAATTAATTTGAATTGGTTAATATCTTAATTACACATTCCTTTCAGATTAATGGTTGACTTCCTTTTTTCTCCATCTATTTTTCACCCTTTAATAATGCTATGCTTGAGCAATTGTTTATTTGAATGCCAATAAATTTCGATAATACTACAACTCAATACAGAATCACACATAGAATCATGGTTACAACTTTCAGACCCAGTGTTAATTTATTAAATGTTTAGCAAGGCACTTTTAGTGTGCCAACTCTTAATATTCTCTCATTTAATTGCATGCATATATCATAACGACATATAAGCAGGGGGCTGAGCTGCATGGGGAGAATCTGAGTGGGTACTTTTAATAGTATGAAAAAAGGCCTTGTTTTAGTCAAGAACAACTGTAATTCCTAGCCATTATTCCTAAAATGCTAGAAAGCTCAGAAATATTTGCTATGTGCCATCTGTCCCTACTTTTTCAAGCTATATATTCACTTAGGGCATAACATTTTAGAACTTAGAAACCACTTAGTCCAATCAGCTATTTTATAAATGAGGTAGCTGAGACCCAGAAAGGTTCTCATGGGAGTTGATAGAATTCAGAGTAGCGAGGTACCTTCTAGTTCAATCCCCCCATTTTACAGTTGGGGAAACTGAGGCCCACAGGACATTAAATGCAAAGGAGTTAATAGGTTTAGCAGTAGAGAAGGACCTTCTAGATCATTTAATCCAACTCTCTTTATTGTACAGATAAAGAAATAGATGCCTTACATGTGATTTATATACACAGTCATACAAGAGATTCAAACTAAGGTCTGCTGACTGGAGACCAAGTATTTTTTCTACTATAATACACCAATTATCCTATAGTCACACACCTGATAACTGGGAGAGCTGTAACTAGAGCCAAGGTCTTTTCAACAACAAGGTGAGGGTTTTTTTTTTTTAAAAGGAATGGCAAAGTATTATTCTTTTAGGAATCATACTGTGCAAAATTTGTCAGATAAAATAGGAGTGAATGCTACTGTTTGTTTCCTTCATCTATTTGTGCAATAAGGAAAGTGTATCAAGTTATCTTATCTACTTATTAAGGACCCAGTGGCCCAGTTGAAAATCTCGATTTTCCAGACTATTTGGTAAAAAACCAAGAGATGATTCAATTCAACAACCACGTATTTAAGCAACTACTCAGGCCAGGGCACTGTAGTTGGTGCTGGAAGATAGTAAAGGATTAAATAAGATACAGTCCCATCCTTACAACCCAATAAGGGGACACCATATAATATATAAATAATGACAGTTGAGAAAATTATAGAAATGCCAGATGAGCTTCAAAACAGCTGGATCATAAGAATTGAATATTAATTGGGCAATTAAGATGAAATTGAAGGAGCTCCTGAGGCTCACCTTATCTACACAGAATAACCAAATAAGTGACTCAAGCTTAATGGTCACTTGGGGATACCATAGTGGGATCTCCTTCTGGGCATGCTGAAACATGCCTGTAATCCCTGCTACTGGGGAAGTTGGGGCTGGTATATGTGTTGAGTTCTGAATTGCATTGGGCTATGCCATTCAGGTGTCCAAACTAAGTCTGGTACCAATAATGGTAAGTCCCTCCCAGGAATAGGGAGCCATACATTGCTTAAGAAGAGGTCAACTGACTCAGGTCAGAAATGAATCAGGTCAGAACTCCAGGATTAATGATGAGTAGAGGCAGTCTTAAAAAAAAATGCAGTTATTCCCACACTGATTGATTAAGGAATTGGAGGGGGCAATGGAGTGATTAATTCCAAATCTAAAGCTCTATGATTCTCACTGTGTTAACCTTTTAGTTTAATCTTGTGGGCCAGGCAATTTAGGGGAAAACAATGGATTGACTGGCACTATCCTTGAATGGGTCCATTTTAGGCTGAGTTGACAGGATCATTCAGCTGTGGTTCCACTGGGTAGTCACCAAGTTCAGGTTCTTTCAGTCTGAAGTCTTCAAAACAGTCTCTTCACTTCCCACTCTATATATCATCTTATTCCCCTGGAGAGGAGCTCTATTCTTCTGCCAGGAATCTAAATAGTACACAGACAAGAATTATGTAATGGAAGCCAGATAAGGAACAAAGAATCATGAGGAGCAGAAAATACAGACATACACCAAATCCAAAAACATAGCAGCAATCCCTCTTCTCATGTGAGACAATACAGAGGGAGAGAAGAATCTACGGCTCCTGGGCCTTCTCTGACATAGTTCAAATCAGTCCCAATTAGACTAAAGATTCAACTACCTTTGTATTCATTTTCAAATATCATTTTCCAGAAACATTCTTTCCATTATATGTATATGTGTGTGTGTGTATTTCTGTGGGAGAGTAGGTATCCTTTGGTTTAGCAGAGCTCACTCTTTCCCAGCCTCAACTAATGTAATAATACTCTTCCTTTGCTAAAGAAAAATCACCATTGCATTGCCATTAGAATTGTTGTCACTCAAAATTAATTTATTGGATACTTGATTGCATATGAAATATTATATAAGAGCTTTTTTAAGACCCTAGGAGATTACAGAAACATACATGTGGGTTCCTGGTGAATAAACCGTTAAGATAAAAATGTAATAGGTTTGTTTTTAACAAATGAAAATAGAAACAGTGGAGCCAGACAACAACTTCCCATAATCTAAGTCAATTTTGAGTTAATGTTTTTGAGTACCAGTACCTAACTCTGTAGTAGTTCACAGTTCATAAAGTCCTTTACATGTTATCACATTCTGATCCTCTCAACAACTCTGTAAGGTAGATACTAAAGATATTAATGTCTCCATTGTAGAAAGTGAGAGAACTAAGGCTCAAAGAGGTTACCAGTAACCTCTGAAAGTAACTCGTCCCAAATTACACAGCTAATAAGTGAAGCAGAGTCAGGATGGCTATGATTCCCACCTGTCATCTTCAGCAAAAAGAGCAAGCACAGTATGGGACCACGGTAACCAGGTAAGGATTTTAAAAAGGACTCAAGTTGAATGTGAAAAGAGAGAGAGATGACAATGGCGGACTGTTTGAAGAGCTGGCCCCTTTTTTCCTCTAATTTCACTGGTAGCATAGAGGATGCCCAGCTGTCTGCTCCCATAAGGAAATTCTCTAGGGACTCCAGTCAGTACACGTGAAAGGTGACTGTTGTGGGCTTTTCAAGAGAAAGGTGACATGGACTAAGAGACGTTTACTTGCCCCCACCTTGGGTTGTTTGATTTGGAAGAGACTCTAATAGAAGGCAATAGAGGCAGCTCCCCCTAAGGAAACCCCAGATGTTGTTTTAAGACTAAAGGGGCAGAGAAATACAAAAAAGACTGACATAAGTAGAGGCCATCAAAACCTTGGGCCTGGTGCTTGCTCAAGCCATAGCAAAATATACATTTGAGTAGGTAGTGGTGATGACCACACAAGTATCAGAAAGGAGATATGAACCCAGGTCTTCCTAATGCTATGAATCAATCTCTATTCACTATGTCATATAATCTTGGATCTTTCTGAAATCCCCATCCTCTCTTAAGCTGAAGAAGAAACTCCCTGGCAGTTAAAGGTCTAACACTCAGTCTAAGACTCAGAGACTCAGATCTGGGAAATGAGAGGTTGTAGCAGAAGGGGCAACAGTGATGCTACATTACTGTAAGTCTTGGTCCATCAAGAACAGAAGCTTTTTCCTTCTGTTACCAAGGGGGGGAAATGTGAATAATAATGTTAAAATTAGTTACAGTCAAGACCAACCATTGCCATATGTTGATTATGTAAATTAAGTAAGTAGAGAAGTAAGTACTTAGCATTTGAAAGTGGAGGCCTTTACTATGGAGATATTAGTGTTCAATATAAAACCATCTAATTACAAGTCTTCCTGTTAACAAGATTTTCCCCTTCCAGCATAGGGAGGTAGACAGAGAGCTAGTGTGGAAGACAGGAACCCCCAGGTTCAGTCCTGGAGGTGTAATGCTGGACAAGTCACAGCTTCCAACTGCTCTAGGTGCCCTATAAAACAATACTTAGTGGGAAAAATGCTGACCTGCATTGGTAGCAAGAGTTTCAACATCAGGGAGTTCTCTATAAAAACAAAATCATAGATCTTGTTCCTATCCCTATCTATTCTGTATCAATTTGTCATGAATCAAATCTCAGTCACCAATACCATAAACCTTTGGGTTTCCTTTTTCATTTTTTAAAAATGCTGCATCTCAGAGTATATTGCTTTACCTCCATTCCAAGTACTTTAGACATTGTACGGATCATAGATGTCTCAATGGTATTCACTTCACCATGGATACCCATCTCACTTCCCCACCTTGCCTCTGTCCCTGATGACCTTTGGCTAAGGTTAAAACCAACTTCAAAGATACCTAAGTGGTTGCAGAGTCAGATATCTAGCCAATGTGAGAAAAGGGTCTACTTTAAAAAAAAATAGTGGGAAAAAAATGAGTAGGGAGGTAAAGTTGCATCTCTCCTGGTTTGGGCTGGGAGAACAACTTAAAGTATTATGGCAACAACATATTTTTTTAAGCAATTGGGGTTAAGTAACTTGCTCAAGGTTACATGGCTAGTCATTATTTATGTGTGGGTGCTCATTTTCTGAGGCTGGATTCGATCTCGGGTCATCCCAACTCCAAGGCCAGCACTCTTACTCACTGCACCACTTAGCCGCCCCAACAACATATTTTTGATACTACAACTACCATCATGCAAAATCCATATGCTTTTATAAAAAGACAGGTTACTTTCAACATATGGGCAGCTAGGTGGCACAGTAAATACAGTGCCTGGCCTGGCCTGGCCTGGAGGCAGGAAGACTCATCTTCATGAGTTCCAACCTAGCCTCAGACACTTCCTAGCTGTGTGACCCTGGACAAGTCACTTAACCCTGCTGGCCTCAATTTCCTCATCTATAAAATAAGCCAGAGAAGGAAATGGAAAACCACTCCAGTATTTCTGTCAAGAAAACCCTCATGAAGAGACAAACAATACTGTACAACAACAACCTACCTCCAAGATACATGCTGTATTCCCTCAGCAGAACCTAAGCTCCTTGAGAGTGGGGGCTTTCAGTTTTCATTTTTGTATCCCCAGTGCCTTATTCCCAATAAGTGTTAAAAATATTTGTTGAATTGAACTGAAAACAAACAAATCTGAATGCCTCCCTAGTAGTTGAATGTAAATCCTCACCCTAAATTTTGGATTCTGGATTGAGGAGATACAGATAATGTAGAAGATACAGAAATTTCATCCTTTTTTATTCCACAAAACCTTGCATCAGAGTGTGATAATACAGTGTGACAGAAAGAGTATGTAATTGTGATGCCCAAGTTTGGTCTTGCAGAAAAGATGAAAAACTTCCCTCCTTTCCTTGAAGAGGTAGCTGCAACAACATTGGCATACCCAGGATGGCTGCAAGCACAGGTTGGATCTGCTTTCCTAGGAAAGATAGCTGTTTAAAGGGTCAACAGTCTTTTTAAATTACATTCACTAATTCAGGGTAAAAGTCAGCACCCTGAACTTCATAGAAAATAGAATAATTCAAACAGAGAAATAAAGACCAACAGATAGGGCTTTTAACTGTCTGAGAAATTAGCCCAAATCAACAGACAGATAACAACTTTCTCACCAAGGCAATACATACATAGTTATCAGAGAGAAGCACCAACATCTGGAATTTTCAAAGGGGTGGGGAAAAGGGGGGTTCCTTAACAGTTACATAGAGTCTCATCTGATCAAATCACAAGAACACTCTGCCAATGAGTGAGCCCCATAACTGGAGATCATCATAACCCTCATGACTCAGTGCCTAATTAGACATTAACAAAAGTTGTGAAAGCCTTCCTACACGCAAGCCTCTCCTAAGCAAGCTTCCCTTAATGGGCTCCACTACTATTGAGAATTATAATTGAAGGAAATGGGAAGAACTGTGAGGAGGGAATAGGCCACTCCAAATTATGAGGGTCCGGTAAAATTTTGGGATGCCTCATGATATTTTTTAAAACTATCCAGAAATATACTCATAAAGTTCAGCATAAATCACAACAATCTTTGACCCCACCCAAGAGGCATTAGTCACTGCCTTGCTAAAGCAATGTCAATACAAACTGATCTCATTCATTTTGTCTTTGTATCCCCCTGGGCCTAGCATACAGTAGGTGTTTAATAGCTTGCTGATCAATTATTGTTGATAGTTTTAAGATGTTCTTATGACACGAACCCAAAGAATAACATCAAAGAGAATTCTCATTGTCTTTGCAAAGATACATTCAGCATCCTAACTTCAACAGAAAAGGAAGCAACCTTGACATACTTTCTCTCTCTCTCTCTCTCTCTCTCTCTCTCTCTCTCTCTCTCTCTCTCTCTCTCTCAGATGCCTTTCAAAGAAACTCGCCTTTAATGCTAGATAATGACCCATTTGTTTCTACAAATTAGCCCCCCAAAAAATCACTGAAAGTTATAGCTGACAGGTGGTAGATTTTTTGGTTCTGAGTTCTGCTATTTAATAACCTTTTAATCTGTGTTTCCAAGCACATATTGGGAAAGTCTTCATTGTGTGAACCAAGAGGAGCTTCTAGCTCTCTGAAATTACAGGTAATAATGAAACTTTAAAGCCCAATTGCCCTCCCAGGCTGGTTTCTGGGGGATGTATTTCAGCAGGGATTAAGCTTCACTGTGTGAAGCAAATATAAACTCAGAGTCAATGAATGAAGCCTAACCAACAAAGTGATACAGGGTCAAGAGGACAGTGACTGAGCTTTTTATAAAGCAAAAGGCTATCAGCTAAGCAGAGCTACCCATGTCAGAACAGAAGGGGCTGAGAGAGAAAGAAACCTCTGAGAAAGAGAGATGAAGGCAGAGTATTAGGCCTTCATTTCTATAAATGACAGTGTAGTTCCCGCTAAGTAAGAAGATGGTCAAGGGTTCACTAACTGTCTGATCCACACTGTGCATGTAGCTACTGTGTCCTTTGCTTAGCCACTGTAGCTGTGAAATGCAGTGTATGGCCTGGCTGATGGCTGTCCTTACATGCGTCACATACAGGCACCTAATCTAAGCAAGGCAAAGTACTTCAAGCTGGGGGTAGGGCAGGGAGGGGAAAGGATTACAAAGACAAAAGGAAAGATCCTCCTGGCCCTCAAGGTTCTTCTACTCTGTCCTGGGGATGCAATATTTTATGCATTGTCTTCCTATATTCTGTGCTCCTGTCTCAGTTTCCCAGTAATAGAGCACAAAGGAGATTCCCAATAACATAAGTGTTTTTATTGGACAGAATGTTTACTCTGGGTCCCTGTCTCCCTTCCTGCCTTATAAATCCAGTCTAGATAACCTTGAAAATGATCTGATGGTCTAAGCTTGAAGCTACAGTGGAGAGAGCAGTGGGCCTTTAGTCAGGAAGACCTGAGTTAAAATATGGCTTCAGACACTAACTGTGTGACCCTGGGCAAATCACTTAACCTAACCTCTGTCTGCCTCAGTTTCCCCAACTGAAAAATGGAGTTCATAAGAGCAGGCTGTTGTGAGGATAAAATGAGACATTATTTGTAAAGCACTTAGCAAAGTATCTGACATATAGTAAGTGCTATATGAATATTATTATATTATGTATAAAGTGCTAGCACAGTGTCCGGCACACAGTAGGCACTATATAAATGCTAGTTATTCCCATGCTTTCAATCCCATCCCTAGCTACCCACCCACCTCTCTTTCAGCTTTTCTCATAATTGCTTTCCATCAGTTTATCCTGAGTGACTTTCTCTAGGTTCTCTAGGTTAGTCCCTGGGGACTGATCATGAAAGGGTTGGGGGAAGATGTTCCATGACCCTTCTAGGAGGTGGCACTCCTAGAAGTTCTGGCAATCAGTTCTGTTCTTTCTCTTCTCTACTTTTCTCTTTCTATTGGCTGCTTGTTGTCTCCTGGCCTCAATTAAAGGCCTCTCCCAGTGCTCCAGCCTGGGAAGGCCAAAAGGGCTTCCACCTGCCCTGGTGGTGAGGCTAACCCTATCATACCAAAAAGAAGTGAACAGCTAGGTCCTTGCTGCAGCCTCAGGGGTGTTTCAGGATTACATGAGGCTATCTGAGCAGTGATGTGGGAGGGATGTTGGGGCTAGAGAGGCCAGAAGCAGGAAAGCTGGCAGATGAGTCTTCAGTTATTAAGTGATTAAGTAACTAAGAAATACCGTGTAGAGGTCTCTTTTCCTTTTTATCAGCCAGTCATTATTGATTTTTCTGTGTTTAGGTGACTTAACTTGTATTATTTGGAGTGGGGGTGGGGTAAATGTAGGAAAGTTGAACCCAGGTCACCTCTCACTCTTCTCTCCTCCGATTTCCTTTCCACAAGTTTGTCTCAAGAAGCAGTTCTATAGTCTTGGAGTGGACTGAGAGTTGGCCCCATAGAGGCCCATTTTGCTAGTAACTACTAACAAAGTTGGGAACTAACAGATGGGAAAATGCAGGCATTGATTCATTGATATCCCTATTTGAATCTTACTGAAAAATCACCTCAGACTTTCAAATGAAGTGATTTCTCCCTCTAGTGGTTGTTAGAGAGAGGAAGAGTCATCAATAGCCACTTCCTCAGATGCTTGGAAAAGGGAAGAGGAGGCAGGGACACCAATTAGAAGACAGAACTGGAGGGATATAATGGTGACCTGAATTAGAGTTGGGAGAGTAAGCATGGTAAAAAAGGGTCCAGATGCAAAATGAAGGTATTGATGAGACGTGACAAGTTATCAACTATGAAAAGCTAGGAATGGATGGCTGTTTCCCCAATTAAGTGGTCAAAGGATATGAATAGGCAGTTTTCTAAGGAACAAATCCAAGCTATAGAGAGCATAAAAATCACTAATAATCAGAAAAATGCAAATTAAAATAACTTTGAGGTTCTATCCCTCATCCATCAGATTAGCAAAGTTAACAAAAATAGAAAATGACACATGCCAGAATAGCTGCAAGAAAAAAAGTTCATCAATGCCTTGTTGGTAGAGCTATGAATTAATCCAGCAGCAATTCAGAACTATATTGTGCATACCTTTGATTAGCAATACCATTATTAGACTTAGAAGAGAGGAGAAGAAGAAGTAGAAAGTACACCTATATGTACAAAAAATATTTATAGTAGCCCCTTTTGTGATAGCAACAACCTGGAAACCAAGGAAATACCTATAAATTGGGAAATAGATAAACAAATTATGGGAGATGAATGTAATGGAACACAATAATTGCACTAATATAAAATGGTGAAAAGGATAGTTTTGGAGAAACCCCAGATGACTTATATAAACTGATGCAGAGTAAAATGAGAAGAACTAGGAGAACAATTTATATAACAACAACAACATTATAATAACAAACAACTTCGAAAGACTTAGGAACTCTCTTAAACAAAATGACCAACCATGATACCAAAGGACTAATGATACAGCATATGATAATCTCCAAATAGGTGATAGACTCAAGGTATAAAATGTGACATACTTGTTTTTTGGACAACTGATGCAGAAATATTCTTTGTCCATATTTGTTATAAAGGTTTTGTTTTCTTTTTTCCCCCAATAGAGAGAGAGGGAGGGGGAAGAAAATTGATTTTGTTCCCTATAAAAAATAAAATAAAATTTAATTGGAAAACTTTAAATGACAATAAAAAGGGTAGTGGCAAGAATGGTGGTTCCATTAGTAGAAATAGAGAAAGAGAAGTTAGAGAGAGAAACTGATTTGTGGGTGAGAATTACGAATTCAATTTTAGACACATAGAGTCTGAAGTGCAATAAAGTCATGGGACAACCAATTGACCATCCACGTGCTCCATTTGAATCCATGCATTGCTAAGGGATTTAGAGGAAAATCTCAAGCATGTTGGTGGATCTTCTGTGAAAGCTTGATAGGAGTATATAAATAAGAATCACACAGGAGCAGAAAACATGGTTGGGTTGAAATCTGCATTGATAGAAAGAGTATCCCCATTGATGAGATTACAGGTTTATCAAAGTACTGAAGAGTTTGAGCAGGGCAACCAGATGGAAATGTCCAGCAGAAAGTTAAAATTGGACTGGAACCTGGGAGAGAGGTTGAAGCGAGCGAGCGAGCGAGAGAGAGAGAGAGAGAGAGAGAGAGAGAGAGAGAGAGAGAGTCATTCACACAGAATCAACAATCATTACTGTGTTTATTTTTTTATTTATTAAATTTCTTTTTTTGAGACTGAAAATAGAAAAGTACCAAGATGTTAAGATTTCATTATAGAGAATTCAGAAGGTTGGTCGCTGTTTTCCTACATTTATGCTGATTGATTCTGATAGGAAAAGGGAACTACATTGTCAAAAGCTCAAGGTTACATTCAAGTTGTTAGTAAGAACACTAATGACATCTCTGATGACTTTATTGATCTTCTCTTCACCCCTATGTTGGACTGCTCTTTACTTCTTAATAATAGCCCCATTTCTCCCTTCTTGGAATGAATTGATCTTTCGGTTCAGGTCTTGTTCTTTAAGAGAAGAAAGAATATGAAAATTCTTGCCACCAGAAGATGAAAGATCTTGAAGAGAATGTGGAATGTATTACAGATCTACTTTTAAATGTGGTGTCTTTTCTGAAAAATCAATAGGTCTAAAAAACTTAAAGCTGTTGGAAATACAGCTAGCAATTCTAAATTAGCAGAGAAAAGATTTGAGATACATTTATTAAAATGGAAAACAAACTGCTAACAGTGAAAGCCTCTTCTTCTTCTAGAATGAAACCTTTGGAGACCTTTTCTGTGTCTGAGATACATTTATTAAAATGGAAAACAAACTGCTAACAGTGAAAGCCTCTTCTTCTTCTAGAATGAAACCTTTGGAGACCTTTTCTGCTAAAGGTAAATGTAATTACCTGCCAGGTTGTCCCAACTTTATTGATTTAAACTTACTCTTATTCAGTTGATAAATGTCTATATGTAGAAATATAAAATCATAGAGTATTTAAGTCAGAAGGCACTTTATGAATCATCTAGTCCAACTCTTCATTTTACAGAGGGAGAAACTAAGACCAGGAGAGGTGAACTGATTTGCTCACATCACACAGAAAATCAGCAAATTGGGATTGGAGTCCAGATCTCCCAACTCCCCAGTTCTCTCCATTATCCCACACTGGAACACCAATTCTGTAAGAGATACCTATTTTCCAACTTGTTTAAGATAGAAATTCCATGCAGTATAGACTAAAAGAAGGAAGATAGTACAACCAGAATCATAGATTCTCAAATTCAGAAGAGATCTGAGGGTCCAGACTGTGCCAGAACAACAGAAATTCCTTCTGCAACATCCCACTAAAAACACTATCACTTGAAGACACAAAGTGAGAGGGAGCCCTTTACCTCCCAAGATAGCTCCTTCTACTTCTGGACAGCTCTAATTGTTAGTTTTTGCCTTTAGTTCCCACTGGGACCAAGCAAAACAAAGCTAATCTCTAATCCCTCTTCTGCATGACAAGCCTTCAGACTTTTGAGGGCAACTATTATAATCCACCCCCCCCCAGTCTTTTTCAGGCTAAAAATCCCTGGGGGGGGGGGTTCAATAATTTTTCATATGACACTGTCATAACTTTGTTAATTGTTCTTTCTTCATTTAGACATTAACCAGTAAATTTGAACTACAGTCCATAAATGAATAAAAGTTATTAGTTCATTAATTAGGGCCCTCCTTGTAGTTCTAGTGTGACAGATAATCATTTAGTAGCTTAAGTGATATCCTGTTTTCCCAACAACTATTGTATTGAAGTATATAGGGAATTCTAACTGAGGAAAAATGGACCCTTGTCACTACTTGTCACTAGAGTTAACAAACATTTGTAAAGTATAAGCACACTGTCTCTGACTGAAAGTCATTGACACACTGTAAAATATACTAAGGATACTTCAGTTTAAACAGATATTTTAGTTGATAACTTAAGAGCAAACATAACCTAAATTAAATAACTGGATAGTAATTATACTGTTTGTTGATATCAGCCTAAGGTCTAGAAAACCATAGCATTTATAAATCATATCTATTTCTCTTTTACACATATATACACACACATACACAATGACACTATTTTTTAAAAAAAATTTTTAGAGGGGGAAAGGCAAGGCAATTGGGGTTAAGTGACTTGCCCAAGGTCACACAGCTAGTAAGTATGTCAAGTGTCTGAGGCCAAATTTGAATTCAGGTCCTCCCAATTCCAGGACTGATGCTCTATTCACTCCTGAATGACACTATTTTTAATGATTATATTTTATGTGTACAGGCATGGCTAAATGAAAAAAAAAGTAGCATTCATTCCATCCTGTGCCCAAGTTAAAAGGGAAATGTCATGCCAATAGTACAGTTGATTCAGATGATTCAATCAAAATTTTATTTATTCATGCATTCATTCAACATTCAACAAACATATAATTGAGAGTCTCCTTTGTGCAATGTGTTAGGAGATTAGGATGTTTCAAGTTTTAGTGGTGAAGAGGAACTAAGCTGCTAATTGTTCTTCCCTGATTCTTCCCATCATCCCATACTGGGATACCACCTCTATAAGAAATACATCCTATTTTCCAACAGCAGTTAAAGATAGAAATTCCTTGAGGTATAGAAAAAACGGTTCATGCCATAGAGAAAATGTTCTCTCCATGTTTCTCTGCATAGCATAAATAACTGAGGTAAGCAGTCAACTGTCCCATCATTTCTACCAGAGAGTTTGGAAGTGCAAAAGAGTAAGAAAGCTGTTGGCATAGGGCAGCTAGGTGGCACAGTGAATAGAGCACCAGCCCAGGAGTCAGGAGGACCTGAGTTCACATCTGGCCTCAGACACTTAATACAAAAACCAGCCATGTGACCTTGGGCAAGTCACTTAACCCCAGTTGCCCTGCCTTCTCCCCTCCAAAATGCAAAAAAGGAAAGAAAGAAAGAAAGAAAGAAAGGAAGGAAGAAAGAAAGAAAGAAAGAGAAAAAGAAAGAAGGAAGGAAGGAAGGAAGGAAGGAAGGAAGGAAGAAAGAAAGAAAGAAAGAAAGAAAGAAAGAAAGAAAGAAAGAAAGAAAGAAAGAAAGAGAGAGAGAAAGAAAGAAAGAAAGAGAAGAAGGTTTTTGGCATATGAGTACTTGCTAGGGGTGTGCATCCAGGTCATGTCTCATGTTGCCCACATACAGCATGTACCAGATGAGGGAGAGAATACAATGATGAAGCTGTGAAGACAGTTCCAGTCTAGTATTGCTTATCTGAATTTAATCAATTTAATTGAATCAAATTTAATTTGCTCCCTATTCCTGTCCCCTGAGAAATATACTGATAATAGTCCTGGGTGTGTACAACAAAGTACCATAAAAAAGACACTGCCCCTGCCCTATAAGTGCTTACATTTCAGGGTACTTTAGGGAAAGAGCTGACATTAATGAATAACTGTGAAATAAATTAATAACTAATAATACAGTACTATGGAATAAATTAGAATAGGATCAGTACACCAATATTTATTGTCACGTTACATATTATGGAGGATATCGATAGGAAGAAGACACAACCTCTGCCTTCATATTGTGTCAACAGCCAGAACAGAAGCCTCTTGAGGGTAGGGACTATTTCCCATTTGCTTAGCAAAGTACTTGGCACTTAGTAGTGTTGTTTGTCCTTTGTTTTTTAAGACAACCAATGACATCATGAGGTGAAGTCTTGACTTGCAAGTGATTTGGATTTAAGTGAGGCAGAGCTGCACAGAGTCATCAGCCTCATTCTCTCTTCCAGACTCATCAAAATCCAGTGGCAAGAAAAAGTCAAGATAACTGGTCAATGACCCAGGATACAGTGGATGACCTTGGCATCCTCCATGCTTGACCAAGCTCTAAGCGTACCACATTGCCTGCTTCAACCACCTTCATGGATTTTGGAATAAATTGTTCTTAATTACCCATTACAATGGGAAAGTCTCCCCAGGCTTGAAGTAGATATCCCCCTAACTCACTAACAGGTTTGGGGCCCATCAGTTACTTTCGACCCAGGCTGCCATCTGCCAGGGCAGTTTGCCAGGGTGTGGCTGCTACTTCTTGGAGCCACAGATAAGAGTTGGATGAAGGTAAATAACAAAGGTGGATGGGCAACCCTGAAAAAGGTTTGGCAAGCCTTCACACCAGATATGTTAGTCCTCCCAGAATACCACATACATCCCATATACCTGGCACTTAGTAGGGGCTTAACAAATACTTGTCATTTGAATAATTGATAGGGAAGATGAGGCACATGCACAAATAGCCACAGGGCAAGGCAAAGTAGGAATGTCTGATAAAACACCTACATGAAACCAGAGTAGGAGGGAACTTCCCAGGTGAAACTCCCACATCTCTTTTCTGCTCCCTGAAAATTCCCTCCAATGAAACACCTAACTTCTCTTGCTTCAACTCCAAACACATACCAGTTGACAGACCAGATTATGAAAGCTAATAGGAAGGTTTCACACCATTCAGTCAATCAACAAGAATTTATTGTTTGATTACTATTGGACAGGCACTATATGCCACGCACTAGAGATACAAAGAGAGTCAAAAATAGTTCCCGCCTTCCAGGAGATTACATTCTAATAAAGGAGACAGCATGTGTATAAATAGGTACATAAAAGATATCAAAGGTAATTGAGAGGGGAAGGCTCTAGTAGATCAAGAATGTTGGAAAGGCTCCCTGCAAAAGGTGATATTTGGAGTGAATCTTGAAGAAAGCCAGGAATTTTAAGAGCCGGAGGGAAGGAGGCAAAGTAGGCAGGAGATAAAGTGTCAGAGGAACAAGGAAGTCAGTGTCTCCTGTCCCAGTACAGACTGTATGCAGAATTTCTATAGTTTACAACATTTCATTTTTATTAACTATGCCTCCCAAGAACCCTGGGAGGTGCATGAGGTCCATGACTTCTATTTTGTGGATAATGAAGAAATTGACACCAAGAGATAAAATACTGAATCGGTGGTCAAAAGCCATTAAATGTCAGATCCTTGTCCCAATCCTTGGCTTATCCTATTAAACCACACAGCTCTCAATTTTTATTTCAATCCTATTCTATTTATTCATTTCTATTAGATTATTCAACCAAAATGAAGTGAGTTTCTATGGTGAGGCTATAGAACTGTTACTGCTTAAAAGCTAACCATTTATCCTCATCAACTTTCTTTATCATCTTTCCAACTTCTATGGGAATCCTGAGTGTCTGAAAGATAAATTCTAAAAGAAAGTTTAGCATTAAGAAATTTTATTTTTCCAAAGCATTAGCTTCATCCAGAAGATCAGTATTTTGAGAATGGCTTTTCTTAATTTATGTATCTCTAATTCTGGGGCTGGTTTCTTTGACTGTACATGTACAAAGTAATGCTGATATAGATAATATTTGGAAATATTCATATTCAAGAAGATAATTATCCAATTACTTTGAGATATTTCCTGGGCAATTAATCAGCTGAAGTAATTTCTGATACCAAGTAAAATTTAATACACATTATCATTTAAAATTTAAAAAATTTAAATATACACCCAGAGCTATTATTACAGTTATAAATTTGAATATTCTTGATTGATAAGAACTTAAATAATTCCCTTGATTCTTAGCCCCTTCTGAACCACCAAATACTTGTACCATACAGAGGCCCCTATGACCTAAAATGGAATAAACTTGAACTGGACCTGGACCCACTGTGTTTCATTTACTAAGCACAATTACAAACAACAATAACCAGTAACCCACGTTGTAGCAACAATGAAAAATGTGGTTTCTTTTTGGTACTGTTTTACCTCCATCTTGGGTTTTCTGTACACCGTTTTCATTTATTTTAATTATAAGGCAAAAGTGATGCAATAATGGTATTTGCATCATGGCATAGTGGACAGATAGCTAAGTTAAAGTCAGACCTGGGTTTGAATATTTTCTTTAACACATACTAGCTGTGTGACCATGGGCACAAGTGACTTAACCTTGCAAGCGATTCTCTCTGAAAGGAGTTTATAACCATGGACCACATGGAAAGATTTCAGTGAATCTGTGTACATGGATTGGAGAGGGGGGAAATAAAACTACATAGTTATTTTCACTAACCTCTATTTAAAATGTAACATTTTCTTCAATTACTTAAAAACCTTATCCTAAGAGGGGGTCCACATATATCACCATACTGCCAAAGGGGTCGGTGTCACAAAAGAAGTTAAAAACCTTTCCTCTGATACTATAACAGTGGAGGGGGCTCTCTCAGAAGAATTTCCTATACCAATGAAACCACAGGGTGGGGCAGAGGGTCTTCATTTCAAACATATACAATATTAAAGGATAATTGTTAAATATTTATAGGACCTTAGTTTCTTTTAAAGACTAAAAAAAAAAAAACCCTGGTAATTTTCACATGGTGTGAAGGCAGGGGATTTTGTTTTAATTCCAATTTTAATTTCCAAAATACAAAAGCTCTGTGAGGTCAAGGCTCTTTAATGTCCTGCACAGTCCCTAAGACAGAGTTGTTTCTTCATAAATGGCATGGCATTAATTGAATAAATTGTCTCAGTATTTACCCCACCAAACTTTACAATAGAAAGAAATTCACTTTCTTTACTTTTTAATTTGATCAGAGATTGCCCTTCCTTCAAATCTATCTGTTTTATCTGCTTCCCCAGTCAGATGTGTGAAGTGAATGTTCAATAATAATTAACCCACAGGAAAAAAGAAAGATTTCTCTTTTTTAGTATGTCATAGTATTATGAAACAGAGCATCATTTGAATGTCACCTATTTAATTTTTTTTTAATGTACAAAGGTAAGGATGAGCCCATTACAGTTGTCTTTTATTGACTTAAACTTTTCCTTTGACCCTACTAATCATTTCCATTTAAGGGGGGAAATTTTTCATGTTGCTGGACTTCCAGAAATCCTGGCTAGGTTTATTAACTCTGACAACAAGATATGGAGCACAGGTGAAGTTTGGGGGGAGAAGGGAAATTGTGAATATTCTGGACAACAAAGGCTTTACACGGCCTTGCCTATAGCATTATCCTATTATAGTTTTCTCATCCATGTTGGAATGCAAAATAACTGTTAGCCATTTGAAAAGTCCTTATTTGATATGTAATGTGGGGACTATAATTCTTTCCTTTAGGTAAAAATGTTTTACTATGATAATTAAATACATTTGCTTTCTGCTATGATTTGAAAGAATGTAAGGGCACTAAAACTATAGAGCGCAACAACAGTCTAAAAAATTTGAATTCATTCTCTTGGTCTGCCATGCCAAGCATTAACAAACTCAAAAATGTTAACTACTATTAATATTTATGGAGCTTAGTTCAAGGGAAATGTATAAAGGTCACAATAAAATTAAAGTATTATAACACATGGGAAGAGTGCCAAGACTGTTATAAAACTGGTGGGAAGAGTCATTCTAAGATGAATTCCATTGGTATTTTCAGCTGAAGTGGCCTCATAGCTGTCAAATCAATTTTACTTAATAATGAATGAAAATACAAGAATGGGTGATCATAGCAACTTTGCTTAGGTAAATGATAAACTAATCAATCAATTGCATCAACCTGAGAATCTAAGCTAGGTGGTGCATGGATAGAGGGTCAAGCCTGAAGTCAGGAAGACTTATCTTACTTAGTGAATTCAGATATGTTCTCAGACACTTACTAACTGTGTGACCCAGGGCAAGTCACTTAATACTCTTTGCTTCAGTTTCCTCATCTGTAAAATGAGCTAGAGAAGGAAATGGCAAATCAAAATCTTTGCCAAGAAAACCCCAAAGAGGGTCACAGTCAGACATGAGTGAGACGATTTAACAGGAAATAACAATATAGTTTGGAGATATCCTTCTAACAAAAAGTCATTGTAAATAAAAAGGAAAAAATAACCAGTTTAAATATATTAAATATTTCTTAATAACAGATGACTTAAAAAGAAAGTTTCAGGTTGCCTTAAAATTATTTAACTATGAAATTCTTTCATGATTATTAAATTAATAAAAATATCTAAGATTAAAGGAATAAACATTTACACTGTGATTTACAAGTTTGCAAAGCATTTCTATATTCATGATGTAATCTTTCCCCCATGCCTGAAATGTGCTCCCTCCTTACCTTTGCCTCTTAGAATCTGTCCCTTCCCTCAAACCTCATCTGAAGAACCACCTCCTACATGAGGCCCTCCTGACTTCTCCAACTATTAGTGCTCCCCCATCCTCTAATCAAATTTACCTTATGCATGCTTTGCATAGATTCTATATCGACATATCCCACAGTCTTACTTTTGTCTTTGAATCTCCAGTGTCTAGAACACTGCCTGGCACATGGTAAGCTCTTAATACATGTTGGTTCACTTGACTGACTGACATCAATCTGGTGAAGCAGTCTATCTAGCCAGGTTTACAGATGAGTAAAATAAAAGCAAAATAAAAGCAAAAAAATAATTTGCTTTAAATCCCACAACTAATACATAGGGGAGAGCAGAGAGAATAAGCATTCATTATGTACCTACTCTGTTCTAAGTACTGCGCCAAGTGCTTGATGGATATCATCTCATTTGACCTTCACAACCCTGAGAGATAGGTTATATTATTATCCCCATTTTACGATTGTGGAAACTGAGGTACACAAGCATTAAGTAACCTTCACAGACTTACATAATCAGGAAGTGTTTGAGACAAGGTTTAAATTCAGCTATTCCTGATTCCAAGCCAGAGATTTATCTACTGTGCCACCTAGCCGCCAGAGCTTTTGCAGAGCTCAGATTCACAATCAAGGTATTCTGACCCCAAAATACAATGGGTTGGGTTTTTTTTTTCTTACAACTCACTATTGCAGAATTTGAGAGCTCCATTTCTGGTACAATATTCAACTCATGAAACAAAAAAAAAAATAAATATTAATCTTCTGGGGCAGGAGTTCTACCTGGACATCACAGTCCTATTCCCCAACCATTGTGGAATCTTCCATAGTCACCTGACAATTACCAAGTCTCTGCTTGAGTGTTTCCAGTATCTGGAAGCTCACCACTTTGTCAAGAAGTCAATTCTGTTGTTGGAAAGCTGGGCAATGGTGATGATTCCTATACTCTAGTGCAATGGCTCTCCAACTTTGTGGTCTTAGGATCCTTTCATACTCTTAAAATTTATTGAAGACTCTAAAGAGATTTTGTTCATGCGGGTTATTCTGATTATATTAAAAATTAAAGCCTCTTCGTGTTATTATGAATATAGTTAGCAGAATGCCCAGCACACGTTTAGGCACTTACGTTTATTGGGGCGTTTACTGGGGCAGTCAGGTGGTGCACTGTACAGAGTGTCAGACCTGGAGTCAAGAAGACTCATCTCCCTGAATGCAAACCTGGCCTCAGAAACTTACTAGCTGTGTGATCCTGAGCAAGTCACTACTTAACCCAGTTTGCCTCAGTTCTCTCATCTCTAAAATGAGCTGGAGAGGGAAACAGTAAACCATTCCCCAAAAAAATAAACCCACCCAAATAGAGTCACAAAGAGTTGGACACAACTAAAATGACTGAACAACAACAAATGTTGATTGATTGACAGTTCTGACTTCAGGCTCCCCCTTTGAGAACTGCTGGAAGAGTAGACTGGGGTGGTGTCAAGTGCTGTGTCTGACCGTGGGGGCTGTGCGGCCCTGAGCAGATCCCCTGACCTGCAGGGACCATGATACCACCTCCTTAGCAGGGTAATGGGAGAATCAGATTAGATAACACATGCAAAGTACCTTGCAGATCTTCACAAGCTATGTAAACATCAATTATTACCGCTGTCGTGAACAGTATTACCAAGAGATGGTCCAGTTTAGCTACAAGCTCCTAGGGTCACTTCCACAGTTTGTCACCCATCGAAGCCTACCTCAGCTGCCTTTCCCAATCCTTCATCACTGCCATGCTCAAAGATGTTCATGCCACCCACTTGAAACAATCTTTCTTTCTCCCTCCTCTCCAAATCCCACGCACCCATTTGAAATCTCACTCCTTCATAAATCATTCCCAACCACCCCAGGCTGCAGGGATCCCTCACTGAGCACCAAGAGTCATTATTGTCTGAAAATTTCATTTGGTAGTTCGTCATGTCGTCACTGACAATTTTTCTATTGTCTTGAGCTGTTTTTTTAAATCGTTTCTTGTTAATTAACATATACTTCCTCTATAAGTAGGGGCTTTCCAACTCTAAGAGCATCTCAAGGAAGGAAGGAAATGAGCATTTAGTAAACACTTTACAAATATTATCTCATTTGATTCTCACAACAGACACTGGCAGGTGAGTGCTCTTATTTTACATTTCAAACATGAGGAAACCAAAGCAGAGAAAGGTTAAGTGACTTGCCCAGGATCACACAGCTAGCACATGTCTGAGGTAGGATTTGAACCTGGGTCTTCCTGAGTCAGGCCCAGTCACTTTCTCCCCTATACCACCTAGCTGCCTCTAGTCTTTCAGAAAACACTCTATACTCATTATCTTATTTCTTCCTCATAGCAATGCTGTAAAGAAGGAAAAGCAGATATAATTATCTCCATTTTGAAGATAGGGAAACTGAGATTGAATCAGATACATTATCCAAATTTACATATTTCCAAAGTGACAGATCCTCAAAATGAATCCAGGCCTCCTAACAGTAGTTGGATACTCTTCCTGCTACGCCAGGGACTGCTTTGCATGCCCCCATAATACTTGCATAGTACTTTACACATAGGAGATGTTTCATAAATATTGGCTCATTTTAGTTAGATTTGATATATAGTTTCATTTCCTTCCCTTATCCAGCTATTCCCTTTGTTTTTCCTGCCCAACACAACAGTGAATCTACACCAGAGGTGAAGGGCAAAAGACCAAGACTTGGCATTGAAAAGGGATAGAGCAGTTTTCATAATGTCCCTCCAGAACCTGCTCTCATATTCTTTAAAAGGGGTTAATATGCTGGCCAAGATAACAGGGCTGATGCTGATATTTTCTGTCAAGTACCTGGCATCACCTCAATCATCTCCCTTCTTTCATTTTATGCAAAATCATTTTGGTTTGTCATTCAAAAATACTCTTTGCCTCTTCTCTAATCTCATAGCTGTTTGCTGGTACATGATAAGGGATTATTAAAAGAGGCCCATGTAAAGTACAGGTATTCCAAGAGGAAAAAGTATCAAGTTTACCACTGCCATCCAGGACACCTGCTGGATGTTTCTCAGGCTATCTTCTTTACAACCTAATCAATAAGCAACAACAACAGGTGTTTATAGTTTTCAAAGCACTTTACAGACATCTCGATTGATTTTCACAGAAAATTTTCAGGGCGGGCAATGACGGTAGAATTATTCCCACTTTGTAGAGGAGATGTAAAGTGATTTGATGGAGGACATACATCTAGTAAGTGACAACCAGGATTTGAACCCAAGTCTCTATAAATATACAAATGTAGCCTATTATTATTGTTAATGATATTAACAACAATATATTAGATAATGAGAAAAGTGGTGAGAATATAGTCTTCAAGAAACCCAAAGGATATTCTGGACTAGACCACAGGTCTAGAACTAGAACTAGTCCTACCTCCTCATTTTACAGAGAAGAAGCATTTATGTAGCACCTCCTGTGTGCCAGGCACTGTGCTAAGCACTTTTTACAAATAGTATCTCATTGGATCCTTACAACAACCTTGTGAGGTAGGCACTATTATTATCACCATTTTACAGTTGAGAAATTCAAAGCAAATAGAAGTTAAGTGACTTGCCCAGGGTCACACAGCTAATACATGTCTGAGGCCAAATTGAATTCCAGAGCATTTCTCCACTAGCTGCCTCTAAAATGAAACTAAGGACCAGAAATATTAAAGAATTTGCTCCAGATCACACTGGTAGGAAGTGGTAGAGCCAGGATTTGAAACAAGGTTCTTTGAATCTAAATCTAAATTTTGGGTTCAAATCCAATGCTTTTTATATTTAACAGGCAATTGTGTGGGAAATAAATCTTAAATACTTAAAGGGAGGCCATAGATTCATAGAAGTTTCCAACCTTCAAGCTCATCTAGTCCAACCCCACTAATTTCCTGGGGAGAAAATTAAGATTAGAAAAGATGTCACAAAAACCAAATAGCTACTCATACCTACCAAAAAAATCAAAATTTCAAAACCAGTTGACAAAATCCTGTAGCATCAGAGACACCATTACATGGCAACCCATATGTGAAAAACAAAAATAATTGTTTCATTAGAAATGAAACAGTACCTTATGAAAAAGAAGACACCATACAAAGATAAATTAGAAAGCAAAACACAAACCTTCAAGTTCAAAGTTTCTATAGGAAGGTAAAATGATTTTTTTAAAATTCTAGCTCCAAATAAAAATATATCCCATGTGTTTCTGCCCTAACCAATGTCTTTTCTTTTTGCCCTCACTCTATTAATACAGTATAATCAAACTCTATGATAACATGAAAATTCCAACAGGGTTTTAATCTTACTAAATATCAGTTTACTGGGCACTTGGGATACTTGGAACTATATCACCTCTAAGAATAAAAATAAAATCTTCTGTTAGGTATTCAAAGCCCTTCACAACCTGGTCCCCTCCTACCTTTCCAGTCTTTTTACATTTCACACCACCCGCCACCCCACAGATTCTGTGATCTGCTTCCTTGCTGTTTCTGAATCAAGACACCATCCCGAGACTCTACACATTTCCTCTGAATACTCCCTGTCCCTGGAATACTCTCCCTCCTGACTTTCCTACCTTCCTTCAAAGCTTAGCTAAAGACCTACCATCTATAAGAAACCCTTTCCAGTTCCCCCTAATTCTAGTGCCTTCCCTCTATGCATTATCTTCAGTTTATATTTTATATGTCTGGTTTGTATATAGCTGTTTGCATATTGTCTTTCTCAGCAGACCATGAATTCCTTGAGACCAGAAAGTGTCTTTTACCTTTCTTTGTATCCCAGAGCTTACCTCAGTAGGTGCTTAATTAATGCTTATTGACTTAGAGACTGATCTGGAAAATTTTGACATTAGCTCCAGGGCTTTTCTTTTTAAAAAAAAAAAAAGCAATTGGGGTTAAGTAACTTGCCCAAGTTTACACAGCCAGTTACTATTTTTGTGTGGGTGTTAAGTATCTGAGGCTGGAACAGATCCTGGGTCCTCCTGACTCCAGGCCAGTGCTCTTACTTACTGTGCCACCTAGCCACCCCTCCAGGGCTTTTCTATACCTCCCTGGAGCTACAGCTCCTAGTTAGAGACCCAAAGCCTCTTAATTTTTTATATTTTTTCTAATTACATGCAAAAACAATTTATAATATTTGTTTTCCAAAATTCCAAATTCTCTCCCTCTCTCCCTTCCTTATCCCTACCTTGAGAAGGCAAACAATTTGACAAGGATGATACAGTGCAGTCATGCAAAACATATTTCCATATTAGCCATGTTGCAAAAGAAAATGTAGAACACTGCCCCCCCCAAACAATACAACAACAACAAACAAGAAAAATAAAGAAAAAAGTCTTCTTTGATCTGTATTCAGACTCCATCAGTTCTTTCTTTGGAGGCAGATAGAATTTTTCATCATAATAATTGTCTTTGGGTTGTATTGCTGAGAAGAGCTAAATCATTCACAGTTGATCATCATACAAAATTGCTATTGCTGTATACAATGTTCTCCTGGTTCTGCTCACTTCATTTTGCATTAGTCCATATAAGACTTCCCTTTTTTTGTCCTGAAACCATCCTGCTCATCATTTCTTGCAGCAGAATAGTATTCCATCACAATCATACACCACACTTGTTCAGCCATTCCCCAGTTGGTAAGCATCCCCTCAATTTCCAAGAACTGCTATAAATAATTTTGTACAAATAAGTCCTTTTCCTTTTTTTTAATCTCTTTGGGATATGAACCTAGTAGAAGTATTACTGGGTCAAAGGATATGCACAGTTTTATACCCTTTGGCATAGTTCCAAATTGCTCTCCAGAAAGGTTAGACTAGTTCACAACTCTACCAACAGTGTGATAGTGTCCCAGTCTTTCCATATCTCCTCCAACATCTGTCATCTTTCTTTTCTGTCATATTAGCCAATCTGAGATGTGTTAGGTGGTATTTCTCTAATCAATAGTGCTGTAGAGCATTTTTATATGGTTATATATAGCTTTGATTTCTTCTTCTGAAAACTTCCTGTTCATATCCTTTGACCATTTATCAATGGGGAATGATTCATTTTTATAAATTTGACTCATTTCTCTATATATTTGACAAATGAAGCTTTTATCAGAGAAACTTGGTATAAAAATATTTTCTCAGCTTTCTGTTTCCCTTCTAATCTTGGCTGCATTGGTTTTGTCTGTGCAACAGTTTTTAAAATTCAGTGTAATCAAAATTATCCATTTTACCACCTGTAGTGCTCTCTTTTTCTTGTTGGTTATAATTTTTCACTTATCCATAGATCTAACAGGTAAACTATTCCATACTCCCCTAACTTGCTCACATCACTCTTTATGTCTAAGTCATGTATCCATTTTGACCTTGTCTCATTATACAATATGAAATGTTAGAGATCCAAAGAATCTTGACTTTCTCTATTCTCTATTCTTCTCTATTCACTGGTCTAGGCTTCAATTTTTTCTTCATCTCTAGAATTACGGTGTTGGATCACATGATCTCTAAGATTTTGTAAGCCTACTTGAACTCCCTAAATTCAGAGATCTCCTGTACCTAAGCCTGTACCTATTACTGTAAAGTGGCTGAATGGTGTGGTGAATAGGGTGATAGATATGATTTCAAATCCTACCCTACCACCATACTTATTAGCTATGTGACTCTGAGCAAATCAATTAACTTCTCTGGGCCTCAATTTCTTCATATGCAAAATGAAAGGACTGGACTCCATGTTCTCTAAGGTCCCTTCTAGTCCTAAATATATGTTCCTATTACTTTTCTTTTCATTCTTTGCAATTACTACTAGATCCTCTTGCCCAATTCTAGCATCTATCCTTTCCTTACTTAAGAGCCATGTGGCACTTAAACAAGGTGCTTTCTTCACAAATAAAAGGAGAAAACAAATTCAGAAATAATATACTAGCATCTAGTATCCAAAAGTGGCCATTCTACTAGAGGATTTGAATCAGAATAATCTACACATTCTTACTATAGATTAAACCAGGCGACAAAGGGAAGTTATAGATGAATGGAAGGATGGATTTTCCTTGAAGAAGTCAATAAAATCAAATCTACCAATTCATTTGTTATGCATCTAAGGGCAACAAGAAACTTTATTTCATGGTATATCAATCATCTATTCCTCATGATAAGAATTTACAAAAATACCACCAAAAAATAAATTGCAGCTTATTTATAGACCAACATTTGTTGCAAAGGATGAGGGGATAGAGAATTTATGTAAAAAAACTCAAAACTCCATATTAAATGGATATGTTTTATTACTTGATGACTTCAATGTAAAGGTCATCATAGAGGAGGATGGTCAAAAATGGTCAAAAACTTTGTCCAGCATTAAGAAACAAAGAGGCCAAAATTTGTAGACTAAATACATCTATATGTCATAAACACTTTGTTCAAGAAGAGAGACAAACATTAAATAACATAATGTTTTGAATTTGGATTATGGGGGGGTGGTATGTCTATATTTGACTTGTCAGAAATTTTTGTAGCTATGTAGGGGCTGAGTGCACAAGCATTGTCTTCCCCAGTCATCACTGTCTCTTACAGATAAGACCTTTGTTTTGGCATTGAAGGTGTCTTCATATACAAACTCGTAAACATCTCCACTAATACTAAACTGGATAGACTGATACAGCACTATAAAAGGGCCTTTAAAAAGGATAACAGGGACAGACCAAGTATATTAGCAAGCAGCCTAGCACACCCAGATTGGCCTGCTAGCACAGATTCTTTGATCTGCTTTGCTAAAAGAAAGACAACTTTTAAAGAGGTCAACAATCTTATTTTAATTATGGATAAGTAGAAAATACAGGCAGAGAAAGTAGCACAGAGATTCAACAGACAGGGCTCCTACTGTCTGAACAAAGTAGTACAACCACCTACATATACCACCAGACTGGGAGAACACAAACCTCTGAGTAGTTGGGCGGGGGGATGGCTCTTAACAAATGACTACTCAGAGTTCCATCCAGAGAATCAAAAGGTCCTTCTCAAAAGTAAACACCTAAAGTAAAATACCAACCTCCCAGTATATCAAGTTTTCAACTAATGGGTTGAGAGCCAGAAGGCACCTCAACCCTTGCTGACTCAGGGTCTAATTAGCTTAGCACCAAAAGGTGTGAAAGCCTTCCTACAAGCAAGCTTTCCTGTAAGCAAGCCTCCCCCTAAGCAAGTTCCTCCCCAAGGGACTTTAAGTGACTCAGGATGTATCACAGATGTGGACGCAGCCCTAAGACATCCATGATTAAAATGCCTGTGTACCTTTAGACCTGGGAACACAGCTCCTGTTCCAAGGGAAAAGGGGACACATGTTGTCACATAGGCCTATTAATGGATAGAAAGATCTTCCTCTTCCATTAACATTATACCAAACAAAAGAATTAAAGGAGGAAGAGATACACAGAGGACAGAGAGCCAACTCCAATCCCTAGTGTGGCATCTGCACAGCTCAAGAGCCACTCCAGGAGTTCCTGGATGGTAGAACACCCAGCAGAGTAGTTCAGGAGCCAGGCTCCCTGAAGAGAAGAGGTTCTATTCTTGGATAATGCCCTTGGATCAGTTAGAGGAGTTCTAGGACTAGGCAGAAGTGAGAGTTAAGGAACAGTAAGAGACAGAGCCTTGGTGTGGAGGCATTAATCCATGCCTTCCATTAGTACTGTGAGTTATGCAGACCATGCAGGTGCAGGAAAAGGGAACAGGCTCTCTAGCAGCCTCCCAATTCTATCCCCTGAGAGTAGGGATAGAAGGTGCTAAACTAGAGCATGGTTGCTTCATTTCAGTGGTGTCCAAATCCTGGTGATCTCATTTGTAGTTTTCTCAACAAAGATACTAGATTTTACAGACAAGGACACTGAGGCAAACAAGGTTAAATGACTTGCCTAGGGTCATGCAGTAAGTGTCCTGAGGCTAGATTTGAACTCATGAAGATGAGTCTTGCTGACTCCAGGGCCAGTATTCTATACACTGAGCCACCCAGCTAGCCTAAACCAGAGAACAGTGCCAGAGATTACTGTTTAGGTCCCCACAGGAGGTAAGGCTCACTGAAGCACTACTTCACTCCTTAGTTGTAGTTGTTGTTCACCCTTCATCTTCAAAGGGGACCAACGACATCACAGAGTGATGTCCTGAGTAGTCCTGAATGTTCTTCCATACTGGGAGAGGGGAGGAAAGTGCCTCAACTAGCATAGTATTACAAATCTGGAAGCAAATTATAGGTCCCTGGAAAACTGGGGCTTTCTGATAGGAGAGGGATTAGCATTCTATTGACCCAGACTGATCTCCCCTTGAGGAGAAGGGAGGTCTAAACCCCATCCCCCCCCCCCCAGCAGTTCCAAGAGAGGGAAATAAAGCTTCTTAGCTATTGAAGGGCTACATTATGAATCCTTTGTTCTTTGAATTTTCTGTCAGGTGAAATAAAGCCTGTCCTATATTTAATGTATTATTAACCTGAGTACTTTCATGAAAGCTGAGGGCCCTTTACCTATTTTTGCAGAGACCCAGACATGAGCCAAATTCTGATGTTCCCAGGGGAGACACTGTAGAGATATGAACTAAAAAGATATATTTTAGTGAGAAGCTTCCAAAATGAACCTGACCACATAAACCCAGATTTTAGTAAAGGGTTAGAGCTACATAAATGAAAAATAGTTCACAATTCACATGGATCTTGTGCAAGCCAACTTTTATTGAAGATTAAGAAGCAAGACATGCCAAATGTCTCCACATACAGGGAAACTACATAGTTATTTAGTATGTTGTGGTTCCCACTCTCCCCTTATGCCCATTCAAATAGGAGAAAAACCAATACATTATGGCTCTAACAAGCTATCTCCCAGTATTGATGTGACTTTAGCTCTTAATTTTACAACCAAGAATCCCTACATCGGAATATAATAATCAATCAATGAATATTTAGAATCCATTTTCAAATCCAGCATAACACTGAACACAAGGACAATATTGACTCTAGGCTTTCTGGAAGGCAGGATGGTGCAGTGGGAAGTAGATTGGTTCTGGAGTTTAAATATCACCTCTGATGCTTAATACCTGTATGATCCTAGCCAAATCAGTTCACTCCCCTGAACTTCCATGCCCTCAACCATAAAATGAAGAGTTTGGACTGGATAGCCCTCCAAGTCCTTTTCAGATCTAGATCTATGATCCTATGATGTGTTTCAGGGATAAATCTGCAAGGTCCACTATAAATATGAGGATCATAATTTTATTCAGAGTGTTACTGAATTATAATGATTTTGGTTTTACCATGAATATGTTTTTTAATCCATTTAAATTTTCTAAGCTACATTATAGTTAGGTTTTTTTTTTTTTTGAGGTCTAGGGCTGTGTCTTGCATATAGTAGGTACTCAAGAAATAACTGAATTTTGCTAAAATAGAATTAGAAAGCCACTATGAAAATAAAGGAAGGTTATGTGCCCACAACTATTGTGGCAGATAACAAAGTAGAGAAATTCCCTTAAGAATGGTACTGGAGGACAAACTCTAGGATATCTTGTGTTCTGTTGGCCAACCCTCCAACAATCTCAGGTTGTCTCCATGCCATGATGAAACAAGTCGTTGTGGAGTCAGTAATAAAAAGTTTTAAGTCAGATAAAAATAAAAAGATAAAACAAAATAAAATACAATAGAATTAGAAAATAGAGTGAAGAATACTGCCACCTTTTGGAAGAATGTAATATTGTTGATCAGCATTTGGGGCCATGCAGAGTTATATAAGCAATATACAACTTCTCTTTACTATGTATCTTGCGATGCAGCATTGGTCTGCTGTATGTGTATATATATATGTATGTATGCATATATATGCATGCATATACACATAAACTCTAAAAAAATTTCACTTCATAGCACCCTCTTTTTTAAAAATAAAAATAGTAAAAATGATCATTTAACATTCTTCCTGCCAAAAAGAAAACCTGTCAAAACCCAGTTTATCAAAATTAACAATGCATTTTATACACATGACTAATGTATTTTACACATATGACTTATAGCAAAAGGTATGATATTAAGCCTAAGGACAAATCCCACATTGTTAACAAAACATTTCCAGAAAATATGAATGAGAGATCAATTCTATTACTAAAATATGAGAAAAGGATCATAGGACATTCCAGAAAAGAAAGCAAACATGGTCGTAGAAAACTTGGGATCTTTGCTGACTCAATAAGCAGGTAGCTAAGTAGCTGGTTCGATCAGCTAATAATGGTAGCCCATTACCCACATCCATATGTCAGAAGGTAAGTGATTAATTTCCCCGGACAGCCCACATCATGTGTCATTTTCTTGCTTAAGTGAGAAAGAAAATACCCTCCAAGTTAGAGTAACATTTGTTGCTGGTTCTTAAAAACCTCTTTAACTTGTTTTTAATTCAATATATTTTAATGCTTTAATAAAATATTTAACAAAAAAACTGGCTGATTTCCATGTTTCATAACATGCTTCTGACAGAAAAAAATAATGGAAAGTACTACATTATGAAGTGATATACTATATATATATATATATATATATATATATATATATATATATAAAGAGAGAGAGAGAGAGAGAGACTCAAAATGAATAAACATCAGTTCAGGTCTACTCATGCGCATATTTTTTCTAGGTTAAAAAAAAATTATTCTCCTGTCAGACCAGAATGTCCCCCTTTGGTTACAAGTTCAAGTTCTGATTTATATCATCTGAGTAGGAGGCTCTTTATAACTAACACACACACACATACACACACACACACACACACACACACACACACACACACACACACACACACACAGTTACCAGTCTTTTAAAAGCACTATGATTTACTGAGCACAGCACTAGACTAAGTAAGAAGCAGAGACCTGGGCTCTCTACTCCCAGCTTTGTCACTATGTGACCAGCAAATCACTTCATCTTTCTGGGCTTCAGTTTCCTTATCTGTAAAATAAAGATACTTGAGTAGAATATTTCTGAGGTTTCTGCCAGGATCTTTGCTGTATTTCCCAACTAGAGAAGCCATACTTCAAGGTTTCGGCGCTTTCAAGTCTTGGGGCTAAAATATCGAGAGCACCCCAAGGACTGCAACAAACTCTTCCACGATAAGCTAGGCAAATGAAAGAATGCATAGGAAATGCCAAGTGGCAAAATAAAATAAGAATGAACCTTAATTTCAAAATGTAACAGGATCCTTATGTTATTGCCAACTATCAAATGGATTTGGGTTCATATATATTCAAATTAACACTCTGAGTCCCCATTCCCTTTCAATTTCTTTCCCCAGAACAGCCAGCAATTTATTGCACAATAAAACAATTTGGTAGTTATTAAAAAGTTTGGAGGAGGGTGTCATTTATTCAATATAGAAACTTTAAAGTCAAATTAGGAAAATACACTGATATCAAACACTACTAATACTCATTTCCCCTAACAAACTCCCCCACCCTCTTCCAGATAAATTTAGTCTCTATTTCCCCCTGTTGCTTCTTAGCATCATAAAAGAGGGATCCAGGAAGTTAAGCCAGGGTACAAATAATCATTTTTTTCTTCCTAGAACAGAATGGAGGGTGGCAATAATTCAGTCATTCTTATAGAAGGTGGTGAGAAATTTTGCATCTGCTCATGACATATACTGGAATGACATAGAACTGGCATTTTCCTAACATAACTTCTTTCCTTCCATCCACAACAAAGCCATTCCTGGCTTTGCCAGGAAACTCTAGGGGATTGGCTGGTCTCATCTTTTCTAACAAGGCTTCTTGGTCTGGGGCATTCTTGGTCTCGGGCATAAAAAGTCTCTGCCTCATAGAATCTGTGCCTCTCAGAGTTATGGGTGCCTGAGTCTAAGTAAGTTGCCAAGACTGACGACTTTCTGACCAGACATGTTTCAAGATGAAAGTGTCCAGAGAAACCACTATATCCCTGTTTCATATTCTTGGCTGGGCCTAACTCAGGCCAGTCTCTTCATAATTTAGGTTCAATATTAACAAAATGGGGGGGGGGGAGGAAGGAAGGGATACTCAGATCATTCAATAATTAACAAAAGGAGATTTACTTAACTATTGCAGAAGGACAGTCAACTGAGGATACCTCAAGTTGATTCAGCTGACAGAAGCTCCCTTGCCTAAGTCATGATCCACCAGCCAAATATGAGAGCTAGCTTAGAACATTGTTGTCTTGTGCTCAGGGGATGAGGAAACAGTGCCAACAGCCTGAGCCTTTAGTCCTACAAATGAACCAAGCCTGGAAGACAGTCTTAATACTTGTTAAGGAAAAAAAAACAACCTAACTTACAAGGAAGTAAAGGTTAGGATATTGATCCTACCACATGACTTCAGCCAATCTCCTTACCTCCACTGAGATAAACTCGACAACAGGACCCCATTCTTGCTCATCCAGAGGATATTATTCTGCCTTCTGATTTGATAGGTTGCCCTTTTATTTTGATGCAGGGAAGTTCCTAAGAGTAGAGGTAACCCACTGAATTGTATTCTACTCCAGTGAGGTTCCTGTTCTACTAAACCTAGTTATGGAATTCTCAGTACTGAATTCCTTCACCTTACTTACCCACTAAGAACCTGCCAGCCCCATTCATGCACCATTATCATTTCTTCTGTCCTGCCTACTCCCACAACCCAGACCCCTCTTTGACCTGTGTTCTTCCACATTGTCTCCACTTATCCTATCTTCGAGATAGACATGGTTTTCTTGATTAGAAAGCATGTTTTCTTTTAATGTTATTGCTTTTTCCTTCTCTTCTTCTAGATTGTCCCTCACTTTTGCATATTTGCATTCCCATTCAGTTGTCCTCTCTTTTGTTTCTTTGGTGAGATCTGCCATTGAAGATTCAAGCTTTTTATCCCAATTATTTCTGCTGTGCAGACCATAAATTCTGTTCTCACAGTTCTCATATCTATTTTAAACCATTCAGGTACAATGTGTTATGGTTCCATGTTCTCAGATTCCATAGGGTCTTTCTGCCTCATCAAGTGTCACTTTCTTTTCTTTTGTAGTATTTATTCATGGATGCCTGAACTCATTTATTAGATTTTGAGGCCATGTTACTATCTGCTATTAATATTTTCCCTGTTGATTAATCTGCTTATGCTCAAGGTCTTTGGGTTTTCTTCCTCCTGAGATCTTTTGATGATTCAGTCTTTTTTTCTTTATTTTCCCTTATTACTCACTTTCTGACTCCTTCCCCATATGATGGTGGCTTAACTAGGAGCTGGATGTCAACGCATCTCAGCCTCCTTCCATGCTGGGTAATTCTTTTTTTTTTTTTTTTGGATATGACCTTTATTGAACTTATCCACCGGAGTGGAAATAAAAGTCTGTACAAAACCAAATGTTTGTTACTATAACTTCTGCATCACAATTAATATCCAAACAGATTTTTAAAAAGTCAACTCAATCAAAACCCACTACTTCAGAATCAATAGCTTCTTTGAAGCCACAGTAACACTTAAATATGGTTAAGACTTCAATGCAGAAATTTGGTTGGCTGGAAAGCTAAGTAAGCTTCCAACTTAATCAAAATTACAAAAAGGCAAAATTGTGGTTTTCATAGAGATACAGTCCACTGGAAATCACCAACACTGGACAGTTGTTCAAGAGTATTTAGAGTCCTGAGATAACATGGAATCCAGGCATCCTTTAAACAGTCTTCTGTTGTCCTTTCTTTCCAATCAGAGATTTATGGATGTGTGGAATCACACCACCACCAGCAATTGTTGCCTTAATAAGAGAGTCCAATTCTTCATCCCCACGGATGGCCAGCTGCAAGTGGCGAGGAGTGATGCGCTTCACCTTTAAGTCTTTTGATGCATTTCCTGTCAGCTCAAGAACCTCTGCAGTTAGATATTCCAGTATGGCTGCACTGTACACGGCGGCCGTGGCTCCCACTCGTCCGTGGCTCGTTGTCCTCGACTTCAGATGCTGGTGAATGCGGCCCACAGGGAACTGCAAGCCAGCCCTCTGAGAGTGGGAAACCGCCTTTGTCTTCGCCTTTCCGGAGTCCTTCCCAGCCTTCCCGCCAGCCATTTTGAGTTGTGCGTGAAGCTCTCTCGCACACACGCTCACAGCAGAGAATGGACCAAGCAAACACCCGGGCAGAGATCCACCGGCTACTGCTCTGGTGCACCGCGATTCAAACTGCCCATGCTGGGTAATTCTTAATAAGAATTATTTCACCAATCTAGATCTCTGCCCCAAGTGACTTTTGGGGGAACATCCCCAGCTAGTTGATGAGTTCTTTCCTTCAGGCCTTTTCTATACCATCCCCCATATATGATGACTTGCCCAATCCCCTCTGTTCCTTAGTTTTCTGGCCTGGGTGCTATGCTGGTGCTGTTGCAACTTCAGATGATTTCCATCATTTAAGTGTGGATCATTAAGGCTCTGGGAAGAGGGGAGGAGGAGTGTCCTGGTATAACAAGCCTATCTGTATGTCCTTCCCTCTTCTCTCTGTTTCTCTGCTCTCCTACAGAGCTCTTTTACAGCACAGAATGTTGCCGTGGCACAGGCTATTCAGGTATCGACAAATTCCTACAGTTTGAGGCTTAGATCTCCACAGCACTGGAAAAAATGGAGAATGGGATGTGGAGTTGTTGCAAGTCCATGGGTCAGGTCTGCTAGTACAGCCTTACTGCCAGAAGTGTGGTAGGCCGTGGGGGAGGGAATGCTGAGTTGAGCTCAAGTTAGGAATTATTTCATGGTGATTTTTATCATCTTTTGGGGTCTTGTTGCCCTAAACCAGTCATTTCAAACTTAAGTAGAAATGGGTGCCACTAATCTATACATAAAGGATGCCTGTGGGCTGCATATTGACTTAGTTTTAAATTTTAATATTATCTATATTTTATTGTACTTTTATTTATTTTGCTAAATATTTCCCAATTACATTTTAATCTGATTTGGACTGCACTTGGGAGTATTATGTGCTGCATGTGACCTGCAGACCATATGGTTTGACACTGTCCTAGACAATGAAGTTGCTTTATCTTTAGTGCATAATTTCTGTTTTGGAGGGATTTGAGAGGTTGTGAGGGTCAAAGAAATATCTAGTCCTCCATCCTGTTGGTCACATGACCCAGAAGTTGTAGGACTTACTATACCTCTTAGAACTCCTGTCTCCTGAAACAAGACAACATGATTATATAACATGCTATTGACTATGCTAACTCCTACCTAGCTAGCTCATCTCACCTGAACCTCCTCAGTAAGGAATAGTATCTCATTTGACCATAGATTGCTAAACCCCCACACCTCAAGGAGCCTTCATATCAGCCCTAGTCACTACTAGCAGCTATAAGGTGAAAGAGATATTGTGCACAACTAGGGGATAATAGACCAATTTGGCAATAGCAGAGAATTCATGTAGGGGAAGAATAAAAGATAAGATTGAAAAGGCAAGGGGTAGGGGATATCCAGAGATTTGGCTAAGGAATGTGGATTTTAATCCTGTAGGTAATGAGGGACCTTTGATGGCTTTGGGGCAGAGTAAAGCCAGAACTTTATTATTAATCTGATAGTGTTATATAGGGTAGATTAGAGGAGGCAGTAGCATGGGAAAGATGTAGGGGAGACAGGAGGCTATGGAGTTAGGTAAAAGATGGTTGTTATAATCCAGGAATGAAGGGATGGGGTCATGGACAAGGGCAGCATCAGTAGGAAGAAAAATAAAGCATATATGATGGATACCACAAAGGAAGAACTGACCAAATTTAGTCATTGGATATGAGAAGGCCAAACAAGGACAAATATGATTGAATTTTTTAACATAATTGAGAGATTCTATGGCACATTGACAAAAAAAGGGGTAGCAGGGAAGAGGCGATTTAAAGGGGTTTAAAAGGGGTGAGTTTAGTCCTGAATGTGTTGAATTTGGGATAACCATAGGGCCCTGAAATGTACAGTAAACTGTCAGAAATAATGTACAGGAACATAAAAAGAGAAGTCGGAATTAGAGATAAAGATTCATGTATCATGTGAACAGAAGTGATATCCTGGTGAAGAATTTGTAAAATTTACTTTGTCACTCTAAGAGAAGGGAAACATAAAAATAAATTGAGAGTATGCAAAGTTTAGTCTGTAAAATAGGGTCCATGAGAAATTTTTTTGTCCAAGAAGCAGTTGCCCAATTTAGTCTGAAGAGTGATTGCAAGCCCCCAAATAAAGTACCAACTCCTTGTCTTGGCATCAGGGCCTTGGTACAACTTAGGTCCCATCTACTTTCTACCCATCCCACTCTACTCCTCAAAACACACTCTGGGTTCCAGAACTAGACTTTTCTACATTTTCGAATTCTTTTCCTGACCTTTCTTATCCCTTAAACACCATCCTCATTCACTGAAATGGATTTCCTTGTGGTCATTACCTATTGAAATTCTTTCTGTCCTTCAAGGCTTACCTCAGATACTACCTCCCTCCAAGAAACTTTCTCTCCTCCCAGCTTCTTCTTTCTCAGCCATAAGAACTTTTTCCATCTTTGATTTTCTCAGAACACTTTAATGACTAGCTCTTGCACATAACATGTTCCAATTTGTATTGTAGTTTTTGTATATGTTTTTTTATCTTCCTCTACTAGATTATTAGTTTCCTGGAGCCCTATTCATCTTTATAACTCTGGTACCTTATTCATTGCCTTGCAGTTTTTAAATGTTATATGAAACTGAATGGAAAGTAAGGGAATTTATGTACAAACAGTAGATAGGCAGGATCTAACAGGGCAGGGGGGGAATGGTACTTGTAAGTATTCAAACATTATAAAATGGGGCAGGAACCTAACATATGGAAAACTCCTAGATAAACATGATGTTTCACAAGTCTATTCCAGTATTTTCTCACAGGGCCCTGGTGTCATTTCCTATCACAACTCAACCTTCTCAACTGAAAAGGCAAGTTTATGTAAAGAGAACACAAAAATCAAGAAATGGGGAGATGATACAACTGTTCCAGTCTCATTGTACCATTCATTAGTCCTGTGAGCTCAATCAAATTAATGAATTCTTAGGGCCCTAGGGGAGAACTATCTGCAATATAACAATAAAAATCCTTCTCATTTTGCTATCCATTTGGTATGTTATAAAACTAATTATATGTACACATATGAGTATACATGGATGTTTGTATGTGTATCATTTAAGATCTTTGAGAGAAAATATGCAATATAACTTCAAGTTATTTGTTATCACATAGTTAGGAAATGTTACTTGGGGGCAGGTTATAATAATATGCAATAATAAATCCTGCTATAGAATCTAAAATTTCAAAAAAGGAGAATTTAGCAACAAACATTTGGGCACTGGAAAATAAAGAACATTACTGGTTGAAAAGAAAGGCTATTAAGCAGAAGAAGGAATTTTATTTAGAAAGCAAATTTATTGAAAAACTATTTTGATTGTTCCTATCAATTAGTTGGTAGAAGTGTACTGGCATGGGGGTTAGGGGGAGGCAGAGAAGGATGATTCAGTGGGGAAGGTGGTTTCCTTTTTTTTATAAATCAATGTTTAAAACAAATTCCTTCAAGAGGTAGATATGAAATATATACTAGTTATTAATCTCTCAGAATAATTCTATTCTGTTCTAAAATAGTTATGACTTGTTAGTTGATATAGATATTGTGTTTTTATGGCTATAACTACTAATGGCTAATTTAAAGTTGAATACTTGATCAGGAAAATAAAACATTTTAAAAGTATTAAAACTGAAAACTTTAGCTCTTTTTTCATTGTGATGGAAACCACAAGGGAATAACAAAAAGTTGCTTTATTATAGTGGTAGTATTCTAGTTCAGGTCTGTCAGCATTTCTATTATAGACTTTGGTTTATAGGGTTTCATAACTCATCCATAAAACTCACTCTGCTGAAACTTGGCATATTGAATCTCCCAGGGAATTATTCCCTTTAAAGACAAATTTTAAAAATTAATTGGTAGTTGGACAGCTCAAATGGCACACAGGGCCTATGCTCCTTATAGCAAATCACTGGTTCCAATCTTGAGCCAGATTGCTCATTTTCTTAAAAGTCATTTCACTTTCAGGAGTATCCAGGGCCCCAAGTGACATAAATGCATCACCTCAGTTCAATTTCTGGTAGATAGCTGTCCATACTAGAAAAATAATTGACTAAAACTACAGTGGTTATACCAATAGCAAGGTCAAGAAAAGTTTCTATACTAGCTAGCCCATCCAGAAAAGAGATGGGGAAAGCCAGTGCTGACCATAAAAGCATGAATGGAAGAAAAGGAAGGACCAAGATTGTGTTCACTGTTAATCTAAAGACACAAGGCTTCTTCAGGATCCATTTAAATTTTCAAAGGTTGGATGACCACATCAAAAATGTTATAATGAAGATTAATTTTTCCATATAGTTTGGACTAGTCTGCCAAGGTCCTTTTCTAATTCTAAAATTCTTCATTTCTATGATTCTGTGAAAACAAATATATTTCATTTACCTAATCATTCATATCACCTTTTAAAATGCATTCAAATCATTTAATAAATAGAAAAGCTATCCTGAAGATTATATTAGAATCTACCCAGATGCCTTTCCCTAGTCTCCTTGCCTAGATCAAGTACAACTATATATAGATAGATAGATAGATAGATAGATAGATAGATAGATATAGATAGATAGATAGATATGTATATGTATATGTGCACACGTGTGTATACATACATGTATTATAGCTAATATTTACACAGCACTTACTACGTGCCAGGCACTGTATCTGCACTTCATAGTTATTATCTCATTTGATCTTATAACCACCCTGGGCAGTAGGCACTATTATTTATCATCTCCATTTTACAGAGGAAGAAACTGAGGCAAACAAAAATTAAATGATTTACCCAGGGTCACACATCTAGCAAATGTCTAAGGTCAGATTTTAATTCAGGCCTTCCTGACTCCAGGCCTGGTATTCTATCCAGTGCTCAGTCTAATATATACATACATATACATACACACACATATACATATACATATGCATGTCCATATATGTATGTTTGTGCATGTATGTACATGTACATATACATAAACGTATACACATGTGTATATGTATCGTGTATATATACATATATACACATTACATATGTGTATGTGTTTATGTGTATATCTTTATTTATATATGTATATATGTATATATATATATATATATATATATACACACTATGTATATAAGTTCATTCCAGCCAATTGCATTCTTAGGCTTTTACTCTGTCTATTAGATTTGATGAATATATAAGGAAAATATAAATCCATTCCTGTAATCCTGGCTATGCATTGTCCTGTGGTTTCGCTGGCAGGAGATCTCATAGACTGTCAAGTCCACAAATATCTGATGGCACACTAGGGCCAGGCCAGGCTGACAGTTTCTTCTCTCTATGTTCACTGCCTTTCTATAGTTCTCACTTAACCATAAGGTTTTTATGGAGAAAGTCAAAGTAAAAAATCACTCTAGGCTGGAAAAATTCGAGCAGCTAGTCCAGAGCACAAAGTACAAAGACCAGTCAGAAATTATATAACTTGGATAGGCAAGAAATTGAAAGGAAGGATCTAAGGGCAAAGTCCAAATAGGCCCATAGAGTTATTTTCCCAATTCTTTTTAAAGACAACAGGAGACTTCCAGGTCACATGACCAACAAGATAGAAGACAAGATATTTTTTCTACTCCTAATAATCTCTCAAACCTCTTCAAAATACGAATTATGTTCAAGAGATAAAGCAATTTCAGCTCTTTTCACAATTAAAGGCATGAAGAACCCCAACAAAGTAAAAATTTGATAAACTACTAGCAGAGAAGGCTAATCCCTGATCCCTAATGCTTGCATTCAGTACCCCCACCCCTACTGCTCATCATACTCTGGCAGGGCTGCACAGAACTCACTGTTACTACCCCCTCCAAGTACTGGGAAAACTAAAAGGCAGGAGGTTATTCTATCTGAGACTACAACACTGTGCTACAACAGCACTGAGAGAGAGAGAGTAAGAGAGAGAGAGAGAGAGACAGAGAGAAACAGACAGACAGACAGATAGACACAGAGAGAGAGAGAGATCTATGGCAGGATTCCAGAGTGTGCATGGATCTAGCAGGCCTGCTTGAAGCAAAGGACCCAGCAACTAGCTGGAACACTTGGAGCAGAAACTGAGACCAGTGAAATGTGAATTGACCAGTATAGAAGGCAGCTCAAATAGCTTGGAGGTCTAGTCCTGACAGAAGGAATCAGAATATAAGCAATGAGGAAACATAAGGAGAAAATAGACTGATATCACTGAAGATTTCTGGAGAAAGAAAATCCATTTAAAGGCCTTGAGCATAAGCAGATAAAATATAACCTCCAGATCAGCTAAGAGAGCCCAAACATCTGTGAATAACTATTCTAAGGCAAAGGAAAATGAATCAACATTGCTGAGACAGAGGATCCTGTCAATTTCCAAGAAAGCATGTTACCAAAACAGGATATTCTTTAAGAGTTTAAAAGAGAAATAAGAATTGTCAAAGCAGAATTTATGGCCTACACAGAAAAAATGGCAAAATAGAAAAATTTGAATTCATGTGGCAAGTCTTACAAAAAAAAAATAGGGTGGGAGGGGAAGAGAGAGAATAACTAGAAATGCAAATAGACATAAAGGATAATCTGGAAGAAGAGAAGCAAAAAGTAATAACATTCAAAGAAAACATAATCTTCATACAAACAAAGCATACTGAAGTGAAAATACATAGAAACAACTTAAGGATTGTAGGTCTCCCAGAAGAATATGACAGGTGGAAAAGCTGAACACCATAATGCAAAAAATAATATAAGAAAATTTCTAAGAACTTATGAATACTGAAAACAAAGTGCCAACTGAAAGAATCAATAGATTGCTTCCAGAAAAAAGACAACTCAGAGTAAGCAGGGAAGAAGATAACGTGAAGTCTCATTTAGCTGGGTTGACAAACAACCATTCAGTCATTCAAAATACAAGTAGAGAGATTAATAGACTTGCAAAGCCAGCTTCACTTTCAGGAAAGACAAATAGCAGAATCTAGAGCAGTTATGATTAAGTTCAAACATCAGGAATTTTAGAGTTCATCACAAGAGACAAAATTCAGGAACTGGGCACTGGACAGGATCAGATAGACTGATAGTTTCCTCACTTGAGAGCTCAACTTCCTAATAGCTTACACTATCCAATCTCTAGAATTCATGGATAGGATCAAGAAAATTTACTACAAGCATACCTCATTTTATTGTACTCTGCTTTATGGTGCATCCAAGATATTGCATTTTTTAAAAACTGAAGGCTTGTAGCAACCCTGCATCAAGCAAGTCTATCAACACCATTTTTCCAACAGCATATATCATGTCTGTGTTACATTTTGGTAATTGTCAACATATTTCAAACTATTTAATTATTATTAAATCTATTATGGTGATCTGCAATCAGTGATCTTTGATGTTACTATTCCAATTGTTTCGGGGTACCACAAACTACACCTATTAAAGATAGCTAACATAATCAATAAATGTTGCTTTTGTTATCAACTGACAATTCTTCATCTCTCTTTCCTCAGGCTTCTCTATTCCTTGGGACACAACAATATTAAAATTAGGTCAATCAACAACCCTATAACAGCCTCTATGTGTTCAAGTGAAAGGAAGAGTTAGTCTATAAGATAAACTTCATTGTTGTCTTATTTTAAGAAATTGCCACAACCAACTCAGCCTTTAGCAACCACCTAGCCTTTATCAAACACCACCTTAATCAGTCAGTAGTCAACAACATCAAGGCAAGACTCTCCACCAGCAAAAGGATTATAATTTACCAAAGGCTCGTATGTTTAGCACTTTTTAGCAATGAAGTATTTTTAATTATGGTATATCCATTTTTGGAGGGGGGAAAGCAAGGCAATTGGGATTAAGTGACTTGCCCAAGGTCACACAGCTAGTGTGTCAAGTGTCTGAGGCCTCATTTGAACTCAGGTCCTCCTGACTCCAGGGCCAGTGCTCTATTCATTGTACCCTAGTATGTTCATTTTTTTAGATATAATACTACCGAATACTTAAGAGACTATGGTATAATGTAAATTTAACTTTTAAATGCACTGGGAAATCAAAAAATTTGTGTGACTCACTTTATGTGATATTTACTTTACTGCAGTGATCTGGGAACAGAACCCACAACATGTCCACAGTGTGCCCATACTTCCCAATGCAACAAATACTTAACAACTGATCCAGGGTAGAGAGTGAAGATAGGAGTCTGATCTCCACAAGACACTACAAGTGACTGGAATAGGGGCACATCCAAAAAGGAGAATTAGATGTCCTGTGGCTCTGATAGAAGTTCCTGAGACTTTAGTTACTATAGGACTAAATGCTTGAAATACAGAGTGATTCTACCAGGGCTTACAGATAAAAGAAGGAAACAGAATGTGCCACAGAGTGAAGACAACTGCAGTTGTGGTTCTTGCAACCAACACAGAACAGAACCCCGGACAGGCTAGAACAAGCTTCCAGATGAACTACAATGAGCACGTGATCCAACACAGCTTCAGAAACTACTGGGGTCTTCTTACATTATGTGGAAAGCTGCAGCCAGCATCATGACAAGCAGTCATGGTGAGTGAGCAAAGAGCACATAAAAATAGTCAATTGTTTAGATTACCAATCATTAGAAATCAGCCTAGCCACACTAATGTACAGTTTACTGAACTGTGAATTAGTACAATCATTCTGGAAAGAAATGGGGAATTCAGCCAATAAAGCAACTAAAATGGCCATATTCTGACTCAAAGATTCCACTGCTAGGTATAGACCCCAAGGAGGTACTGGTGACTGCCCTGCACCTTATTGTCTTAGGGAGTTGCTTGGGACCCTGAGAAGTTAAGTGATTCAGCTTGAGTCAGACCAACAGCATGTGTCAAAGGTAAATCTGGACCCATAGTCTTCCTGATTCCAAGGCCAACTATCTATCCATTATTCCATGTTGCATTTCAGAGCCATGCTTGATAAATGTCAATGTCTTACAGATTATGGATATCAGAAATATTTTGCTATAAAAAATCCAGAAAAAGTCAAAGTGAGTGCTTTGCCCAAGTCAGCATAGAAATAGACAGAAAAGTCTGTAGACACTGGGGACGGTGTCAGGGCAGGAGGACAGGGTATTGGGGGCACTCCAGCCCCCATAGAGAGGCTGTGTACCAGCACAAAAGGAAGTCTCAGACCCATAATGGAGAAATCCTAGACCCAAACCAGGGCACAGCAATGCGGACAGGTGCCATCTACCCAACCCTGGGTCACAGATCCAGAGAGGAATGAGGAGCCCTATACTCAGTGCCCCACAAGGGCTGCCTTTCCTAAGTAGAGAAGGCCTAGGCAGTATGCCAAGAAAGGAGGAAGTTCAGAAGCCAGCAACAGCAATGATGTTGCTCAGACCTCAAGCTCTCATTTTCAATATCTAACTCAGCCTACAGAGAAATAAACAAGACTAGAAATCTAAACCAAAAGGGAGCCTACAATTTTACCACTCTGAACCAAGAGAACTTTCTGGCTGGGGTAATGGGGCAGAGTCTAATAGCAATCTGTTCTTGCACAGACCCAAACCTAGGTCAGGAACTTGCAGAGCTCAGACTAAGCCAGAAGCAATCAGAATTTGTACTGGATCAAACCCCTACAGAAGCAACGAAAACTTGCAAGTCTCCAGCATGTTTCTGAGATTCTAGAATAACATATCTAATACACAATGAAAGCAGCAACAAGACTATCTCAGATCTTCGCTCCAAAAATATGGCCTAATATTTTAAAAAGGACTTCACCATAATGAGTTATTATGGTAGCAAGGATATAAACAAAAAAGAAAATGACTCCAAAATATCTATTAGCAACGCCTCAGAGAAAAACACAGCTTGGGCAAAAACTCAACTAGAATTCCTAGAAGACATAAAGCAAGGGTTTTGGTTTTGGTTTTTGGTTTTTTTAAGGGAGGATTAAAATATTCTTTATAAATGAAATAAGAGTACTTGAGAAAAAAACTGGAAAAGAAATGAAAGAACAGAAGAAAGAATTGGAAAAAAGAGTTAACAGCTTGGCACAAGAAGTACAAAGCCTTGACCAAACAACAAATTCTGAATATTTGAATGGATGAAATAGAAACCAATGACTCCCATCCATTTCTAATGATAAAACCAGAGCTGAGGAGAAACTTCTAAGTTCAAACACAGGAATGAAGAGAAGCATAAAAAAATGTAGGTATGAACAAACAATGATAAAGGACTAGACAAGAAAAAATTCTTTTATTTTAAATCTATATGTGACTTTTTAAGTATTTCCTATCAGTAATATATTGCTAGGTTGAGTTTTTCATCTGTTCTATAACCTGTTTTGAGAAAAAAATCTTACAGGAAAATTCAATCTATTTAAATCATAATTATAGTTCCTGAATTTGCCAAAGTCAGCCTCTCTCTTTACCTGCACCCTTGATTCCATGCCAATTTCTCCAGCAGATTTTCCCCATTATCATCCCCGCTCTGTACCTTCAATCTTTCCCTATCTGTTGGCTCTTTTCCTGCTGCCCAGAAATACAACTAAGCCTTTCCCCAACCTAAAAAATATTCATTTGATCCAACAACACCTATTAACTATCTTCCTACATCTCTCCTCCCCTTTGTGGATAAATTCTTCAAGAAAACTATCTACACTAGATGCCTTCATTTCCTCTCTTCTCATTCTTTTCTATACCCTTTGTAGTCTATTTTCCAACCCCATCATTCAATTGAAACTCCCCTCTCCAAATTTACTAATAATCTCTTAACTATTAACAAATCTAGTAGACTTTTCTCAATCCTGATCTTTCTTGACCTTCCTATAGCATCTGACATTGCTGATCACTTCTATTTGTATAACTTCTCTTTTCTAGGTTTTTATGACACTATTCCCCCCAGGTTTCCCTCTTATCTCTCTAACCACTCCTTTTCAGTCTCTTTTTTTGGTTCTTCATTCATGACACACCCTTAATCAGGAATGGTCCTTGAGACTTTGTGCAGGGACCTTCTCTTCTTCCTTTATACTATCTCACTGGATGACCTCAAAAGCTCACATGTATTCAATTATTATCTATGGCAGATAATTCACAGATCCATATATCTAGCCCTAATCTCTCTTGTAAACTCCAGTCCTCCATCACCAATAGCCTTTTGGATGCTCCAAATTGGATGCCTCATAGGCATCTCAAACTCAACATGCCCAAAACAAAGTTCATCTTTTCCTCTTAAACCTTCCCTAACTTCTCTATTACTGTTTAGGATATTACTGTCTTCCCAGTCCTCAAGGCTCACAATCCTGATGTCTTCCTCACTCTATATCACCCCAAATATCTCATCCATTGCTAAATATTGTTGCTTTTACCTTCACAATATCTCTTGTAGACATGCCCTTCTCTTCACTCATATAATCACAACCCAACTTCAGGCCCTCATCATTTCTTGATAAGACCATTGCAATAGTCTGGTCTCCCTGCCTCTCTGCCTCAAGTATCTCCCCACTCCAATCTTTCCTCCACTTAGTTGCCAAGGTGGTTTTTCTAGTTGCTCTGACATATAACTCCCCTCCTCAATGAACTCCAATGGCTATTACCTCCAGGTATACCAAATACATATGGGCAGCGAGGTGGCACAATGGATAGAGTACAAAGCCTGGAGTCAGAAAGACTCATCTTCCCGAGTTCAAATCTGGCCTCTAGCTGTGTGACCCTGGACAAACCACTATCCCTATTTGCCTCCATTTCGTCATCTATAAAATAAGCTGGAGAAAGAAATGGCAAACCACTCCAGTGTCTTTGCCAAGAAAACCCCAAATGGGACACAACTGAAACAACTCAACACCAATAAATACTAAATACAACCCTTCACACACACACACACACACACACACACACACACACACACACACACACACACTTTGGCATTTAAAGGTCTTCATCACATGAACCCTTCCCACCTTTCCAGTCTTTTATACTTTGTTCTCCTTCATATACTCTATGTTCTAGCTACCCCCGTCTACAAATAATTCCTAGAACGTGACATTCTCTGTCTCTGTCTCTCTCTCTGTGATCTCTGTACAATGACTGTAACCCCGTGCCTGCAGTGTTGTACCCCCACACTAGTCCCTCTTAGGTTCTCTGAATTCCTTAGTTCAAATTCAACCTACTCCAGGTCTTCTCAGGTTCCCCCAAACTGCTAAAGCCTTCCTCTCTGATAGTGTCTTTGATCTACTTTGTTTATTATAAATATATATATATATATACATATATATATATATATAATGTGTGCATGACAAATATGTCATATTATGTGCCTGGTTATTTACATCTCTCCCACTATAAAATAAGTTCCTTGAAAACAAAGACTATTTTTACCTTTTGTGTTCAGTGCTTATCATAATGCTTGTCAAATAACAATTAATACTTCTAATAATTTGACTTTGTTTTTCCTCTTCCAATTCTTTATAATAAGACTATTGTTAATTTTATCGAGGAGTAGACTCTACCTAATTTCATTAATGTTAATTCAATCTCATTTTTTTTCAGACAAACATGCAACCTTATATGCATATCTTAAGTTCCTAGTATCACATCTATAGGTTTTTCAAAAATTTTGACTACATTCATCTAGCCCATCTTATATAAGAATGTAACTTTTCTTCTTCTCTCCCCTATTTCTCCTTTTCCCTCATTCTTCATCTGTAAGCCCCCTAAACAAAGTACTCATTGCCCCTTTCTTCGCCTTTTATACTTTTAAACAAGTTAATATTAACATTTTTTAAATTTATTCCAACTCTCTCCCATCCACCCAAGCCTCTTTGTATTATTACTTACTAATCAAAACCATACCATTGCTGGTTTGTTTTTCTCCCTTTGAGGTCTTCCTTGAAGTATTTGTTAATCATGTGAAAGCTAGTACTTCTTTGAAACAACTATATGGTGATTACATTGACATGATTACAGTAATCATTTCAACACTTCTACTTTTCTCCTAACTCAGGAGATTACTTTGATAATAGCAATAATGACATGTTTCAATTGCACTTTAAGGTGATCAAAACAATATTATTAATGTTTTGTTATTCCTGTCTAGAACTTAAATAGACAATGCTCAATTTTAAAGTTCATTTGGGGTTTACCTTGGTGAAGTTCTTCTCCAAGGTTGGTTTACATATCAAAGACCCTATCCAACCTTGGCTAGAAATCCCTAGGATCCTTATAGAGACTTAAATAATTATCTTGTGTCTTAGAAAGGCAAATTCATCCTAGCTAAATAGTAAGTTTTACAATGAAGTCAAATTTCCCCTAATTTTAAGCATATCATATTCCACTATTTTTTGTTTTTCATCTCAGTCAAAAAAGCCTGTGCTATCTGGATTAGCTTTTTTTTTTTAAGTGATGTGTTTCTTCTTGGTTGCTTGCAAAGTCATTCCTCTGTTTAGGAGTTTGACAACAATATTTTGGGTAGGTTGATCTGGGTTCATCTCCACTGGTATTTGATATTGTTGATGTGTAATTTTGTCCTTTGATTTTAATAATTCTAGGAAAATATTCTTGGTTTCCCAAAATATGCTGGTAAGAATCCTCCTCCATGTTTTGGTGGAGGGAAGGACATAATCATTCTTGTTCTTTCTCAAAGATGTTATCCAATGTTCTTTTTCCAAGAATTATGGTCTAGTTCTGACATAATGTTACCGACTTCTTTTCCATACACATTGTTTTGCTAGCTTGTTTCAGTGGTTGTTCTACTGCTTTTGTAATTTTTATCTCCCAACAGAACAATTCTATTCTACAGTTACTCTGTGCTTTGTAAAACCATCTACAATCTCAAATAACCGAGTTCAATTATTACCTTGTTTTGTTCCTTTTTTTACATATCAGTTCTCTCCTTATTGAAGTCAGATCTCCTTTAGTTTCCATTACTGAGCATATTTTCATTGATACGTTTTGTGACATTTGTAATGAATTGAAAACAAAAAGTCTTGTTTTTTTGTATTTGAACCTCAGCACTTTGTGTATAGTCAATGATTAATAATGTATTTTATTCATTGATCCATTATTCCTTTTCAGGAAGGCAATATTTGCTAAAGATTTTGTTTCTCATTTTTTCTTTGGCCCATGTGTTTTTAGGGAAAAGGTTGGGGAGATGGCCTTTTTTCAACCTCTCACTCTGCCATCTTACCGGAAGCATCTCCTACTCTTATTATTCATAAAGTATCCTTGCCGTTAAAAAAAATGTACTGATCCTTGCCATTTAACAGATGGGGAAACTGAAGTAAAGGGGAATTGACCTAAGGAATATAATTGGTCACTAGAGAAGTGTGGAAAAGAGTTTAAGATACTAATTTGTATCTACCCTGAGGACAAGGCACTGAACTAGATGAAACCTGAAAATAACTCATAAAATACTTTTTCGAGTACATGAAAATAATTATTAAGAGAATATAAAGGAAAAAAACTATTTGTACTCTTTAATTTTTGTTTTATACTAGAGGCAATATATTTTGTATTTTAGGTAGAGTTTTCCTTGCTGTTTCTTCAAGCTTTAAATCAACAGATGCAAGTTGATTTAAATTAAATCCCTTCAGTCTCTATATGGTCAATGACAAGCTCTATCATATTTTGTAACACAATTAGTCCTACCAATAGAGATGCTTAAGTGCTTAAAACTTAATTAACACATGGCATAAAACTCTATCATTCAGGAGGTTATAAACGTACAGAGATTAACTCTACTTAGACAGTACCTATTAGCCACCATGCCAGTGGCATCCAAGCACTTGCAGCAGTCAAATAACAAAAGGGCAGCTGCCTTCTTGACCTCCCAAGTTCAACCACGATCACAATGGCAATCGCTGGCCCTTCATCTTATATCCCTATTTCCCTTAGATACAACCCCTGAGATAGCTATGGCCAATTATTTCCATCCTCTATTTTCCATATAATGCTGGAGCATGAAAAAGTGGCTGACCAGCTGAGTACTTAAGCTTTTTATTCCTAACTCTAAGCATAATTTATCTATTCAGCTTAATTCAATAAACACATAATAAATGCCTATCATGAGCAGGGGACTGTGCTAGGCACTGAGGGAGATAAAAAGATTTAATAAGACATATTTTCCATCTCCATGGAATACAAAATCCATAGAATATTATTGTCATGCTGTCATTTCAATTATGAGTCTTCATGATCCCATTTTAGGGTTTTCTTTACAGATGAGAAACTGAGACAAACAGGGTTAAGTGACTTGCCCAACGTCACATAGCTAGTAAGTGTCTGAATCCAGATTCGAACTCAGGAAGATGAGTCTTCTTGGTTCTAAGCCCAGTGCTTTATTCACTGCACCACCTAGCTGCCCTTAATAGAACATGTTGTTCAATTATGTCCAACTCTTCATGACCAGATTTGGGGTTTTCTTGGCAAAGACACTGTAATGGTTAGTAATTCCCTTCTCCAGTTCATTTTACAGATGAGGAAATTGAGGCAAACAGGGTTAAGTGACTTGTCCAGGGTCACACAGCTAATAAGTGTCTGAGACCACATTTGAACTCAGGAAGGTGTGTCTTCCTGACTCCAGGCCTAGCACTCTATCCATTGTACCACCTACCTGCCCCAAGAATATCATTTGCATATACATAAATATAACATTAAAATAGGACAGGATTTGAGCATTAAGAGTTCATTTTATTTAAAAAGACAACAGTTCAAATCTGTGTAATTTTGGGTAAGTCACAAACTCTCTGAGCCTATTTCCTTATCTATAAATTGGGGGGGAAGAGTATGAAGATTAAAGAAAAGGAAAGAGGGACTAAATGATCTTAAAAGACTCTTCCAGCTCTAGAGCTATGATCCTGTTTGTGTGAAAAACTCCAATATATAAACTCCCTCCAATGATACTAAAACCCATTACCTATTTTTTCTTTTCTTTTTTTTTTTTGAAGGGAGGGAAGGCAAGGCAACTGAAGTTGTGACTTGACCAAGTTCACAGAGCTAGTGTCAGATGTCTAAGACTGGATTTGAACTCAGGTCCTCCTGACTCCAGGGCCACTGCTCTATTCACCACACCACCTAGTTACCCCATTACCTATATTTTCAAAGAGTTGCTTGGGTCAACTTGAGAAATTAAGCAATTTGCCTATGATCACCCAGCTAATATATGTCAAAGGCAAGAGTTGAGCCAAAATGTTCTTGATTTTAAGGCCAATCATCTATTTCCTACAATATACAACTTCATTGAGAATTAAAGTTTGCAAAGTACTTTCCTCACAACCCTATGAGGTAAATAATGTAGGTATGAATTATTCCCATTTTGACAAATGAAAAAAGTGGAACACTGAGATGCTGAGTTTCTTGCCCTACAGTCACTCATAACGGTGGCAGCTGAGGTGGGATTTGGACTAAGGTCTTCTGCTTCCAAGTCCAGGTCCCCATTTACGATGCCATCCCAACCTTCCATACCACGAGCAAAGCAGAAACATCAGAGCATGGGATGTATAGTCAGAATATGTCTACTTTACACTGCTGAATGTATCAAAACTTAAACTAGTCAGGTTTGCACTTCAGAACTAATTTTTTTAAATGTATCTTGCCCATTAAAGATGGTAATTATATAGATTCCCCATCAGGATAATAGTGGCAAGAAAGTAACACTAATGTGAAAATCCTCCGAGAGGGATTTTTGTTATCCTAAGGCAACCCCTTTTCCACACATAACTTCTTCTTTCTCCCTATTACTGTAGCCTGCCAGGTGTCTTTTCCTTGAATTCCAAAGAACTACAGCTGATTCTAGAATCAGACAGGAGAAATTACACTTGGATGCAGTATATCACTACAGATGGCAAACATGCTAGGGCATAAGGATGACAGCTTGTCCCCTGAAAGCTCACTCTTTAATGAAAATTGTCAGATGAAAAAGAAAAATTTTTATTGTTTCTAGAGTCCAAAATAATCTTTTAAAAATAAGTAAGAGCAAATGTGGATTTACTCACCTCTTTAAGAAAACCCGACCTATGAAAATGTGATTTTACAAATGGGATAAATTGGAGAGCGATTATTTAAATGACCAAAAGATTCCTCAGTTTACCAAAAGGCTCAATGAAGTGCTCTTTTCAATAACAAACACCCCTAGAGCATTTAAATATGATGTAATTTCTCCACGACTTTTTAGGTACTTCATTAGAGTATAAAGTGAGGTAACCCTGATAAATCTGTGTACTAATTCATAACATTTTATGATCAGGCTTTAACATTTATTAAGCACCTATTCCATACCAGGCACTGTATGAGAATTTGTTTTTGTCTTTGTATTTACAGTGACTACTTGGCACACTGCCTTGCACACAGTAAGACCTTAACAAATATCTGCTAAATTAAATTGAACTGTCTAAAGGACAACTTAGAAGTCTATCCTTTCCTATCTGATTTTTCATCTGAACAGAACACATATAATTCCCAGGCCACCACAAGAAAAGCTTGAGAAAATTAATATCCCATTAATAAATTGTTAATTTTATTTCTAATTCATGAAATAACGCAAGAATTTCCATAGCATAATGGAATTTTAAAAAGAGGATTGCACATGAAGCTGCAGATCTATTACAACTTGCTATTACTTTTAAATATATAATAAAATCACCATGTATTTTTTCTTTTTTTCTTCCTCTCACCCTAGAGACAGCTACCATTAGACACAAATATGTATATGCATATATATGTATATAATCATTCTGTACATATTTCTATTTATCAGTTCTTTCTCTGGATGCAGATGTCATCTTCCTCCATAGGTTCTTTGTAATTAATTTGGTTATTTATCTTAGTCAAAATGACTTAATTGTTATTAAAACAATATTGCTGTTACTGTATACAACATTCTCTTGGTTCTGCTCATTTCATTCTTCATTGTTTCATCTAAGTCTAGCCATGTTTTTCTAAAATCAACAAACTCACCATTTCTTACACCAAAGAAGTATTCCATCACAATAACATACCACAAATCGTTCAGCCATTCCCCCAATTGACAAGCATCCCTGCAATTTCCAGGTCTTTGCCACTGCAAAGAATGCTGCTATAATTATTTTAGAAAACAGGCTCTTTTCCTTTTCCCTTAATTATCCTTGGAACTAGACCTAGAATGATATTTCTCTGTCAAAGGTTATATAGACAATTTATTAACTCTTTGGGCAAATTGACAGATTGCTCTCCAGAATGGTTGGATCAGTTCACAGTTCCACCAACAGTGAATTAGTTTCCCAATTTTTCTGCATTCCAGCTGACATTTGGTACTTTTCTATGCATTCTAGCCAATCTGATAGGTATAAAATGATAACTTAAAGTTGTTTTAATTCACATTTCTCTAATAAGTACTGATTTAGAGCATATTTTCATATGATTATAAATTTCTTCATCAGAAAATTGCCTGTTCATATCCTTTGACCATTTATCAATTGGTGAATGACTCATGTTCTTATAGATTTGACAAAGTTCTTTATGTATTCTCTTTATCTGAGAAATTGTCTTCCCGATTTTCTGCTTTCCTTCTGATCTTGGCTACATTTGTTTTATATATACAACAGTTTTTTAATTTAATGTAATCAAAATTATCCGTTTTACACCTCACACTGTTTTTCTCTCTCTTGTTTATTCATAAGTTGTTCACTTATCCATAAATCTGATAGGTAAGGGGCGGCTAAGTGGCACAGCGAACAGAGCACCAGCCTTGGAGTCAGAAGGACCTGAGTTCAAATCTGAGCTCAGACATTTAACACAAAAACTAGCCGTGTGACCTTGGGCAAGCCACTTAGCCCCAATTGCCCTCCAAAAAGCAATAAATAAATAAAAATCTGATAGGTAATATGTTCCATATGTTGTCATTTAAACCCAGAGATGCCTAAAACTGTTGAGGTGGGGGCTCTGCCCACCTAAAAACTGTTGGGGTTTGATGATATGTTGTGGTAGAACTATCTCACACAATTCAGTCAGACCACCACTAATCCAAGTATAGGCATTTATTTAAATTCCAAGAGGAACCAGCAACTTTAGAGAAAGCAAGATGGATTTTTATAGGGTAAAGATGTAATTACATAACAGAAATTTACATAGAATAGGGAAATATCATTAATATTAAAAAGGTAGAAGGAGTTTGTTAAGGGGATTAGGTAATAGGGGAGGGGTCCCATCTATGGTTCAGTGGTTAAACATTCTGGTCATTCTGCCCTCCAACTGGCTAGCTATCATGGTCCTGTCTGGGTAAGACAGTTAGGTATTGTGGTCTTGTCTTGGCCTAGATGGATGATGTGATTGTGATTAAATACAAGAACACACCTGTTTCTGTGGGAGTGGGTCTGGGGGCAGTGAACAGGTACAGGCAATAGCTGGGTTCCCATCACATGGACACACCTGCCGTTTCTGTGGGAACTAAGAGTTCAGGGACACACTTGTTGTTCTAGAGAACAGTGAGACATACTTGAAGAAATTAGGATGCTGGTAGAGGGGGCTAGGTAGGTACAGTGGGGCTGCTGTTCAGTGGGGCTGGGCCCATAATGAAGTTAGAATATTGGGGCTGTGGGCAGCTTTATTAGGATGCCATCACATGTCCTTCAAATTTTTCTTGTAATATCTCTCTTTATATCTAGATCATGTATCCATTTTGACCTTATCTTGGCAAATAGTGTAAGATATTGGTCTATGCCCAACTTCTGTCAGACTGCTTTCCAGTTTTCCCAACAATATTTACCAAGTAATGAATTCTTACCCCCAAAACCTAAGTCTTTACACTTGTCAAATACGAGGTCATCATATTCATTTACTACTGTAAATTGTATGTCTACCCTATTCCACTGATCTTAGCCAATACCAGATAGTTTTGATAATTACTGCCTTACAATATAGTTTAAGCTCTAGTACTGCTAAACCTTCTTCCTTTACTTTTTTTTAGTTCCTTTGAACTAAATTTTATTACTTTTTTGTAATTCAGTAAAATAATTAATAATTAAGCCATCCAAGAGGGCAACAGCACTGCTGGAATCACCAAACAAAAAATTTACAAACTAAAATGTAGTGAAAGGCAAAAATTTTTCCATCAGCATTATTAAGTATTCTTATCACAAAATAACTCCAAACATGTAAACATATAAATGAGTGAGGTGAAAAGAAATATATAAACTATTAATAGCTTTCCTAAATTATGTAAAGGGTGAGGGAGGGGCAGGAAGTTTTGCCAATGCATGCTCCCTGCTACATGGGAAGTAGTAATGAAATAAAAATGAGGTCTTGAGAATACCTGGCCCTTTCTATAGTAGACACTCTTTTCCCAATTGAGTAAAGGAATGGATGCATTTAACATCTCTCTTCACAGAGTGGTATCTGTGCTATGTAACTTAGATAATCGTAGCCAATGTTAGTTTTCTTATGAATAGAAGGAATGTGTTCCTAGTGAAATGGAGTTCCCGCATACAATCGAATCAAGCACAGAGTTCTGTATTTGTGATTATTGTTTGTCTTCCATTCTCGAAAAGGACCATGACATCAGGCAGGTGATGCCATGACTTACAAGTAAATTGGATTTAAATGAGGGAGGGCTGTGCAAAGTCACCAGCCTCACCTTTTCCTCCAGAGTCACCTGGGTCCAGTGGCAAGATATAGATCAGGACAATTGGAGACAGCCCTCATTTGTGATTAAGACAGGTGTTAAACTACACCACCCCCCCTCAAGTGCCTATCCCAATGGTAGAACTAGGTTATGGCAGAGATTTTGGCTGCCTTAAATTTACCTAAATCTAACCTATGATGTTATGATTGGTCATACTAGAATGGATGGTGCCAGGCCATTTCCTATCACCATTAGAGTGAAGTAGGCTGGCCCCAGGGATAGAGACTTGGAATCAGACTGCTTCCAAGTCAGGAAAACCTAGATTCTAGTCTAGTCTCACACATACTGACCATATGCCCCTGGGCAAGTCACTTAATCTCTTAATGCCCCCAGGCAACTCTGTAAAATTACCAATAATGATGATAAGGTATAAGGGGTCTGAAAATGATGGCCAAAGTACAGCATGGCTTGTTGGCCAGAATGTTGTAGAAAGAACAACTGCAAAGGGAATGTGCTTCGCATAAAGGGAATTTTCTACTACAGATAAAAGCAAGGTGCAGACCCACCCCCAAAATGTGAATCAGGCTTGTACTAGCAACATAGCCTTATTTGATTGTTTCTTAATTGTATTTCAGGAAATGGCAAAGGACCCAGAAAGTGACATCAAAATATACTTTTAGAAATCTTGGGAATTTTTCTAATATGATCCACGAGGGGAATTCATGAAAAAAATCATGAAAAGCTTTAAATCAACAGAGATTAGCTTGCTGTTGTTTTTTAATTAGCACTACACTAGGGAAGATAATAAAGAAGCAGTGGCATCTTACAAAGGTGCTATTCAGTGACTTAAAACTATTCAGAAATAGCTGAGAATCCATAATTTTTTTTTAATTAATGGCCAAGGAACAGTCAGAATGGAAATCACAATCTCTAAGTGCTAAAGCTCAAACATTTTACTTATAGAAAATATATTACTACTATTACACTCAATTCTAACAAGTTAGATAGAATATCTAGACTTCCTAGCCCATGGCAGAATCAAAACAACATATTCAAAAGGGGCCAGGGCAGAGACTGTTAGAGATAAGCACTAATGGCAAGAAGTGACCGCTCATAGGGAAGAATGAGCTAGAAAAACTATAAAATTCAAACAAAAGAACTTAGCCACCTGAAACTATTTAGTGTTGGAGCAGACATCCCTATGTATCTGTGACATCTGAAGTCTCATTATAATAACACACAAAATACTATGTCATCCTCATAATGTTTCCCCTGACTGATCAAGAGAACAACAAATTATGTTTTGAAAATGTTGGTTAAGAAGGCAAGGAATTGGGGCGGCTAGGTGGCGCAGTGAATAGAGCGCCGGCCCTGGAATCAGAAGGACCTGAGTTCGGAGCCAGCCTCTGACACTTAATCCACACAAACAAAAAAAAAACCTAGCCGTGTAACCTTGGGCAAGTTACTTAACCCCAATTGCGCGGCTAGGTGGCGCAGTGAGTAAGAGCGCCGGCCTCGGAGTTTGGATGACCCGAGATCAGATCCAGCCTCAGAAAATGAGCACCCACACACAAATAATGACTAGCCGTGTAACCTTGAGCAAGTTACTTAACCCCAATTGCTTATAAAAAAAAAAAAGAAGGCAAGGAATTATGTAATTCTTTTTTGAAGACTTCCATGCAAAATGTCAGCAAATGTTTTAAACTTTGGCACTTAAAAGGAAAAGCTTGAGTATTTTGTAAACATTCATAGTTGTGTGTATTATTTTTATGATTCCTGATAAATGAGGACCTTGCTGTTGTTGTTGCTGTTCAGTCATTTCAGTTGTGTTGACTCTTCATAACACCATTAATGGTTTTCTTGGTCAAGATACTGGAGTGGTTTTGACATTTCCTTCTCCAATTCATTTTACAGATAAGGAAAATGAGGCAAGCAGGGTCAAGTGACTTGCCCAAAGTCACACAGCTAGTAAGTGTCTGAGGCTGGATTTAAACTCAGGATGATGAGTCTTCCTGACTCCAGGCCTGAAGCTCTATCTGCTATGGGGGAAAAAAAGGAACTACTGGATAACATAAGGCTATCTCAAAGAAGTTATATTCTAGATGGAGAGATTACATTTTCTTTAGTGCCCAGATGAAGCATTTCTCCATGAAGCTTTTCCCAAACACCACAAACTATAATGATACCTCCCTTGACTAAATTTGTGGCAGTTTACCATATCAGTATCACTCATTTGGCGCAAAGGGTTGCTAAAGCCAATTATTTTTATCTTCCTCTTCTAGGAAGGATCTTTCTAACTAAGACAGTCAGTATCCTAAGAGTAGAGACCACACCTTTTACCTTTCTCCCCAACTCAGTGCCTTTGTCTGTAATACAGGCATACCTCCTTTTGTAGTACCCCACTTCACTGCATTTTTTTACAAATTGAAGGTTTGTGGCAACCCTGCACTGAGCAAGTCTATCAGTGCCATTTTTCCAACAACATGCTCCCATCATGTCTCTGTGCCACATTTTGATAATTCTCTCAATATTTCAAACTTTTTCAGTATTATTAAATCTCTTATGATGATCTGATTAATGATCTTTGATATTATTACTGTCATTGTTTTGGAGTGCCATAAACTGCGCCCACATAAGTAAGTGAACTTAATTGATAAATGTGTGCGCTCTGACTGCTTGATCAATGAGCCATTCCCCATCTCTCTCCCTCTCTTATGGCCTCCCTACTCCCTAAGACACAACAATATCGAAATTAGGCCAATTAATAACCCTACAATGGCCTCAAAGTGTTCAAGTGAAAGGAAGAGCCCACCTATGAGGAAAACTGCAATGTTGTCTTATTTTAAAAATACAGCCACCCCAACCTTCAAAAACCACCACCCTGATCAGTCAGTAGCCATCAACATCAAAGCAAGACCCTCAACCAGCAAAAAGATCATCATTTGCTGAAGGCTCAATGATAATTAGCATTTTTAGCAACAAACTATTTTTAATTAAGATATATACATTGACTCTTTTAGACATAATACTATTGCACACTTAATATACTATGGTGTAGTGTAAATATAACTTTTATATGCCCTGGGAAAGAAAAAAATTTGTGACTCACTATATTTCAGTGGTCTGGAATCACACCTGTAATGTCGCCAAGGTATGCCTGTATATGCTTTGTTGGGAGAGAAGGGCTTTGCAAACTTTAAAATGTGAGCAATTATTTCAAGTTGAGTATTTCCCAAACATATACACATATGTATGTGTGTGTGTGTATATATATATATATATATATATATATATATATATATATATATATATATATATATATATATATATATATATGTAATACCACTTGCCCTGTCTCCTATGTTCAAAAACTGGCTATTACTTTGACTCTCTTGGCTCACCTGTCACATCCACGTAATCACCATGGATTCTTGGATCTCTATGGATTATTCCTCCACCATACTTCCCACCTATCCCTTCCTTTCTACTCACAACACCACCACTCCATTACAGTAGTTATTACCATCTATCTGGACTAAAGCCTTTCAGTGATTTTTTCTGTCTCTGCTCTCTACCCACTCCTGTCTACCCACTGCTGCCACACTTATCTTCCTTGTGCACAGAATGAGTAATATCACTCCTCTACTCAAAAACTGTCAGAAGTTCTTTATTGCCCACTAAAATTTCTTTGCCTTGAATTTTATACTCTCCCAAAATTTGTTACCATCCTAGCTTTCAATTACTTTTCTCCATATGTCCTATATTAAACTATATTCCTCTACTTCTTAAACAAAGTAACTCCCAACTCTCACTGCCTTGGTTTATACCATTCCCTTTATCTGTTGCTAGTAACAATCTCTCACCCTATGCCAGGCTTCACATAGTACTTTGTTCAATAACTCTCTAATGTACTCATGTGATATATTATACAGTTATCTCCATTTGTGTTTTATCCCCCTACTTGTCTGTAAGCTCCATAAGGGCAGGGATCATTTCTATTTGTTTTTTTTTTTAATCTTCCCTAATGCCTAGTAGTGTTCTGAACACAATAGGAATTTGATAAATATTTATTGAATAGATAATATACACTCAAATGCTTGTGGATTAAGAGGATTATAACATTAAAATGTAAACAATACAAATTAATACATAACCAAGTGCCAAATGAGAGAAAATAACTAACACAAATATGTAAGACCAGAAGGTCATTTCCCAATATGTAACTGATTAAAGGATTTAAACAAACAATTCTCAAAAGAATTGCAAATTATTAATAACCACATGAATGTGCCAAGTCACTAATAATAAGAGAAATGAATACAAATTTTAAAATAAAACAGGTTTCATTTTAAAACACCAAATTGGAAAAGAAGACAAAAGATGAAATAGTCAATGTTAGAAAGATAATGGAAAGACAGGCATGCTAATGAACTTTTAAGAGAGCTGTGTAATGGTCTGACAATTCTGAAAAGTAATTTGGAATTATACTATCAAAGTGACTAAAATGTGCATAATCTTTGACCCCAGAAATCCTACTACTAAGCATATAACCCAAAGGACATAATGATGAAAAGGAAAGTCCCACATATATAAAAATATTTATAGCAACACCTTTTATAGCAGCAAAGAAAGCATGGGAAGATTCATATGAACTGATGTAAAATGAAGCAGAACAAAAAAAAACCCAATATAAACTGACAACACAAATTGAAACAATAACAAAACAAAACAAAAATTGAATACTTTATCATTATAATAAGCAAGCTTGGATCCAAAGAAGAAATATAAGACTGCACCTCCCTCCTTCTCTTCTGGGCAAAGACTACAAATGTGGAGCAATACATATGTCAAACTAGGTGCAAATGCTGGTTAGTTTTGCTGAACCGTTTTTCCCCCATTTAAAATTTTTGTTATGAGGGAAGGATTAGGGAGGGAGGGAGAGGAATACTGAAAAATATAAGTGATATACAAACAAATGGTATTAACAAAAATAGAACTTCCTTTTAAAAGGGATTTCTGTATTGGGCAGAAGATTGGATTAGATCTAGTAGGCCATTTTGTGGAAGGAACACAGTGGAAAACAAAGATCACTGCATTTTGAATTACAGGCACGAGCTCAACTACCAGTTTTGCCATTTGCTATCTGTTGGAACTTGAGAGTTTACCCTTTCCAGATCTCAGTCTCCTCATCTGTAAAGTGAGAAGAATGGACTAACTGTCCACTAGTCATTGTGGTGGTTGTTGTATATATTAATGATTTTGAAGGGGCAGAGAAATATTTTTGGCTACAAGGCAAAATGTAACCCCAGTTTAAACAGACCCTTCCACAAGAACTATGGTTATTGTTATTGTATCTTTAAGAGGAAATTTAAGGGATTTAGAGTTTGTCAATCTGTGAGAAATTTAAGGAGACTGACAGATTAAATGTTCTCTTTGGAAAGACTGTTAACTGATGGTTAAAGAGAGATTGCCTGAGAATAGAGAAAGGACTAAGAGAAATCCTCTCCTGAAAGACCTAGTGATTTAACTGTCAAGGGGAAAGAGTATAAAGAGACATTCCCTGAGAGAAATGAGTTTGGTACTTTGCAATGAATCATTACAAAGAGATTTCTTGAGAATAGAATTTAAGGGGCATTCTGAAAGAGGTGAGTTATTGGATTTTGGTCTGTGATCTCTCACTTCAATTTGTCGTTGAGATATTTAAATGTTTTTGTATTGCTTGTTACACTAGGAATAAACTCTATATCTAGTAACACTGTTTAAGTTTATAATACAAGGGGGATTTTATTGAAAGAAATGAGCAAAAGCAGAGGAAGGAAGAGGTTTTTTTGTTTAATATTACATAAATATTTAGTAAACTGAAGTGTGGCTGACAATTGATTAATATGTTGCACTTTTAGTAATTATAGAGGAATTTAGTAATTATAGAAGAAACATCACAACAGGCCTTAGACCCCAGAATAAAACCAAGGAAAATGGGACAATAGCAGTTAATGAGAGGAATGTGGATTCTAAAACCTGCTACATGTCTAAAAGTAGTTGTGGATGTTTAATTCCATGATGTTATAATTCTGAGTGATCCAAAGAAATAGGAGTTCATGGTCTTATAAAAGCCATGATCTAGACCATGAATAAATTCTAAACCATCTGGGTTCTCATCTCTGCTCTGCCTCTTACTGGCCATGTGATACTGTACAAGGAGTTTAACATCTCTCAGCCTTCATTTATAAAATGAAGAAAATATCTGAGCTGTTTATTTCACAGGGTTGTGGCCAGGGTCAAATGAGTGAATACACTGAAAGGCACTTTTAAGATCTATATAGAAATATGTATAAGTTAGTATTACCACTAGAGGCCTGGCGGATGACAAATATCTGGATCTGGGTCATGGAAGGTAGGATGTGGGGACTGAATTGGGTGAATAGGATTTGGATAGTCAGAGAGAAGACATCTTGAACTAGATTTAGATGACTTCTTCAAATTAACATATTTATTAAGTAGCTATATGAAAGATACTATGTACACAAAAATTAAAATTTATAGTCCCTAACCTCAAAGAGCTTAGAGACTAATTGGAGGTATATTGGGTGGCAAATATGACATGTACACAAATAAGTATGATACAAGGCAAAATATTATGAGGAAAATCAGGCAAAAATTAATGAGAGTCCAATTTCACTATAAAGGTAGAACAAGGCTCAGGGAAGGCTTCACAGGCTGAGTGGAATCTAAGATGGTCACTGAGAAGAAGAGTAATTTCATCAGATAAAGACTGGGGTGAAAAAGCAGTCTGTTTTAGCTATAAAATAATGCCATGAACAAAGGCACAAAAACAGGAACAGACAAACAAGAATGGGGAAATTTAGTAATTTAGTAGAATATGTGAAAGGGAATATATGAAAGAAAATTATATTAAGAATGAAAAGGTAAGTTGTTCATCAGTTGTGGATGCCAGGGGCATTTATTCAATAGGTCACTGGGAGCCACTAAAGTTGTTGTATTTGGTGGAAAAGTGGCATGATCACAGTGATGGTGTATTAAGATTATTTGGGCACCAGTGTGAAGAATAAATTAGACAGAAGATAGACTGGACAATGGCAGACCAGCTGGGAGTCTATTATAATAGTATAGGTGAGAAGAAATAAAAGCCTTAATTAAAGGGGTTACAGTGGGAGTACAGAGTAGGAAACAGATGGGAGATGTATTGTTAAGGTAGAAACAAGATGGTGTGGCTATTTGATTAAATGTGTAGGGTGAAGGAAAGTACAGCATCAAAGTTGATTTCAAGGTTACAAGGTGATTCCAAAATTAACAGAGACAAACAAATTAGGCAGAAGGGTAAGTTCAAAGGAGACAGAGTTCAGTTCGGGCTAAACATTTTAAGGCACAAGTGAGCCATTAACAAGCATTGTTACGTAGCCAGGTTTTGTGTTAGGCTCTAGAGATAAAGAAAAAAGTGAACCAGTCCCTATTTTTGAGGGACTTAAAATCTAGTGAGAGAAGATTACACACACACACACACACACACACACACACACACACACACACACATCATATACATACATATATGATACACAATATAGGTATGTAAAAATAGATACTAGATAATTTCAGGAGGAAGACACTGCTATAGCTAGGGGAAATCAGAAAAGCTTTAAAGTGAAAGATGGCACTTGAGCTGAGCCTTGAAGGAAGCTAGAGATTCTAAGAGGTGGCGCTGAGGAGGAAGGAAATTCCAGCATAGAGGACAGCCAGTACAAACATGGAGAAAGAAGACAGAATGCCACATGTGAGGAACAATTTCAAAAGCCAGTCTGGCTAGCCCAGAGTATTCATGTAAAGAAGTAACATGTTAAACCTAGAAAGATAGAATGCAGCCTGATTTTGAAGGGACTTAAATTTTAGAGCTTATATTTGATCCTGCAGAGAACAGAGGGCCATTGCAGTTTGAATTAGAAAATTAACTTGAGGGGTGGCTAGGTGGCGCAGTGAGTAGAGCACCGGCCCTGGAGTCTGAAGGACCTGAGTTCGGATCCTGCCTCAGACACTTAACACACACAAACAAAAAAACCTAGCCATGTGACCTTGGACAAGTTACTTAACCCCAATTGCCCTCAAAAAAAAGAAGATTAACTTGATCAGATCTGCACTTTAGAAAATTCATTTTGGCATCCTCCACTGTGCAGAGAATCTGAGCAGATACTCCAGTCAGGCAGACCAGTTAGGAGGCAATTATAATAGTCTAGATGAGAGGTACAGAGTGCTTGAACTAAGGTCGTGGCCACATAAAGGGAGAGGTGGCAAGGATGCTGTGGAAGCAGAAGTGACAAGATTTGGCAGCTAATCGGATATGTAGCATGAAAATAAGGAGATGAGGATACAATGAGGTTGGGAACCTGAGCAACTGGAAAGGATAGTGGTGCCTTCAACAGAAATAGAGACATTCAAAAGAGGATTAGGGGTAGAGAAAAAGGAATTAAATTATCTTCTGGATATGCTGAGTTTGAGACTCCCACAGTGCATCCATTTTGAATCCTATAGGCAGTTAAGAATACATTACTAGGGAGACAATTCTGGGAAGAAGGTGGAATAGATGGGAAAATTCCAAGCTTGAAAGATTTCCCCCCCAAAAAAGATAAAATAGTGACTCAGGACAAACATAGAGCAGGAAAAACAAATAAGAGTAAGGACAGAATAGGTATTCTCCCGGGACAACTGAAGATCTGAAAAGAATCCCAGGATGAGGTTTGGTCCCTATGAAGAGAAAACACCTCAGGCTAGGTTTGTTTAAACGACAAATGGGATTAGCTGGGTTGAGAGGCTGCCTCACCCCAGTCACAGTTTTTGTCCCCAAAAGACATAAGACATAAGACAGTGAAGGGCGTTAGGTGTCTAAGTTAGGGAAGATCAAGAGAACCTCTGCTGACAAGGAATGCCAGAATGTAATGTATTTCTGTGCTACAGAAATGCAGCCAGGTATGAGAAGGAATGAGCACACACCAGTGAGTGCAGAAGCAGCAGGAAGAAGATGCTTTTGGCTGTAGGCACTCACAGGAGGCTGGAGATCTTGGTTTCAGTTCCAAGCCAGAGGGGAGAACTGAAGGAGGACCTGAGGCCAGAGGCACCAACCCCCATACCGCAGTACTAGAGGTGATTACAAAAGCTAAGTTATTATAAATTAAAAAAAAAATTGTACAGGCAAAGGGAAAAGAATCCAACTATAAAGAGTTACTATGGGAATAGAGAAGACTGGGGTTCATCTTCAGAAAAGGACACTGAAGCAAAGAAACCCTCTTTTACCCCCAAAGAGTAATGTCAAATGTTCACCTGCCCAAAAAGAACTCATAGAAGAACTTTAAAAAAAAGTTTTTAAATCAGATGAGAAAGACTGAGGAAAACCTAAAAAAGTAAGGACAATCCAAGAATATTATGAAAAGAGAATCAACCAATTAGAAAAGGAGATCCGGAATCTTAAGGAAGAAAACAACTTGAAAATAAGAATTGGGCAAGGAGAAACCACTGAAGTTATAAGAGATCAAGAAGTAATAAAACAAAATATAAAGAATGAAATAAAATAGAAGAGAAGGTGAAATATCTCATAAGAAAAACAACTGATATGGAGAATAGATCAAGAAAAGAAACATAAGAATTGAACTACCTGAAAGCTATGATCAAAAAAAGAATCCTGATACAATAATATAAGAAATAATTAAATAATCCTGAAGCATTAGAACATGAGGGGAAAGTAGAAATAGAAAAAAATCCACTGATCACCACCTGGAAGATATCCTACAAAGAAAACCCACAGGAATATTGTAGTCAAATTCTGAATCCCCTAGCTCAAGGATAAAATATTATGAGCAAAAAGGAAAAAAAATTTAAACATGGTGGTATCACAATCAGAATCACACAAGACCTAGTAGCAATGACAGTAAAAGACTGTAGGTCTTGGAACACTATATCAAAGAGCAAAAGAACTGGGGTTCCCCAAAAATATCATACTAAATCCTGAATGAAAAAATGTATATCTAATGAATTGTCAGATTTTCTGGACTTTGTTTTAAAAAAAACCGAAAAAAAGATTTGACATACAAGAGCCAAGAGAAACATAAAGTAAATAAATACCAAAGACTAAATACAAGGGACTCAATAAAGACAGACTATTTACCTGTTATGTATGTAAAATGTAAAACATATGTCTAAGATTGTTATTAGTACTTGGGTAGTTAGTGATAAAGATTGGGGTGTACCTGAGTATATGACTAAAAAGTAAAACCATTTAGGAATAGTTAAAACAAGAAATTATCTTATACAAATGAAGTGCAAAAGGAAGAACCAACACAGAGGGATTAGACTGGGGAGGAGAGCTGTTAGTTCTGGAAACCTACTTTCATCAGGAAAGGGTTCAAGAGGGAACAGTATATATAAATCTAGAAGAGTATAAAAGTCTCCTAAATTCATAAAGAAATAAAACTCTAAGGGGATAGAGAGTGGGGAGAGGATAAAGGGAGATCTCTAGAGGGGAGGGTGAAGGAAAAGGTTAAAAGGGAGTATAGAAGGGTATTTAGATTAATGGGAATGGGAGGCTAAGGGAGGAATCCTTAGAAGGAAGGATGAGGGAATAGGCTGAAGGGGGGGGGGGTAGAAGGGTGTTTAGATTTATGGGAACTGGAGGATAAGGGAGGGTTGGGGGAAGGGGAGGTTAAGTAAGAGAAGGGCAAGGTAGCAGGTAGAAGTACAGAAGTCAAGAGGGAGAGGAAATAAGAGATATGCACAAACATAAAAACAAAGATCAGGAATATAATTTGTTAGGGAAAGTATATGTTTAAGTACATATGTATGTGTGTATGTATATATGTGTATGTATATATCCATATCTATATATAAATATATCCATGCTTAATTGTAGCCTTCAGGGGAGGGAGGGGAGGGAGGGGGAAAAGGAACAAAGTAAAAAGTGCACAGCAGAGAAAAAAACAAAACTGACAAGGAAGCAAAGATGGACAGCTCTCAACACAATGCATAGTATTTATTACATATATATTTTTTAATCCCCTCTTACGTTCTGCTGTACATATGACATGCTTTTTCTTTTCTTATTTTGTATTTAATATTGAAGTTTCTTTTTCGTTTTTGTGTATTTAAGCTTTAATATTTAAGTCTAAAATTTAAAAAGATAAAAAAAATAAAAATAAAGAATATATTATTAAAGTTCAAGAGAGAAACTGAGGCAAGTCATCCATTCAAGTAGAGTTTTCAGCAGGCAACTGGAGACAATTCATGAAAAGTGCCTTTTAAACTTTAAAGTATTACTTATTGTCATTATTAAAAGGGAATTGAACAGGAAATTTTAGATGGTATAAAAAACGTGACCAGTAAAAGTCTATTTTTACAAAGTAAAATTTCCCCAAAAAAAGTTTTGTTTTGTTTTTAAAGGGGAGAGAGGAGAGTGGAAGAGATTGTTGACAGATACTGATTTTGAAGTCATCTGCACAGAAGTGATAACTGTAGTCAGCAACTGGTTAAGATCACCAAGAGAAAGTATATAGGGGAAAAAAATGGGTTGGGGGAAGAGAACCTAGGAAAGGACGTCCAAATTTAAGAAGCAGAGGGAAGATGAGTTACAGATAGGTGGTAGAATGGACAAGAGTACTGGATCTGGAGTCAGGAAGAACTGAGTTCATATACAGCCTCAAACACTAACTGTGTGACCCTGAGCAAGTCACTTAACCTCTATTTACCTCAGTTTTCTCATTGGTAAAATAAAGATAATTGCACCTACCTTCCAGGGTGGTTGTGAGGATCAGTAAGATAATAATTGTAAAGCGCTTAGCAGAGTGCCTGTTATATAGTGAGGATGATATAAATGTTAAGCTATCATTATTGTTGTTTTTAACTAGCAAAGGATTCGTCATAGAAATTGAACCAGGAAAGTAGACTGTCCTGAAGGTAGGGAAGAAGCCAAATGCTGCAGATAGGTCAAGGAAGATGGAAACTGAAATGAAAGTCATTTGACTAAGAGATAAGGTTATAAGTAACTTTGGAAAACAATGTTGCAGCAGAGCATTGGGTACAATGTGTAATAATGAATCCTGAACTTGTCATCAGAACTGAGTGTGAATCCTGCCTTAGACACTTACAAGCCACTTAATTTCTCAAAAGTGTGTTTTCTGATCTGTGAAATGAGGATAATTCTTGAACTACTTCAGATGGTTGTTCTAAGT